>JALGBA010000718.1:0-242500 GCA_023970755.1 Azemiops feae | reverse complement strand
TCCACAGTTTGTTAAAAATGTGTAATCAGAAAAGTGGGGAAGGGGGCGGGGGGGGGGAGCCTACAGCTACAGAAAGACAGAAACTCAGATAGGATCCCCCTAACTTCTCAGGTTGTAGAAAGAGAAGGTGGGACATTTGTACCTCCAGACACGCATGGTGGCCTTGCACCACAAGATGAGCAGCATATAAATTTGATGATGATGGTGATGATTGTAAAGACGGCCTAAATTATGACCTCTATGATGCTTGCCTGCCCCGGGAGGGACCCACACCAACTCAACGAATGGTACGTCCTGGCAGAGGAAGCAGAGATTGACCTACTGAAGAGGCACCGCTGAGGAAAACCATGGGGCCGCTCACTGCCTGAGCCGACGTGCAAGCCAGCGAAGCCACCGGCTATGGCCAAGAAGCCAACGGGCTGTTTCAAATGCAGGAGAGAGGAGCATCGAGCTGTAGAATGCCGCTCGAAAGCCCCCCAGCACAACCCAGACAGATCATCGGCCAGTAAATCCGGGAAGTCCCCAGCTAAGCCAAAAGAACCTGCCATGAGAGTGATAGAGGCTGTGGAATCCCCAACCTCTGCCCAACATGGGGAAGGAACTCCAGCCTACACCGCAGGGCCGGTGGATGCCTCAGACGACAGCTCGGAGGGTGAACCCCTGGTAAGTGGACCCATCACACCCATCCTCAAGACAGTGACTATATTAATTCCATCCATGCCCGAAGCTGTCAAGGTGAAAGCCTTAATAGACTCTGGCTGCATATGCTGCCTCATTAGCCTGATGCTAGTGGGGAATCTGGGCATTCCGGTGAGGAGGCTAGAACAACCAATCTCATTTGGCCAGTTAGATGGGTCCGTAGCGGGGGGGCAGCTACCCTAGCCACTTTACCAGTCCAACTATCCCTGGGAAACCATGAGGAAGACATAACGTTTGTAGTGACCCCAGGCATGGAATGCCCGATGATCCTAGGGCTGGAATGGTTAAAGAAATGGAACCCCTGGGTAAATTGGAGGATGGCAGAAATCAATTTCCCAAAGGGGGACCCTACGGACTTAAAACCCCAAGGGGATCTACCAAAATTAAGAACAGAAAAAGCAGCCATGGGAGAAGAAAAGGGGCTGCCCAAAATACCAGAGGAATACAGAGATCTTGCTGAAGTTTTCAGTGAGGAGAGGGCGGATGAGCTCCCCCCTCACCAACCCACAGATTGTGCCATAGAATTCAAGCCAGGGGCAAAACTCCTGAAGCCCAGACTATACTCCATGAGCCCAAAGGAGAAGGAGGAAATGGAAAGATTCATAAAGAAAAACCTAGAAAGGGGGTTCATCGAACCTGCCAAGCCTAACGTGGCCGCCCTGGTCCTCTTTAGAGAGAAGAAGGACAGCTCTTTACGCTTATGCGTGGACTACCGCCTATTGAATACAATCAGTGAAAGCAACCTATACCCCCTACCCCTCATGAAGGACATGTTATCCCACCTCTCGAAAGGAAGAATTTTTACTAAACTAGATCTAAGGGAAGCGTATTACTGTGTTAGAATTAAGGAAGGGGATGAATGGAAAACCACATTTAATTGCCCAATGGGGTGCTACCAATTCAAAGTTTTGGCATTTGGATTACAAGGAGGTCCCGCAGTATTTATGCAATTAATCAACGAGGTACTAAGGGAGCACCTATTTAAGGGGGTCCTGGTTTATTTAGACGACATCCTTATCTTCACCAAATCCAAAGAGGAACATGTCACTTTATCCCTTGCCAAAAGATTCCCACCGCAAAACTTTTCATGCAGCATATTTACAGATTGCATGGGGCACTCCAATGCATCATATCTGATAGGGGAGTGCAATTTACGTCTGCATTTTGGAAGGATTTTTTATCCCTTTTAGGGACCACTCAGGGACTGACATCTAGTCATCATCCTCAGGGAAACGGTCAATCAGAGAAAGCTAACTCAGTACTTGAGCAATACTTAAGATGCTTTATTAATTTCCAGCAGTCGGATTGGATGGACCTACTCCCTTTCACAGAAGTTGCCTACAATAATGCAGTCCACTCCAGCACAGGTTACACTCCTTTTCAAATAGCTACCGGTCAAAGTTTCAACCCCATGCCAGAACTAATCCCAAACGAACCGGCAATCCCATCACTGAAATAATGGATGGAACAATTACAAAACAGGACACACTCATATTTCTATAGACATAAAATAAGAGATGCATTGTTACGAACCTGGGATGATATAAGGAATTTTTCACTGCAGTTTGCTGAAAAGAGAACAACAGTCACCCTTATGGCCAAAAATTCCCCCCCACCACCTCCAATCATGGTGGAAGGAGAACAACACTTCGAAATAAAGGAAACCCTGGACTCTAGGAGATATCATGGGACAACTCAATACGTAGTAGCATGGAAACACCTCCCCTCCTCACAAAACAAGTGGGTCCATAAACGTCATCTCAGAGCCCCAAAGCTATTAAAGAAGTTTCATAACAAGCCAGACTAACTTTTATACCTGTTTTGTTTTCTTTACAGGTGGATCTCTCTTATTTTTAAGGGGGGCAGGATGTCAGAATCCAGTTATATTTCATTTCTATCTATCTTCTCTGATATAAAACCAATTATTACTCTCTCCTGGATCCTGTCATACTACTAAGGGGGAAGGGGGTATGCATGGGGTTTTTTATTACTTTCATTTCCTCTATTCACTACAAAGTAACCTTTTGTTGATTCGCTTTGGATCTGCTAACCATAACAATGTAGCCATTTGCCTTTCATCCTATGCCCCTCTGAACTTCTCCTCCTTACGGCCAGTGAGAGAACGGGGGGGGGGGGGGGGGGGAGACGCAGCATCTGGGATCTGTGTGAGGAGATGTTGAATGATTGTGCCAACAGAGCCAGATTGAAGTTATCTCTCCTGGAGTTAACACCTAGAAATCTGCCGGTTTGAATCGCCCGGAAGAACTGTGGGGTGGGGGGCTGCTTAGGGATACTTTAAAACATCGAATTGTAAGGGAATCCCTCAGATCCTGTCTATCATGCCTGCTATCAGTTTCTTTTAATAAAAGTTCCTTTTGGAAGAAACTGTTTCCAAGAGTTCTGCTTTCTTAAGATGTGGATTGAAGTGGGTCCTTACATTAGACAGGATCCAGGAGAGAGTAATAATTGGTTTTATATCAGAGAAGATAGATAGAAATGAAATATAACTGGATTCTGACAATGATGATGATATAGACAGACAGATAGACAGACAGAAAGTTAATATTCTCTTAATGTAGCCATAAAGTACAATTAACTCATCTGGATATATTTATAATGTGGTCTACCTGGGAGGAGATTAGTCTGACAACTTTGTTGACAAATACATGCTTTATGATAAGCACCTGTTGTTTTCAAGGAATTTATGAATATTCTCTTACTTTGTGCAGTTTATTTATGACCTGCTTTAGAAGGCTAATTAATAATGATGATGATGATGATGATGATGATGATGATGATGATGATGATGATGATGATGATGATGATGATGATAATAATAATAATAATAATAATAATAATAATAATAATAATAATAATAATAATAATAATAATAATAATAATAATAATAATAATAATAATAATAATAATAATAATAATAATAATAATAATAATAATAATAATACGAAATAAAGTATTCACAGAAACAGAATTGGACGAACTGCAAAGGTTTACCCAGGGCAAAGAAATCAAAGCCTTGCCAGAAGTAATTCAGAATGTAGAAGCAAATCAGGGGGAGTTGGCAGTGAAGGAATCCAGCAGAGATATACGTACAACTGTTCTCATTTGGAAACCAGACACCTCTTCCTCAGGAAGAACAAAGCCCTCTAACTAAAGAAATAAAAGAATTGAAACAAAGAATAACTGAGCATCTAGAACAGCACAAAAACAACAGAATAAGGCTGCCTGCATTGAAACTTGTTCCAAAAAAACAGCTAGCACAAGCATTAAAAGATGCAAATACTGCACTATCAAGTATAAGCACCAATTCACTGCAAGGAACAAACCAACTAATGTACAGCACAGCTGCAGTTATAACTGAATACCTGGGATGCAAAATCAACAAAGAAGAAAAACAAACAAACAAACAGTGCACCACAAAAATGGAAGGTTAGACTAGAAAATAAGATCAGCAAGTTAAGATCACATGCAAGCAAGCTAGAACAGATGAAAGAAAAGAAGCTGAAGAACGAGAAGACCAAAGAATACTTAATCAAGAAATACCACTTAGAAACAAGGAAGATCAAGGAAGCACTGGAAACAATAAAGCAGCAAATAACAGCTATAGCCAGGAAAATCAGTAGATATGAAGCTCGAATTGCAAATTATAGGCAGAACCTCCAATTTCAATCCAATCAGAAACATTTCTACCAATCCATCAATGGAGAAACTGCAATGAATCAGTCAGTACCTGATAAGGAAGAAACAGTGCAGTTCTGGAAGCAGATATGGGATAACCCAAAGAAACACAACAAGGAAGCGTCTTGGTTAAAAGAGGTGGATGCAAATAAAACAGAAGTTGAAATGAAAAAACTAGTAATAACAACAAAATGGTAGAAAAAAGAGCAAGGAAGATCAAAAGTTGGTCAGCACCAGGTGAAGATAAACTGCATGGGTTTTGGTTGAAACATCTAACTGTTCTATACCCACTCATTGCCAAGCAGTTCAACAATATACTACAAGGAGGAGAAATTGAAAAGTGGCTAACAACTGGGAAAACCTACCTAATAATGAAAAATCCAGCAAAAGGGGCAACACCAGGCAACTACAGGCCAATTACCTGCTTACCAACAACTTTCAAATTGCTAACTGGTGTGGTAGCTGATGCAGTACAACAGCATCTAGTTGAAAACAATCTCTTTCCACCCGAGCAGAAAGGAAACCGCCCCAATAGCAGAGGAACAAAAGATCAACTCCTAATAGACAAAATGATCTTGGAAAACTGCAAGAAAAGGAAGACCAACCTGAAAGTGGCATGGATTGACTACAAAAAGGCATTTGACTCTCTGCCACATGACTGGATAATCAAGTGCCTAGAAATAACAGGAATCAGTAGAAACATCAGAAAATTTGTGCAAAGATCGATGGCACAATGGAAGACACAGTTGCAGGTCAATGGTGAAAGATTGGGAGAGGTTAATATCAAGAGAGGAATATTTCAAGGAGATTCATTATCACCACTACTATTTGTTATTGCACTGTTTCCTCTGTCAACAATACTGAATAACTCAGGACATGGCTATCAAACATCAAAAACATCTGCCAGACTATCCCACCTCCTTTACATGGATGATCTGAAGCTGTGTGGGAAAACATCATCTGAAATAGAATCGCTGCTGAACACTGTCCGTATATATAGCCAAGATATTGCAATGGAGTTTGGCTTGGACAAATGTGCCACACTTACTGTCAAACAAGGAAAAAATAGTGAAAACTGAAGGAATCAAGATGCCCCACGAAAATAACATTAAGAGTCTGGACGAGGAAGATTACTACAAATACTTGGGTATCCTTCAAGCTGACAACATCAAGCACACTGAAGTCAAGAAAAAGATTAGAGGTGAATACATCAAGAGAGTGAAGAAGATCTTAAAGTCCAAACTCAATGGAGGAAATACCATGAAGGCAATCAACACCTGGGCAATTCCAGTCATTAGATACAGAGCTGGAATAGTGGATTGGACTCAAGCAGAACTAAAAGCAATGGATAGGAAGACCAGAAAAATAATGACAATGAATCATGCCCTTCATCCACGCAGTGACATTGACAGACTCTATCTTCCAAGGCAAATAGGTGGGCGGGGAATGCTGCAAGTACATCAGATGGTTGAAGAAGAAAAAATGGCTTTGGAAGAATATCTGAAGGACAATGATGAAGATGCATTGAAATTAGTATATCAGGAAGGCTTACTGACTACTGGAGAGACCAAACTGGCCTACAAGAAAGACCAAATGAAGAACAGAATAGAGGCATGGGAAGACAAAGCACTACATGGCCAGTACATTAAAAAAATAGCTGGGAAAGCAGATAATAACAAGACCTGGCAATGGCTAAGAGCACTCAAATAACTCAAATAAGCAGGGGATCTTGGTCCAAGATGAAGAACTTGTTTTCTACAGGGAGAAGTGCGAATCAGATATTACACATCAGTCATGCAAGAACAGAAAGGCACCCAAAAAGAGAAGCCACCTTCTGGTTGGTGATTCAATTATAAAGGATGTAAATTTAGGAAAGGACATAGAGGTTTTGAAAGAGGTCAGGTGTCTTCCAGGTGCTATTGCCAGTAGGGACAAGAAGCGTATTTGTAAAATAATCAAGAATGCCAGCAAGGACTGTGATGTGGAGGCTATTGTACATCTTGGCACTAACGATCTGTCTCAAAAAGATGTACTCTCTGTGCAGAATGATTTCCAGAGCCTGGGGCAGGAACCTAGCAGAATAGGCTGTAGGCTTATTTTTTCAGAGGTTCTACCAGTGCATAAGGAGCAAAATGGAAAAGGCCAGCGTATAGCACAATTCAAAATGTGGCTAAAGGAGTGGAGTAAAGGGGAAGGCTTTGGATATATTAGTCACGATGTCAGCAGCTGGTCCAATGAAAAGATGTACAAAAGAGATGGTTTGCATCCATCAAAGAAAGGGACTGAGTTACTCGGCTATAAATTCACAGATTTCCTGGAGGAATATTTAAACTAAACAGCGGGGACAGTGAGCTAATTGATACAGAACATCCCTGTCCCCGGAAATATAAAAATTATAGGGCTATCAGTGCATGTAACATAGATGTGTGTGTGGACAAGAACATCAACCTTGCTGTCAAGCAAAATCAAGCTTCTAATAGTGAGTGCCACACAAAGTGCACTAACCAAACAGGTGGTAAGACAATAGGGGAACTCAGGCACCACACAGGTTATGTAGAAAATAAACACAGGTCCGGTCATAAAGGACTCAAATGTCTATACACCAATGAACAGAGTATGAACAGCAAATAGGGTGAACTAGAAATTCATGTTAATGAGGGCAGATATGATATTGTTGCCATTACAGAAACATGGTGGGATGAAACCCACAAATGGAACACACAGCTAGAGGGATTTAAATTATTTAAAAGAAACAGACCAAATAAAAGAGGAGGTGGAGTTTCTCTCTATATAAGAAATAACTACATCTCTACAGAAATAGAGCACAACAATGATGAAAACTGTTTTGAATGCATTTGGGTCAATATAAAAGGGGGGGGGATGACATTGCCATAGGTGTATACTATAGGCCACCCAACCAAACAGAGGAAATAGATGAACTTTTTGCTAGTCAGCTAACTAAGGTATGTAGGAAGCACATCACAATAGTAATGGGGGACTTTAACTACCCTGACATCAACTGGGAGACAAACTCTGCACCAACTGGAAGATCAAACAGATTCCTGATAAACCTAGCAGACAACTTTGTCTCCCAAAAAAGTAGAGGAGGGAACTAGGGGATTAGCCATTTTGGATCTAATTCTCACTAACAGAGATGAAATGATAGAAGGTGTTGAAGCCATAGGAACCTTGGGAGGAAGTGATCATGCAATATTGGAATTCAACATTATGGAAGCACAAGCACTAGAACACAGTCAAACTAGAGTCTTGGACTTCAACAGAGCTAATTTCAATAAACTTAGAGAGGGTTTGGGAAGGATTCCATGGATGAGAATCCTCCAGGGGAAAACAACTCAAGATGCTTGGGAAATTTTGAAAAGCGAGATAATAAAAGCCCAGTCTAGCATAATACCAACAAAGAGGAAAAATAACAGCTCTCAAAAGAAACCAGCATGGCTGCACAAAGAACTCTCTGATAAACTGAAAGATAAAAAGGACAAGTATAGAAAGTGGAAAGAGGGACACATAAATAAGTCAGAATATCAGCAAATAGCCCGAGCCTGCAAAGATGAAGTGGGGAAAGCTAAGGCTCAAAATGAACTAAGGCTTGCAACCAAAGTCAAAAATAACAAAAAAAAAGCTTCTTTCAACATGTAAAAAACAAGAAAAAAGTGAATGAAACGATTGATCCATTAGTGGGTGAAAGTGGCAAGAAGGTGACAAGCAACAGGGAGAAAGCAGAACTATTTAACTCGTTTTTCGCATCTCTCTTTACACAAAGCAGACCCACCTATCAAAAATAGTGCCATAAAAAACAGAATAGAAACACAAGTTAAGATAGGCAAGAAAATGGTAAGTGAGCACCTGTCCAGCCTAGACGAGTTCAAATCACCAGGACCAGATGGATTACATCCCAAGGTTCTCAAGGAACTGGCAGATGTGATCTCAGAACCACTGAACTATATTTTTCAAAGATCCTGGAGCACTGGGAAACTACCAGAGGACTGGAAAAGAGCTGATGTAGTTCCCATCTTCAAAAAAGGGAAAAAAATGGATCCAGGAAACTACAGACCTATCAGCCTGACCTCAATACCTGGGAAGATTCTGGAAAAGATAATCAAACAACGAATCAGCGAACACCTACAGGCAAACCAAGTCATTACTAAAAGCCAACACGGGTTTGTCAAAAACAGATCATGTCAGACAAACCTTATTGCATTCTTTGACCAAGTGACAAAATTAGTGGACCAGAGGAATGCTGTGGATATAATTTACTTGGACTTCAGTAAGGCATTTGACAAAGTAGATCACAACCTACTACTTGATAAGATAGAAAAATGCGGGTTAGACAGCATCACCACCAGATGGATCCGTAACTGTCTGACCGGCCGTACTCAGCATGTGGTCCTCAATGGAACCACATCTACATGGAGGGAAGTGTGTAGTGGGGTGCCCCAGGGCTCTGTTCTGGGCCCAGTGTTCTTCAACATCTTCATCAATGATTGAATGAGGGGATAGATGGGGAACTCATCAAATTTGCAGATGACACCAAGCTGGCAAGAATAGCCAACACTCCAGAAGACAGGCTTAGGATACAGGAGGATCTGGACAGACTTGAACACTGGGCGCTATCTAACAAAATGAAAAAAGTGGTGAAAAAAGTAAGGTTCTACATTTAGGCAAGAAAAACCAAATGTACAGGTATAGTATAGGGGGTACCTTGCTCAATAGTAGTAACTGTGAGAGGGACCTCGGGGTCCTAGTGGACAATCACTTAAATATGAGCCAGCAGTGTGCTGCAGCTGCCAAAAAAGCCAACACAGTGCTGGGCTGCATTAACAGAGGGATAGAATCAAGATCACGCGAAGTACTAATACCACTTTACAATGCCTCGGTAAGGCCACACTTGGAATACTGCATCCAGTTTTGGTCACCACAATGTAAAAAAGATGTTGAGACTCTAGAAAGAGTACAGAGAAGAGCAACAACATGATTAGGGGACTGGAGGTTAAAACATATAAGGAAAGGTTGATGGAATTGGGCATGTCTAGTTTAATGAAGAGAAGGACGAGGGGGGACATGATAGCAGTGTCCCATAATCTCAGGGGCTGCCACAGAGAAGAGGGAGTCAAGCTATTTTCCAAAGCGCCTGAAGGCAGGACAAGAAGCAACGGATGGAAACTAATCAAGGATAGAAGCAACCAGTGGAACAACCTGCCTCCAGAAGCGGTGAATGCTCCAACACTGGAAGTTTTTAAGAAGAAACTGGACAGCCATTTGTCCGAAATGTTTTATGGTTTACCTGCCTGAGCAGGGGGTTGGACTTGATGACCTCCAAGGTCCCTTCCAACTTTATTATTATTATAATCTATTATTATTGTTGTTGTTGTTGTTGTTGTAGTTATTATTATTATTATTATTATTATTATTATTATTATTATTATTATTAT
Source organism: Azemiops feae (assembly GCA_023970755.1). Lineage (NCBI taxonomy): Eukaryota > Metazoa > Chordata > Lepidosauria > Squamata > Viperidae > Azemiops > Azemiops feae. The sequence goes on along the minus strand of JALGBA010000718.1, from coordinate 232,655 downwards.
TATTATTATTATTATTATTATTATTATTATTATTATTATTATTATTATTATTATTATTATTATTATTATTATCAGGAAAGTTGAAGAAAGAGACTGAGGGACTAATTCTGGCTGCTCAAGACCAAGCCTTAAGGACAAATGCATACAAAGTCAAAATTGAGAAGACAGCAACAGACAGTAAGTGCCGCCTATGCAAAGAAGCTGAAGAAACAGTGGACCACCTGGTAAGCTGCTGCAAGAAGATCCCACAGACTGACTACAAGAAGCGGCATGACAAAGTAGCAACAATGGTGCATTGGAAGATCTGCAAGAAATACCATTTGCCTGAAGGCAAGAACTGGTGGGATCATAAAATAGAGAAAGTCATAGAAAATGATAAAGTTAAACTGCTCTGGGACTTCAGAATTCAAACAGACAAGCACCTGTAACATAACACCCCGGACTTAACAATTGCGATAAAAAAGACAAAAAAGTCTGTATAGTGGACGTGGCAGTGCCTGGAGACAGCAGAATAGACGAGAAAGAACTGGAGAAGATAACAAAATACAAAGACCTACAAATAGAAATAGAAAGACTGTGGCAAATGCAAGCAAGGGTAGTACCAATAGTAATAGGCGCCTTGGGTGCAATCCCAAAACAACTGGAGCACCACTTGAACACCATTGGCATTGACAAATTCGCAATTAGTCAATTGCAAAAGGCGGTCTTACTAGGAACTGCTTCCATCCTGCGACGATATCTGTAATACCATCAAACATCCACATCTGCCTGTCCCAGGTCCTTGGTAAGGATTCGATAGGCAGACAAAAATGCCAAATCCAGTCTGAATATCTGGCTGACTGTACGATGATAAATAATAATAATAATAATAATAATAATAATAATAATAATAATAATAATAATAATAATAATAATAATAATAATAATAATAATAATAATAATAATAATAATAATAATAATAATAATAATAATAATAATAATAATAATAATAATAATAATAATAATAATAGAGTTGGAAGGGACCTTGGAGGTCCCTAGTCCAACCCCCTGCTCAGGCAGAAAACCCTATACCATTTCAGACAAATGGTTGTCCAGTCTCTTCTTAAAAACTTCCAGTGTTGGAGCATTCACGATTTCTGGAGGCAGGTTGTTCCACTGATTAATTGTTCTAACTGTCAGGAAATTTCTCCTTAGTTCTAGATTGCTTCTCTCTTTGATTCGTTTCCATCCATTGCTTCTTGTCCTGCCTTCAGGCGCTTTGGAGAATAGCTTGACTCCCTCTTCTTTGTGGCAGCCCCTGAGATATTGGAAAACTGCTATCATGTTACCCCTATTCCTTCTCTTCATTAAACTAGACATACTCAATTCCAGCAACCGTTCCTTATATGTTTTAGCCTCCAGTCCTCTGATCATCTTTGTTGCTCTTCTCTGCACTCTTTCTAGAGTCTCAACAACTTTTTTATATTGTGGTGACCAAAACTGGATGCAGTATGCCATGTTCCGCCTTACCAAGGCATTGTAAAGTGGTATTAACACTTCACGTGATCTTGATTCTATTCCTTTGTTAATGCAGCCTAGCACTGTGTTGGCTTTTTTGGCAGCTGCAGCACACTGCTGGCTCATATTTAAGTGATTGTCCACTAGAACTCTGAGATCCCTCTCACAGTTACTACTATTCAGCCAGGTACCACCTATACTGTACCTGTGTATTTGGTTTTTCTTGCCGAAATGTAGAACTTTATTTTTTTCACTACTGAATTTCATTTTTTTAGATAGCGCCCAATGTTCAAGTCTGTCAAGATAGAATAGAATAGAGCTGGAAGGGACCTTGAAGGTCTTCTAGTCCAATGATGGCGAAACGTTTAGAGACTGAGTGCCCCAAAACTGGCCCCGCCCCGGCTCCACCCCTGCCCTGCCCCCACCCCGCCTGCCTGCAGGGCCACTCACCACCTCCAGGGCCCACCACAACCCAGCAGCACCATGGTGGCTACGCCCTCTGCCCGCGCCCCACAGCATCAACTGTGCACGATGGGGCGTGAGGGCAGAGTCCTGTCTATGCTGCCTGGCTGCCATGTCCTTGGCTGCGCTGCTTTGCGTGGGCCACGCTCAGGGGTGACTCCTCCAGGGGGGCTGCTGGTGAGTGGGTTGCAGGGGGAGGCAAGGCTGGGGCAATGGCATGTGTGCCCACAGAGAGGGCTCCGAGTGCCACCTCTGTCACCTGTGCCATAGGTTCGCCACCACTGACCTATACCATCTCAGACTGGTGATTGTCTAGTCTCTTCTTTAAAAATTCCAGTGATGGAATGCCCACAATTTCTGGGGGTAACCTGTTCGACCGGTTGATTGTCTTCACTGTCAGGAAGTTTCTCCTTAATTCCAGGTTGCTTCTCTCTTTGATCAGTTTCCAACCATTGTTTCTCGTCCTTCCCTCTGGTGCTCTGGTGAACAACCTGACCCTCTCTGCCTTGTGGCAGCCCCTCAGATACTGGAACACTGCTATCATGTCTCTCCTATTTCTTATTTTCTTTAGACTAGCCAAACCCAGGTCCCACAGCCGTTCTTCGTATGTTTTAGTCTCCAGGCCTTTGATCATCTTAGTTGCTCTTCTCTGAATTTTTTTTCCAAACTCTTAACATCTTTTTTGTGATATGGTGACCAAAATTGGCTGCAGTATTTCACCTGTGGTCTTACTAGGGCTTTGTAAAGCGGTACTAGTACTTTGCATGATCTTGATTCTACGCCTCTATTTATACAACCCAGGATTGTATTAGCTTTTTTGGTTGCTGCTGCATACTGATGGCTCATGGTTAAGTGATCGTCCACTAGGACTCCATGGTCCCTCTCACAGTTACTGTTTTTAAGCCAGGTCTCACCTAATCTGTACTTGTACCTTTGGTTTTTCTTGCCTCTGTGTCTAATACTTTGCTTTTCTCCACATTGAAACTCATTTTGTTGGATAGGGCCCAATGTACAAGTTTGTCAACATCTGTTTGGATCTTGAGTTTGACTTCTGGGGTGTTGGCTACTCCTGACACTTTGGTGTCATCTGCAAATAATAATAATAATAATAATAATAATAATAATAATAATAATAATAATAATAATAATAATAATAATAATAATAATAATAATAATAATAATAATAATAATAATAACAACAACAACAACAACAACAACAACAACAACAACAACAACAACAAAAAACAACAACAACAATAATAAAGTTGGAAGGGACCATGGAGGTCATCTAGTCCAACTTCTGGAGACAGGTTGTTCCACTGATTAATTGTTCTAACTGTCAGAAAATTTCTCCTTAGTTCTAGTTTGCTTCTCTCTTTTGTTAGTTTCCATCTGTTGCTTCTTGTCCTGCCTTCAGGTGCTTTGGAGAATAGCTTGACTCCCTCTTCTTTGTGGCAGCTCCTGAGATATTGGAACACTGCTATAATGTCACCCCTCATCCTTCTCTTCATTAGACTAGACATACCCAATTCCAGCAACCGTTCCTTATATGTTTTAGCCTCCAGTCCCCTGATCATCTTTGTTTCTCTTCTCTGTACTCTTTGATACGTTCCCCTTCAATTCTCTCATCTAAGTCATTTATGAAGATATTGAAGAGTACTAGGCCTAAGACAGAACCTTGTGGTACCCCACTGCTAACTTCTCTCCATGTGGATGTAGTGTCGTTGAGGACTACTTGTTGAGTATGGTTTGTCAGTCAGCTACAGATCCATCTGGTGATGATGTTGTCTATTCCACCTTTTCCTAGCTTACCAAGGAGTAGGTTGATTGACAAATTTTGCTGAACCTTTCTTTTTCATTTTTGAAGATAGTGGTTAAACCGGTTTTCCAAACTAGGAATATTTGTAGGTTACACCTCTTTAAAGAAAGATTCAAATGAGAACAAAGGGCTAATTTACCAAGTTTACTGCTTTTGAAATACCTGGATGTTTCCATTCTAGTTCCATCCTTTTTTGGAGAAGAATGAGTTTTGCAATCTTTCTGAATTCAAACTGTCCTCGGACCAAAATGGAGATTTAAGTGGTGCTCTGAGTATCTGTAGCTGGGTGTTTCTCCCCAAGAAGAATATCCTGAAACTGGCAACTATTGAAAAACAGAGACTTATTATCAACCGAGATCATCTGTCATGGCTAAAGTTGCACAACAGGGTAGGAGAAATATTGGTGTCTTTTCTCTATTTTCCAAAGGCTTCTGACCCATTTCATTGGGCTAAGCCTATGCACCCTGGCTTAGTGTTGAATGGAGAAGATGCATGAAAATTGTAAGAGAGGGGTAATCCCTCAAGTGCTAGGGATTGTGATCAACTTCTTTCTTGTCTTCAAATAGCAAACAAGAAGGCAAATTTGTTGAGCAGTGCCTGAATTCAGGTTTGGACTGAATTTGATGAAGTTGAATCAAAACTGGATGGAGGTTCTTTTGGTTCTAGTGGGGAATAAGATTTGGAATCAGATTCATCTTGTCCTGGTTGGGGCCAGTGTCCCATAGAAGGGCAGGGCAAGAAGATTTTAATAAACCAAGACCTGGCTAGAGTTAACAATTCTGATCGTTCATCTCACTGGGATAGTGCAATAGGCCTTTTGCTCCTATGAAGGAGGTACAAGAATTTTTGTTGACATGGAATCAAAATGACTGGATTGCTGAGAGATAATGTCCTGGGCCATCAAACTGAAGCATTGAAATATGATTTTGACTCAAAGAAAAGCTTTCCTGATATCTGAAAAAAATGTGGGGCAATTTAAAAGGAATGTTGCTTAGATTTGGGCTTTGGACCCCTTGAATGCAATTGTTCGTCTTGATTTTTAGCTACTTGAAGTCATTCTAGGAAGAAAATGAGGCTCCAAATTTAACTAATAACTACTATGGGTTTGTTCTTCCAAGCCAGTGATTGTTATTTAATTGTAGTTCTTCAACAGAAAGGACCTTGTCTTGGATATCTACCTGGGCCTAAGAAAGCTCATACGTTCTGCAGCAAAAGATTCCTGACTTACACTTTCAGAGGGACATGTTTTCATGACCTCACCTCTACCTCATATCACTATAGTTCTAAAAACTGAGCAATCACTTTTATTTCAACAGTATGTCAGCATGTCAGGATGGTTAATGCTAACATATTTTCTTTGGAATTCATTGTTTTTCTACTTAGTCTCTGCCTCAGTCCAAATGTGTGGAAAAATGTCACCTTGGATTTGTCAAGCAGAAGCGAGAAGGAGAGCCATTTTGCTGCTATGACTGTGTTCCTTGTGCGGAGGGGACCATCTCCACTCAGGAAGGTGGGTGACACCAGAGAAAAGGATAGGCCTTGTGGAAGTGGATTCATCCAGCGCAATATTCATTAAAGTGAAAGTTAAAGGACAGAATGAATCCTAATTAATTTTTTGTTTATTTTCAAACTGCATGATTTCTTATCAAATGAAAAATAGTAAAGACCTTGATAGGGATTGGAGAGTATGGCATATTGGACAGGTTTTGTTACTGCAAATACTGCTTTTTAGTTTGCATCTGTCCTTCCACATTTATCTTTCTAGGAATATCTGAGTTCTTTGAAATTTAGAGAATTGTCATAGGTCCATTTCCTGGAAGGATTATTGCAATACTGTCTTCACGAGCCTCCCCTGGTGAATCACTGGAAGATATACTGGTCCACAATGAGATGGTATGGACAGTTATGGGTGTACCTCATTGCACAAATATTAACACTGGTCCCAGTAGTCATTCCAGGCTACCTTTCTCTTCTAGTCAACTAGATTTCGGAAGACAAGCATTGACTGTGTCCAGTATGGTTCTGAGTAAGTACCATCTGGAAGGATCCAAAAAGTGTGCCTCGTAAGATGGACTGATTCATTACTTACCTCTAATAATAATAATAAAGTTGGAAGGGACCTTGGAGGTCATCGAGTCCAACCCCCTGCTCAGGCAGGAAACCCTATACCATTTCGGACAAATGGCTGTCCAGTCTCTTCTTAAAAACTTCCAGTGTTGGAGCATTCACCGCTTATGAGGCAGTTGTTCAATCTGGGTTAATTGTTATAACTGTCAGGAAGTTCTCCTCAGTTACAGGTTGTTCTACTCCTTGACTAGCTTCCATCCCAGTACTTCTTGTCTCTGACAATCAGGCACTTGGAGAATAGTTCTTGACTCCTCTTCTTTGTGGCAACCCCTGAGATATTGGAATACTGCTATCACGTCACCCCTAGTCCTTCTTTCATTAAACTAGACATACCCAATTCCAGCAAACGTTTCTGAATGCTTTAGCCTCCAGTCCCTAATATCTTTGTTGCCTTCTGCACTCTCCAGACTCTTCAACACTTTTTACATCGTGTGACGAAAAATGGGGCAGATATCCAAGGTGCCTCTCTTAATTCATGTGATCGTGAGTCTATCCCTCTGTTAATGCAGGCCCATCACTGTGTTGCTATTTGCAAGCTGACAAGCACACTGCTGGCTCAGATATTTTAAGTGATTGTCCACTAGGACTCCGAGATCCCTCTACAGTACTACTATTAGCAAGGTACCCCCTATACTACTACCTGTACATTGGTTTTTCTTGCCTAAATGTAGAACCTACTTTTTCACATTGAATTTCATTTGTTAGATAGCGCCCAATGTTCAAGTCTGGCCAGGTCCTACTGTATCTAAGCCTGTCGTCTGAGAGTGTGGCTTTCATGCAGCTTGGTGTCTTCCGCAAATTGATGAGTTCCCCATCATCCCCTGTCAAAATCAGTGATGAAGATGTATGAGAGCACTGGCCCCAGAACAGAGCCCTGGGGCACCCACACTGCAAACTTCCCTCCATAGATGCGGTTCCATTGAGGACACAGGCTGAGTACGGCCGGTCAACCAGCTACGAGTAGTGATGCTGTCTAACCCACATTTTTCTATCTTATTATGTAGTAAGTTGTGCTCTACTTTATCAAATGCCTTACTGAAATCCAAGTAAATTATATCCACAGCATTCCTCTAGTCCACTAATTTTGTCACCCGGCCAAACAATGCAATAAGATTTGTCTGGCATGATCTGTTATAATTGACAAATTTTGTCAATCATATTGTTTTCAAAACATCGAAGAATGAGATAAGATTGGTTTGGCATGATCTGTTTTTAACAAACCCATGCTGGCTACTAGTTATGACTTTATTTGCTTCTAGTTGTTAACATCCTTCTATATCTTAAGCCTATCTTCTGGAGTGTTGGCTATTCCTGTCAACTTGGTGTCGTCTGCAAATTTGATAAGTTCCCCATCTATCCCCTCATCCAAATCATTGATGGAGATGTTGAAGAGCACTGGGGTCAGAACAGAGCCCTGGGGCACCCCACTGCACACTTCCCTCCATGTAGATGCAGTTCCATTGAGGACCACAGGCTGAGTACGGCCGGTCAACCAGCTACGAGTAGTGATGCTGTCTAACCCACATTTTTCTATCTTATTATGTAGTAAGTTGTGCTCTACTTTATCAAATGCCTTACTGAAGTCCAAGTAAATTATATCCACAGCATTCCTCTGATCTAATAATTTTGTCACTAATGGTAATCTTGGTTACCATGAAAATTCTGCAGAATTCACAGAAAATCATATTGGTCCTAGGATTTCCCCCCAATTTCATAGCTCTGTGTGGTTTAGAAAATGATGTTCTTCCTGTCTTCTTTTTGAGGAGATATTAAGAAATAAATTTTGCAAAATGCTGCTGGTATCAGCTGGTATCCCAAAAAGATATTACTTGAAATATAAAGGGCAGAATGTTAAAGAAATATTGGTTTTTCATTTTCTCAGATACAGAAAAATGTACCAAGTGTCCAGATGATCAATATCCAAATGAGGAACGAGTTCAATGTATCCTCAAAGTTACAACCTTCCTGGCTTACGAAGAGTATCTGGGCATCATCCTTGTCTCTTTTGCCCTACTTTTCTTCCTAACCACAGTTCTTGTCTTAATTATATTCATTGGTCTCCTTCCTGCTTTGCTTCTCATCTCCTCTTCTCTTCATTGGTCAACCAAGGAAAGCCACCTGTTTTCTCCGACAAACGGTTTGCAGCATCATCTTTTCAGTTACCATTTCTTCTCTTTTAGCCAAAACAATTACGGTGGTACTCTCTTTCTTTGCTACAAAACCAGGAAACCGAGTGAAGAGGTGGTTGGGGAAGAGCTTGACTAACTCCATCATCCTTTCTTGTTCTGCTGTCCAAATTATCATCTGCTCCATCTGGCTGGGAGTTTTTCCCCCATTCCCTGACTCTGACCTTCACTCCCAGCCTGGAGTTATCATCCTGCAATGCAACGAAGGCTCTGTTATCATGTTCTACACCACTCTCAGCTATCTGGGCTTCCTGGCTGCCATCTGCTTCACAGTGGCTTTCTTGGCCAAGAATCTGCCTGGGGCTTTCAATGAAGCCAAAGTGATCACCTTCAGCATGCTGGTCTTCTGCAGTGTCTGGGTGACTTTTGTGCCCACCTACCTGAGCACCAAAGGGAAATTCATGGTGGCTGTGCAGATCTTCTCCATCCTGGCCTCCAGTGCTGGTCTGCTGGGCTGCATCTTCATTCCCAAATGCTACATTATCATCCTCAGGCCAGACCTGAATACAAAGGAGCAGCTTACAACCAGGAGAAATGTGGAAATGTGAAACTGAAGAATTTTGACTCTCCAAATTTTCCAAGAGTCCAAACCTTGAATATGGTGCAAAATGTTCTTCATACATGAGTGGGCCAATGATTTTGCTTGGAAAAATTAAAGGGCAGTTGGACAATAGTGTCCTCCATCCTTGTCCAGAAAATTGCAAGCTGGCCATTTAGCTCATTTGAGTAGTTGAGTTATCATATCTATCCTGTGCCCTTTGCTGAGCCCTGAAATGCCCCACCAAGATATTTTAAACATGACATTTGTACAGTGGGAATTATGTTGATATGCCAGAAATAATTGTACAATTGCAGAGGGCTGTAAAAAGGATCAGCTTATGAGCAGAAGAAATGTACAAATGTGAAACTGAAGAATTTTGACTCTCCAAATTTTCCAAGAGTCCAAACCTTGAATATGGTGCAAAATGTTCTTCATACATGAGTGGGCCAATGATTTTGCTTGGAAAAATTAAAGGGCAGTTGGACAATAGTGTCCTCCATCCTTGTCCAAAAAATTGCAAGCTGGCCATTTAGCTCATTTGAGTAGTTGAGTTATCATATCTATCCTGTGCCCTTTGCTGAGCCCTGAAATGCCCCACCAAGATATTTTAAACATGACATTTGTACAGTGGGAATTATGTTGATATGCCAGAAATAATTGTACAATTGCAGAGGGCTGTAAAAATGCCATCATTTTAGTTGTATGATAGCTTATCTGCAACTGGAGTTCTTTCTCATATTGGACTCAAGATCTCAGCATCATCAGTATAATATTGCATTCTAGCCACCATGGTTCATTATTATAAATTATTATAAAGATAGTGGTTGTTATGAAGAAGCAAGTGTTTTCTCCTAGTTCAGATAGAAATGTGGGCACTGGGAGTGTTTATCTGCTCATTCTGCTTAGTTGTGCCTCTTCCTATTGACCCCTACAGAGTATGAAGTATGTTTTAGACATACCTGTGGGATTTTGTAGGTGTTTAACATGGTGGCAACAGTTGGAAGGGACCTTGTAGGTCATCTAGTCTAACCCCCCCAAAGCAGGAGACCCTACATCATTTCTGACAGATGGCAGTCTCAGTCCCCTCAAGGACAATGAAAAAGTCCTTCTTCTTTCTATAGCTAAAGTAGGGAACATTGCCCACCCCCCCCCCCCAGAAGAGACCAGATCCAGCAGTATCCCAAGTCATCCCAGGGTTCAAATGATAGTCACAGAGATCCTAACTCAGTTATATATTGGAAAGGAGCTGGAAATGCTGGCCAATCTCTTGGAAGGCCAAAAAGATCTTTGCAGTAGTGGGTGGATGCACTCCTAGGAAAAACTAATATAAATTAATTAAAATAGAGAGAACCAAAAAGAAAGAGATAAATAACAGAAAACGCTAAAAGTGCAACAAGAAAAAAAAAATAGAAGCGTTAAAAAATGGAAGGATACCCTGTAAATAAAGCTATAGAAATATAAAGAAGTAGCTTCCAATATTCTTCACAGAAAATATAAATATTTTAACCTCTCTCTTGCTCAAGTTACATTGTCACTCTCTTCTTTCTATAATCTATTCTGCTCAACCATTAAAACCAAAATCGCATTTGATTTTTGTGAACCTCTTACACAAAAAAGCATTTTTCAGTCACCAATAAAGGTAGATATTGTCCTTTCTCTAATCAAATAAGATTGTCCATCTCAGCAAGTTTTGTCAATTTCACTAACCATTCCTCCATTCCTCTGGTGCTGAATTTTCCCATCTTTGTGCATATAGTAATCTTTCCACATAAATCGAAATTATTTTCCATGACATTTTTCTATTTGTTTATCTATCAATTCTGTCTTAAATTGAATATTTATCTTTTAAGTCCTCTCTATCAACGTATATCTAACTCATCTTCAAGGGGAACTCCACCTAACATTTCTTTCTCCATGGCCAAAGAAGTATTTACCCACTTCAGCAGGCATAAGCAATGCTAAGCGATCCTTCACACGTACTTCGTTCCATTGTAGGCTGATTTTCATTGGTGCCTTAAGGCACTGACAAAAGGCTAGGCTCCAATTTTTAAGAGGTTCAGCAATGGAAAGGTAAAATGGTGGAATTGCCTGCCTTCCTTGAATCCTTTCTCTCTCCCTCCTACTCTCTCAAAAAGTTCACTGATGAAATTGTGTCATCAAAAAAGAAAAGTAATATTAAACTGTTCTAGCTGGAAGGAAATGAAGAAACATATTGACTTCATTGACACATATATCTATTCACATCCTGACTTTCATTGCCTTGTTCCTCTCTTTAACCACAGGCTTTAGCTTGAGGATCTTCATTAAATTCCTGGAAACACCACTTGTCAAAGCCAACAACCGGGACCTATCCTACATCCTCCGGCTCTCCCTCCTGCTTTTCATCTTGACCTCTTTTCTGATCATTGGCTGGCCAAGGAGGGTGACCTGTCTCCTCTGACAAACAACCTTTAGCATTGTCTTATCAATTGCCATTTCTTCAATTTTGGCCAAAACAATCACAGTGGTGTTAGCCTTCTTGGACACAAAACCAGGCAATAAAGTTGGCTGGGGAAGAGCTTGGCCAACTCCATTGTCCTTTCTTGTTCTGGTCTGCAAGCTGTTATCTGCAGCATCTGATTGGGCACTTTCCCCCCATTCCCTGACTCTGACATGCACTCCCAATGTAGAGAGATCATCCTACAATGCAATGAAGGTTCTGTCACCATGTTTATGTTGCCCTCGGATACATGGGCTTCTTGTCTGCTGTCTGCTTCACAATGGCTTTTCTGGCCAGGAACTTGCCTGGGGCCTTCAATGAAGCCAAGCTGATCTCCTTCAGCATGCTGCTCTTCTGCAGTGTCTGGTCTATATGAGCACCAAGGGGAAGTACATGATGGCTGTGCAGGTCTTCTCCATCTTGGCCTCCAGTGCTAGTTTGCTGGGTTGCATCTTCAGCCCCAAATGTTACATTATTATTTTTAGGTATGATCTGAATAGCAAAGAAAATTTGATGTCAAAATAAAATAGAAAAAAATGATTTTTACAAATCTATTATTTTTCAAAACTGTCAATTAGTAGGCTTGATTAGCAGGTTTTGATCATTTAATATTTATTCATTATTTATTTATTAAACCTGAATGCTGTCCATCTTGGCTAGAGATACTCTAGGTAGCTTACAGTCAAGAAAAAAGAAAAAGAAAGATTAAAACAATAAATAGTAACACTAACATTGGTTTAAAAATGGGAAGGAAGGGAGCAAGGAACAGGGAGAAAGCAGAACTACTCAACTCATTTTTTGCATCCCTCTTTACACAAAGGGAAAAAACAGTTCAACCTATCAAAAACAGTACCATAAAAAAGAGATTAGAAACACAAGTTAAAATAGGCAAGAAAATGGTAAGTGAGCACCTGTCCAGCCTAGATGAGTTCAAATCACCAGGACCAGATGTCTTACAACCCAAGATTCTGAAGGAATTGGGAGATGTGATCTCAGAACCACTGAACTATATCTTTCAAAGATCCTGGAGCACTGGGGAACTACCAGAGCTGATGTAGTTCCCATCTTCAAAAAAGGAACAAATAATGGATCCAGGGAACTACAGACGTATCAGCCTGATCTCAATACCTGGGAAGATTCTGGAAAAGTTAATCAAGCAACAAATCACCTAGAGGCAACCATTAACAAAAACCAACATGGGTTTGTCAAAAACAGATCATGCCAGACAAACCGTATTGCATTCTTTGACCAGGTGACAAAATTAGTGGACCAGAGGAATGCTGTGGATATAATTTACTTGGAATTCAGTAAGGCATTTAATAAAGTAGATCACAACCTACTACTTGATAAGTTAGAAAAATGTGGGTTAGACAGCATCACCACCAGATGGATTCGTAGCTGGCTGACCGGCCGTACTCAGCATGTGGTCCTCAATGGAACTGCATCTACATGGAGGGAAGTGTATAGTGGGGTGCCCCAGGGCTCTGTTCTGGGCCCAGTGCTCTTCAACATCTTCATCAATGATTTGGATTAGGGGATAGATGGGGAACTCATCAAATTTGCAGACGACACCAAGCTGGCAGGAATAGCCAACACTCCAGAAGATAGGCTTAAGGTACAGAAAGATCTTGACAGAATTGAACGTTGGGCACTATCTAACAAAATGAAATTCAGTGATGAAAAAAGTAAGGTTCTACATTTAGGCAAGAAAAACCAAATACACAGGTATAGTACAGGTGGTACCTTGCTCAACAGTAGTAACTGTGAGAGGGATCTTGGAGTCCTAGTGGAGAACCACTTAAATATGAGCCAGCAGTGTGCTGCAGCTGCCAAAAAAGCCAACAGAGTGCTAGGCTGCATTAACAGAGGGATAGAATCAAGATCACATGAAGTGTTAATACCACTTTACAATGCCTTGGTAAGGCCACACTTGGAATACGGCATCCAGTTTTGCTCACCATGATGTAAAAAAGATGTTGAGACTCTAGAAAGAGTACAGAGACGAGCAACAAAGATGATCAGCGGACTGGAGGCTAAAACATATAAGGAACGGTTGCTGGAATTAGGTATGTCTAGTCCAGGGGTAGGCAACGTTGACTCTTTTATGACTCATGGTCTAGTCTAATGAAGACAAGGATTAAGAGTGACATGATAGGAGTGTTCCAATGTCTCAGGGGCTGCCAGAAAGAAGAGGGAGTCAAGCTATTCTCCAAAGCACCTGAAGGCAGGACAAGAAGCAATGGAGGGAAACTAATCAATTTTTAAGAGACTGGACAGCCATTTGTCCGAAATGATATGGGGTTTCCTGCCTGAGCAGGGGGTTGGACTAGATGACCTCCAAGGTCCCAACTTTATTTATTACTATTATTATTATTATTATTATTATTATTATTATTATTATTATTATTATTATTATTATTATTATTATTATTATTATTATTATTATTATTATTATTATTATTATTATTATTATTATTATTATTATTATTATTGTTATTATTGTTATTGTTATTGTTGTTGTTGTTGTTGTTGTTGTTGTTGTTGTTGTTGTTTTGTTTTTTTGTTGTTGTTTTTTTGTTGTTTTGTTGTTGTTTTGTTGTTGTTATTATTATTATCGTTATTATTATTATTATTATTAGTAGTAGTAGTAGTAGTAGTAGTAGTAGTAGTAGTAGTAGTACATGGGGAGGGATGTGTTCCTCTTATTCGTAAAGCTACTCCTATTTATATCTATATTTCTAAAGATATCAAAAGCAATACACCAAATCTCATTTTTAGTCAAAATAATGTGAGTAAAATCAGTTTCCAGTTGAATGGGACTTTTTAGTAGGCTAGTGGAGACATAAGGAATGTGGCCTTGAAGCTCATAGTGACCTATGGTAAATTATTCTTTTTGGATGCTCAAACAGCTTGCTAAGAACTCTACAGAAATGCCTGAAAATACCTGGATGTCATTAAAATGAGCTATAACTTGGCCCATTAGTCAGTTTATGACTCCACACTGTGCAGGAAAGAGGGTCCCTTTACATTCCAGGTTAAGGCAGCCACAGACTTCCATGATAGTTAATGGAGTTTGGCTCACTCTGCAGAGCATCCAGAGTCATCAGTCACCCTATGGGACATTCACATGATGCCCTTGCAGGGGCTCTTTCATGGGGCCCTTGGGGGGGGCGATCTACAAAGAGAGTTGGACACATTTCCAATTGAAGATTGGCCTCCTTCCCTCTGGGCCCAACCAGGATTCAGTGAGAGATGGCATGTAACAGCATGGGTGAGAGCAGCCTTCTTATGCATCAATCTAGCAATCAAAAGCAACAGCTGGAACCCAGAGCCACCAAGGATTGGATAGCCAGGCTCTGAGAGTAGAAACTGAGGGCTGCACATGGGACAACATTCAAGTAATGGACCTGGGATATGGGATATGGGCCATCCTCTGTTTCCTCACCATCAGGATGGGCATGCTTATGCCCTCAGCTCCCCCCTCTCACCCAGCCCCCAGTTCTCCCTTTTAGGACAAAGTTTATTTATCCATCTGCCCCCCCCTCGAGACAAGAAAAATAATCTCTCAGTAATTGACCCAGATAAACCAGGAACAGAGGAGTCCCAACTGCACCTTCAAAGCACTTGGGTGTCTTTTGGGGGGGGAGGGAGAGGTTTTCACACAGAGAGATGGGAATGTCAACAGGGTCCCACCCCTTTAGGTACATCCACACAATGAGAGGAAGAGTAACCAGTTCATATTTAACCAGTTTTGGGGTGGGGGTGACAAGAAAGCAGATCACACCATCCTCCATGTTGTGGGCACTGCCACATCTTAGCTGCAGGTCTCACAGCCCTATGTTTATTTAATTAAACCAAGAAACTTCAAATATATAAAGAATCTCTGAGTGTTATATCAATACGGAAAGACAACACAGAAATTGTCAAGGAAAAAAGATAAAAACTTTTGTCCACTGTATAAGTTACCCAAAGATATAGTCCACTTTGCTGTCTATTAGTCACCTCTCATCCAAAAACTGGTATTTCTAGAAAAGACAGGTAATTAAATGAAATGTTCACTTTCAGAAACAAATAGACACAAGCAGTTTTGAAATCAGCTCCAATTTAGGATTCATATAGGGAGATCTAAGGCAAAACAAAATGACAAAGAGGCCCAACTCTTAACCTTAGGCTGATTGCTTCCATGGCGTTAGAGCAAAGGCAGTGCTAGAGCTAAGAGTCACCCAACTCCATACCTCTGGGAGACCTTCCCCTGCAGTCTCTGGAGATAAGATATCATGTTGATGGACTGCAGAAATAAGTTTCCTGGGTGTTGAACTAATATTCCTCCAACATAACTTTCTGGACAAGTCGTGACAGGAAGGACCACAGCCACTATAGAATGGTGCCCCCTGGGTGTATCTCTGATTTTTCACAAATATGCTTTTCTCCAGCACATGGAGCCCTGGGAGAAGTTTCAGGATCTCTAGAGGAGAAGTTGCTTCTCACTGTAATTATCACCATCCCAATCTTTGAGATCTCTTTTGCTACCTCTCCAGACTGAACCAACATAGAAGGGATCTTGCATCAGAAAAGGCTCTCTGTAGCACATGTTTTGAGACAAGGCAGGACCTGTGCTCTGGAATGTACCTTTCTCTCTTTCCCAGACAAAGCTCAGTTTGCCTCTGTCTGAATCAGGAAAGCCACTGGCATGTCCAACTTATGAGAGTGCTTTCAATTTTTCTAATTCTTCTTTAGAAACGGGAAGGGGATTTATTCAGCCACATGAATGATCGATCTTCTGGTTCTGGTTCTAATGTTTCTGGTGTTTCAGCCAGTCTCTGGGAAGCTTAGAATGAAGTGCCAGCTGAATTCATATGGAATGCAACCATATAACTATCATAGGCCAGGATACCATCTCATTAGTATGATCTTCTCTGAAACAATCCCAACATTTGGAAAGTTTCCTTTCAATATGACTCCTTATGCTTTCCATGGAGCGTAAGTCATTTACTGTGACAAAGTTGCATTCTCTCCATTTGCA
This sequence comes from Azemiops feae, assembly GCA_023970755.1. Lineage (NCBI taxonomy): Eukaryota > Metazoa > Chordata > Lepidosauria > Squamata > Viperidae > Azemiops > Azemiops feae. The sequence continues at coordinate 216,521 of JALGBA010000718.1, read as the reverse complement.
GTTCTAACACCCTCATTCTTTTGTTCTTATTCCGCTTACTCCCGTATTGCAGGACCTGTCTAATTCCTTGAATCATTTTTATTTCTACAGCTTCTCTCTTTTGTCTTATTTTTTTAAAAAAGCAATTCAGATCTGAAGATGGGGCAGAAAACAAAACCTGAAAGACATCAGCAGCATTAGCACTAGGTCCCTAATTCATGAGCTGAATCAATCCTCTTCCCATTTCTAAAGAAAAAGTAGAAGAATTCTCTTTATTTTTTTCTCCCCGTCCAATCCTGAATTCATGACTTGAATACTGACTTTTGTTTAAAGTGCATGATTGTTGCAGATTCTCCTGCCCAACAAACCTCCATATTTTTATGACTGCCCTTTGATATTCAAAGGAATAGAGGATTTGCTTTTAGAATGGTTTTTATGGGTCACTTATGAAATATCCTCTTTCTTTTAAGAAGGTTGTACTTTAATCATTTAATTATTTTGCAACCTGGTTATTGGGCTAGATGAAAATTTTGTACTTGTACATATTCTGGTGGATTTATGATTCTTAACCCTGATGGAAAACTAACTCCATCTCGTCTTCTCAACAGTCATAAAAATTAAATTGAAAGTTGATGGGTGACGATCATTTGCCTCTGATTTTGGATCAATGTTGCCTTAAGACTCAGTTGGCTTGTGGAGAAAAAGAAGAATGAATAGAAAAAAAGTATTTTGTTATTACTGTTTGTGATACTGATGTTAATGTTATTTTCTTTTCTTTTTTACAGTGGTATACCTTATGCTTGGATAAAAATACTACGTTTTATTTTCTCTTTTGAAGCAGTCAAGAAGAATCACCATCTCCTGCACAATCTCACACTTGGCTACAATGTCTATGACAACTCTATGGATACACTTGTCACTTCAGATGTCTTGCTGGACATGCTCTCTCCTGGAAAAGCCAATGTTCCCAACTACAGCTGTGGAAGGAAGGAGTACATTTTGGCTCTTATTGATGCAGCTGACAAGGAGATCTCCATCCAGATGTCAGCATTAGTGGGAACCTACAAAGTCCCACAGGTTTGTTTGTATGTTTCTCTATTGAATAAAATGAATGTGGTGACAGTGAATGAGTGACAGATCCAACCATATCTTCTCTAGGGAATTCAAGAGCTGCTTTTCACCATGGTATTTGTATGTGTCATGGCTGGGGATTGGGATACATTACAGGAAGGAATCAGTAATGAAAACAGCCGTATCCTCTCATAATGTTATCCTCAAACCTTTGGGGCTTCTGCTGCACACTTGTGAATATAAGGAGAGTCTCTGTGTTTGATCAAACAGTCTTCCATACAATAGGAAGGGGCAGCACTGATGGAAAACTCACATTTTGTAATGAGCAAAAATAATGATATTTTCAATGATGGACAATTGCCAGATTCATGAAATGAATCTCAATGTATTATCTTACCTACACTTGATAAAACATATATGTCTTATGGACTCCTAGGGATCATTAGCATTAATTAATTACTTTAGTAAAAAAAAAAAAAAGCATATTAGTCAACTAGCCAGCTATTTCTTACCATAATCTGTTCAAATTCATCATAAAAGTTTTGAAGAGGAATAAAGCCCCAGGGGAAGACTTTCTACTGGCTGACAGGTTGATTTAGACATGCTGTAGAATTAATGCCTGCTATAATCCACTTGCATGGGAGATGGCAATAGTGGTTCCTATGTATAAAAAAATGGAATAAAAAAAACCCTTTCAATTACTGGCCCATTTCATCTAACAGATATCGTGGCTAAAATATTTGCTATATTCTTCTTGGGTAGAGTTGAGAGCTAGATAGATGAAAAGTGTGTTCCTTGAAGAAGAAGAACAAGAGGCAGAGTCAATCCAATACTGACAATGGATTTTCTTGAATGATCTCATTATAAAATATATCAGTCAGGCAAACGATGGCTTACTGCATTTTGAGAACTCAGTGCAGCATTTGACACAGTAAACAGAGAGATATTTTGGAGGAAATTGATTGCCCTTAAAATGGAACTAGGCCGTTGTCCCTGATCAAAGTCCCTTGTACAAGCACCTATTTGAGAGGGTGGTTGGGGCTCAATGGAGCATGAGTAGAAGGAGTGATACTTACCAACGAATATATATACATGAACCCTTGTTATTTAGTATAGACATTAACGACTTACCTGGACTAATGAATGAGCCTGAAGTACACATACTTAAGGCTATAAATACTAATTGTTAAAAACTGACAATATATTATTATCATATTTGCAATTTGGGTTGTGTAGTTGGATTTATTAAAAGCTAATGTTTTGGACTTGATCTGACCACAAATATAACACAGCATTCTTCATTGCTTTTTAAGGTCAGACATCTAATTGCTCCTGTGGCTCTGAATGATAAAAGTCAATTCCCTTTCTTCCACCAAATGCTTCCCAAAGAAGGGTTCCAGTACCCAGCAATTGTCCAACTACTCTTGTATTTCAGATGGACCTTGATTGGGCTCTTTGCTCCAGACACAGAAGAGGGAAAGACTTTCATGAGGACATTTACTCCTATGCTTGTCAGGAATTGAATTTGTGCTGTTATATCACAACGATTATCAATGTTAGTTAGTGATTTTTATCAAGCACCCGTGAGGAAGGCCATCTCTAAATGGAGAAATGGAGGTCATCGAGTCCAACCCCCTGCTCAGGCAGGAAACCCTATACCATTTCAGACAAATGGCTGTCCAGTCTCTTCTTAAAAACTTCCAGTGTTGGAGCATTCACCGCTTCTGGAGGCAGGTTGTTCCACTGGTTAATTGTTCTAACTGTCAGGAAGTTTCTCCTCAGTTCCAGGTTGCTTCTTTCCTTACTTATTTCCTCCATCCATTACTTCTTGTCTGCCCTCAGGCTGCCTTGGAGATGCTTGACTCCCTCTTCTTTGTGGCAACCCCTAGATATTGGAATACTGCTATCATGTCACCCCTAGTCCTTCTTTTCATTAAACTAGACATACCCAATTCCAGCAAACGTTCTTGATATGCTTTAGCCTCCAGTCCCCTAATCATCTTTGTTGCCCTTCTCTGCACTATTTCTAGACTCTCAACATCTTTTTTACATCGTGGTGACCAAAACTGGATGCAGTATTCCAAGTGTGGCCTTACCAAGGCATTGTAAAGTGGTATTAACACTTCACCTGATCCTGATTCTATCCCTCTGTTAATGCAGCCCAGCACTGTGTTGGCTTTTTTGGCAGCTGCAGCACACTGCTGGCTCATATTTAAGTGATTGTCCACTAGGACTCCGAGGTCCCTCTCACAGTTACTACTATTGAGCAAGGTACCCCCTATACTATACCTGTACATTTGGTTTTTCTTGCCTAAATGTAGAACCTTACTTTTTTCACCATTGAATTTCATTTTGTTAGATAGCGCCCAATGTTAATATAATAGAATAAAAAAATAATAAATCCTTTAGAATAAATGTTACTCTAAATCTTAACATTAATACATTATCATACTTAATGTTGTGAGTCCTCACCTGCCAGCAGATCCGGCAGCTGAGTCAGATGAATCGGATGAGGGGAAAGGGGTGTCTGGGTTCACATTGGAGTCTGCAGAAGACTCTGAGGAGCATGAAGACTCAGAGCTAGATCTACTCACGCTCAGGCAGAGAGACAGCTGGGTTGGGGGCCTGAGTTGAGCGAAGAGGAGGAACAGCTGGGACCTGTTCCAGATACATGTATGCACAGAGAGGAGAGGCGTGCAGGACAGCGGAGGGCAGTGGGGCAGCTCTTCAGGAAAAGTAAGAGATTCTAAGAAGCCATGCCTGGATGGACTATAAAGAGGAGAGGCGTGGGAGGGTCTGGTGGCCAAAGGCCACTGTTCATGCTACGGCTTCATGCTTCTGTCCTTGGATTTCTTGCCTCAGGACATTTAACCAGGTTTGTCAGATTTCTCTGTGTTTGAGTGACTTGAACCTTGAGCTTTACTGCTGAGAACTCAGATACTGATCTTGTTCATTTCAACAGCTAAAGGACTGGTTGGTTGTTCCAGAAAAGTTGTGTCAAAATAAAAGGGTTTTTTTTTCCTTACAAAGTCCTGTCTTGTTCAAATGAAAAGGGGTTGAGCAGTACTCACGTAGGCTGGGTCAGAACACTTAAATTCATGCATATATGAAGAATGAAGGAATACATATTAGCACAGCCACAAAGAGGAAGCTACTGGTCACTTAATGCTTAAATCTTGTCATCGCTCCAGTCATTTATTGCAATGTGATATGCCAGAAGCAAAAGGAAGGAACTAAACGAAGAATCTGGCAGTAATTATATCTCCTACAACAACTTGGAACTAGTCAGAGATTTCATATTTACTTAAATGAAGCCCAGAGATTACTTGGTTAATATTCATGTCTACCTCCATTTTCCATTGATACTTAACTCTATTTTTTTTTTTTGCATTGCTTCTTTTTCTGCTTAGTCTCTGCCTCAGTCCAAATGCATGGACAGTTGTCGTCCTGGATTTGTCAAGCGGGCTCAAGAAGGAGAGCCAGTTTGCTGCTATGACTGCATTCCTTGTCCAGAGGGGACCATCTCCACTCGGGAAGGTTTGTGACATCACAGAAAAGGGCAGACTTTGTGCAAGTGTATTCATCCAGAGCATTTTCATGAAAGTGCAAGTTAAAAGACCTATTAAAGCTCAACTGTTTTCTTCTTTATTTTGAAACTGCATGATTTCTTATCTAAAGACACAAATATTAAAAAGTCCTCAAAGGAGAAGCTGGGTAGAGATAGGAAGGTGTGGCAAATTGGGCAAGCTTTACTATAGCAGAGAAAATATCTCTTCTGCTTTTTAGTTTCGATGTGTCCTTCTATGTTTACCTCTCTAGGAAAACCTGAGTTCTATGAAATTTGAGAATTTATCATAAGATAAGATGACGAGATGAGATGAGATAACCTTTATTGTCATTTTTTACTGTGGGCAAAAAAAACAAAACCCAACAATTAAGCCCACTTCCTGGAAGGATTATTGCAATGCAATCTACATGGGCCTCCACTTGAACTTCACTGGGAAGTTGTCAAAGGTCCACAATGAGGTGGTGTGGACAGTTAAGGGGGCATGTCATTACATTCATATTATCACTGCTGCCAATTATTTGCAGGACTAGCTTTCTCTGCCAACCAACTCGATTTCAACAGACAGGGATCCTGCCAGTCTAGTATATTAAAAAGTGCCAGTGAGGGGAGCACTGAAAGTTTGCCTAGAAAGAATAATTGATTCATTATTTACCTCTAATATTTTAGATTCATATGAAGGTTCTGTATATTACACAGGAAATCCTTCAGGTCCTAAGAGTCTCCGAAATACATACACAAACACAAATATAACCATTTTTTTAAGGAAATGATATTCTTGTTACCTTCTTCATGTAGAGATGTTAAGAAATACATCTTTGAAAGTATTCTTGGTATCAATTGTTTTCCCAGGAAGGTAAATGAAAAGGTAAAAGGATAGAATATTAAAGGAATACTGGTTTTTGCTTTTCTCAGATGTGGAAAAATGCACCAAATGTTCAGACGATAAATATCCGCATGAGGACCGAATCCAATGTATCCCTAAAGTTATATCCTTCCTGTCCTATGAAGAACATCTGGGCATCATCCTGGTCTCTTTGTTGCTACTCTTGTTTCTAATGACAAGCTTCATTTTAATCATATTCATTAAATACAGAGACACTCCCATTGTCAAAGCCAACAATCGGGACCTCTCCTACATCCTCCTGGTCTCCCTCCTTCTTTGCTTCTTGTCTCCTTTTCTCTTCATTGGTCAGCCAAGGAAAGCCACCTGCCTTCTCCGACAAACCCTTTTCAGCATCATCTTCTCAGTGGCCATTTCTTCTCTCTTGGCCAAAACAATCATGGTGGTGCTGGCTTTCCTGTCCACAAAACCAGGAAATCGAATGAAGAGATGATTGGGGAAGAGCTTGGCCAACTCCATTGTTCTTTCTTGTTCTGCTGCCCAAATTATCATTTGCTCCATCTGGTTGGGAGTTTCTCCATCATTCCCTCACTCTGACTTCCACTCCCAGCCTGGAGTGACCATCCTGCAATGCAACGAAGGCTCTATTATCATGTTCTACACCACTCTCAGCTATCTGGGCTTCCCTGCTGCCATCTGCTTCACAGTGGCTTTCCTGGCCAAGAATCTGCCTGGGGCTTTCAATGAAGCCAAAGTGATCACCTTCAGCATGCTAGTCTTCTGCAGTGTCTGGGTGACTTTTGTGCCCACCTACCTGAGCACCAAAAGGAAATACATGGTGGCTATGCAGATCTTCTCCATCCTGGCCTCCAGTGCTGTTCTGCTGGGCTGCATCTTCATCCCCAAGTGCTACATTATCATTCTGAGGCCAGACCTGAATACAAAGGAGCAGCTTACAACCAGGAGAAATGTGGAAATGTGAAACAATGAATTTCAATTCTCACCTTGTTCCAACCAGCCAAACTTAGAAAATGGTCCAAACTGTTCTCCATGGATGACTGGGTCAATGATTTTATTTCAAATCAATAAAGAGTGGATAAAAGATAATACTATGAGAAAATCAAGTTCTTGAAGGAGTGGGAGAGTGTTAACAATATAGAAAATTAGAAGGATTGCAGAAGGCAACCTTTACGACCTTGTTCTTCAATACATTTCATCCACACTGTTATGGAAACACAACTGAAATATTTCTTTTTATTTAGACAATAAGTCTTTCTTTAGAATAGTAACAGAAGATGGGCAAGGAAGTAAACTGAAACTGGCTAATTATGAATATGTATATATACATGATCTATTAAATATGCACACATACAATTATCATTTTGTCCCCCTTTCCTGAAATATGTAAATCTGAGTGCATTCCTTTTATCTTTAAGATTTCCCCCAGTATTTTCTGGAGGGAAATTGCTCCAGTGTGCAGTGAATAAATAATAATTGCAGTGAGTCTTGATTATTGTTTTCTTGTTTCCTGAGTTTGATTTTACAGAAACTGGTGTCAGCTGTGGGATTTACAATCTTTGTGATGCAACCAGGGACAACAACTGGGGCACTAATCCCATTGATCCTAATTGATTCCATGTCTTTTATTGCTGTCACCTTTTAGGAGGGTATGTAAGGCAACAGTCTGTGTCTAAAAGAGGTTTGTTGAATGTATTTGGTCCCTTTCATTCCAATTCTCAACCATACCTGGCCCTGCTCTAAGCTTAAGTGAACAATGACTGGAGGTGTCCAGAAAACAAGGGGGGATTTGCCTTGGATGGGGTGAATATAACTTTTCTACGTCAAATGGAGACTGACCCTGAAGCTCCATTCAAATTCCCTTTTTCCTATTTTCTTAATGAATGAAGTTGCCTAAGCTGATATTAGTGTCATGGTTCCGACAGACAGAAACAAATAAAGCAGAACTCCGAGGCTTGCAAATTCTTCAAAGAACATGTTTATTGTTCCAAATATCGGTATGGTCAAATCTGGAAACCAAGTCTGGAATCCCCATAACAAATCCTCAGTTACAAAGTATAAAGTTCCCACCCCCAAACTATGCAATATACTATGTTCCCCAATAAATGCATTTTGTATGGGTTGAGGTTTGGGAGCTGGGCACTCCATAGCACGGTGACCCATTTGACTGCATCGGTAGCACTTGATGGGGAGGCCTGGCTGGTGCTGGGGGGACACTGGTGGCTGTAGTGGCTTGGGGACATCGGCCAAACAGACATTTCTGCTGGATGTGCAGTGGCTTGGGTCCAGCTGCACCTGGCTTCCTGGGGTGTTCCAATTCGATGTCCAGGATCACTGCCATGCTGTACCACTCCTGCAATTGGTTAGGAAAACCTCTTATGATACAGGCTTGGAGTAGGTTGCAGTCCACTCCTTGCTTGAAATAGTTGACCAATGGTTGCTCCGGCCACTGCCCCAGCCGACCAGCAACTCTTCTGAATTCTCAGACATACTCCTTAGCGGGGTGTCCTCTTTGCTTAATACGATGGATCTCCTTCTTAACCAGCAGGGTCTGGGATTCATCTTCAAAATGGCTTCTCAGTTGCTCTATGAATAGGTTAGCATCCTGCAGCTCAGGAGCCCCTTCAGCATGGAGGTTGGTAACCCAGTCGGCTGCTTCCCCTTCTAAATTGACTGCCACAACATTCACCATCATGGCCTCATCCACGTAAGCATAAGCATAGCGATCCAGGTGAGCCCACACCTCATTCAGGAAGAAGGTCAGCTTCTCAGGGTCCCCATCAAAGGTGGGCTTAATGGAAGGCAACTCAAATCATGGTGGGGCTGCCTGCTCCTGATGCTGGGCTGCTTGTTGGTCCTGGGGTCATGGCCAAACCACTCTCTGAACTTCTCTTGGCTGGGCTCCAAGGCTGGCAGCCTGAGGCTATGGCCGTGGGCTTGGTTGGGAACCAGGGCTTGACATCACGGCTGGCTGGGAAACAGGTGAGGCATCATGGGCCCCCATGGACAGGCTGGGACTTCAGGGAGGGGGGAGAGATAGGTAGCTCTTGGCTCCCCCCACCATGCACACATCCTGGGCAATGGGAACCATCTCTTTTACCTCCAATCTGCTGAACTTGTCCTTCAGCTGCTTGAGTGAGGGGCTGTGGACTGTGGATTGGAACTTCCAATCCCCAGAGTTGTCCCCTCCCTGTTTCTTTTGGTGTACCGTAGGTGAAAACACCTGGGACGGCAGCAATAGGAGTTCCTCCCCAGAGGTTACAAGAATGCTCTTGCGCAGAGGGGCTGTTTTGGCTTAATAGAGGTCCACTAGGATCGTATTTCCCCCCTGCGGTACCAACTTTCCAGGTTGGATCAACCAGGATTTTGGCCGAGCCCCTGCCAGTGATGCCTCCTCGGTGGCTGGAGCAGCTGCTTGCACTCCAACAGCCAGAGTTCCATTGTGGCTAGCAACGGTTCCATTCTTTCTCTCCATTCTCAGACCTTCCCTGAGCCTTCATCGCTCTCCCAAATAATGGGTAGGCAGTCGCGGCCCAGCACCCCAAAAGAAAACTGTAGTTTTAGCAGACTTGGTTTAATGTCATGGTTCCAACAGATAGAAATGAATAAAGCAGAACTCTGAGGCTTGCAAATTCCTCAAAGAACATGTTTATTGTTACAAAGTATCGGTATGGTCAAAAGTGAAACCAAGTCAGGCTTCTCCTTGGTCAGAAGAGAAACAGCCTGAGACCTGAATCCAAGAACAACAATGATCAATGCAGGAAAGAAAAAGGGAAAGCTGGTCAGGAATCCCCTTCAGTTCCAGACATAGATAGAGATCCCCCTTTGGAGACAAAGGCCCTGCATGGCTTCTCCCTGACAGGAGCCTTTCCTGGAAACACACAAAGAGGAACCGGAGCGTCACAAAAACCCCATTGGCTGCATTTCCCCCTGAAATGCAACTCCAAAGCCCATAATCCACCTTAGTGTCTTCCCAGAATGGGGTGTGTGAAGGGTTCCCCCAGTTCCCCACATCCTTCCTGAGCCTTTTCTATGGACAACGTGACAAGTCTGGGCTTTGCTTTTCCCCCTCAGTGCCCAATGTGTGGAAGGGAGTGGCAGTGGAACATGGGTCCTTCCCTTCCCTTTCTTCCTTATGTGGGGTGAAAGGGATCCTTTATTTCTCTCATTTATCTCTCTCTCTCTCATTCTCTCTCTCTCTCTCTCTCTCTCTCTCTCTCATTCTCTGGGTGTGATTTTTTTTCAAAATATGTCAAGTCCTGATGACTAGTTTTTAACTAGCAATTTTTTTATTATTATTATTTTATCCTGGTCACACTATTGCATCACTCTTTTTCTATTGGTGCCCTTCAGCATTAACTTTCAACATAAAGTAAACTTTAGTTTTAACTCAGTAGGAAGCTACTCCAGTTCTGTGACATGTTCAGGCATTAAGTAGTCCCCGGAGTTTTCTCTTTAACCGCTATGCCAACAAATATCAGATTTCTTTTTATTCAGCCACAGGTGCCGTGTATTCCCTCTGGGGCCAATTTCAAGCATGGAGCTTTCCAACCTCTCAATTCCTGCTGACTGATTTAATTCTAGCTCTGCCCTATCATTTTGAATCCTATGGGGATTATTCCCCTTTCATTTCTCTCCAGAGAAGTGCCCAACAAACTTTGAGTCCAAGAACTAGTTGAATTAGCCGGGGATCTTGGTGAGAGGGAGAATTATTATTATTCTCAAAGTTTCAGCTCTGCTCTTTGGCCGAATCCTCCAGGGGAGACTTTGGGCAGAGACAGATGGAGTCAGCTGCAGTTCACTTCTCTCTCTGACCCGGGAGGCCCAAAATGGAAATCTTTCCTGGTGGAGAACTTGGCTTTAGGCAAAAAGCATCACTGGAAGATTTCAGACTTGGGACTTCCCTCCCCACTCAAGATCAGGGCTGTCTGTCTTCCTTCACATCAAAGTGTGCCACCCTGGGGAAAATAAGAGCTGAATGCCAATGCAGCCATGTTGCTGCCTGCTTTCCCCAAATGTGAGCTCTTTCTTCAGCCCCTCCTTGACTCCCTTGTGCCCCCACCAAGCCCCTCTTTAACATATAGAAGTGTTGGGGGTCCTGCGTCCTTCCAGATGTGGCTGGGTAACATCTTTCCCTCTGGCTGGAAGCCTCTTCCCCTTTGATCCTGCCCCAATGGGACCCTGCAGTGGCTGGGCCTGATCCTCAGGCCTGCCGGAAGTGGACACCATTTTCAATACTCTGACAAGTCCTTGTAGAAATGGTGGCTGCTTTTGAAGCTTTCCACCCTGATCCTCAGGCTGTTGGGAGACTGCAAAGCTCTCCTGGCTCTTGCTAGGCTTGGGAAACCAGACACTGCATGATGAGGGGGCAGCTTCAGATGAGCTTCCTGAAACCTTTTCCTAGCATTGACCCTCCGTATCCCCCCCAAAACTCACATTTCTTCAATAAAGAAGACAAAAAAAGCTGGAAGAGACAAACTTTTTCATCTTGCACTGCCCCATCCCCCGAATTAGATGTTAAAACTAAACTCCCCACCTCTGCCCTCAAATCTCTATCCCCATTAACACTTTGCTAGGTATACTGCATGCCTGAAAAGCAGAAGAACAGAGTTGAAAGGGACCTTGGAGGTCTTCTAGTCTAACCCCCTGCTGAAGGAGGAAACCTCACCATTTACCATTTCAGACAAATGGTTGTCCAGTCTCTCCTTGAAAACCTCCAGTGTTGAAGCACCCACAACTTCTGAAAGCAAGTCGTTCCACTGATTGTTTTGTCAGGAAATTTCTCCTTAATTCTAGGTTGGTTCAAAATCTGTAAGTTACTTACTTTGACTCTAGAGAGTCAAAGAATGGAAAGAAGGAAGGAAGCAAGCAAAGAAAATGTTTGTTGTGTGTTGACAATGCTGACTATGATGTTAGTGATGCTCAACAGCCCCCCCAATATGTGAATAGAACCCCTCCCTCAGAAGAGAGGTTTCTGATTGCACCCAAGGCTGCCCTGAATAGTTTGGGTTGGGGGCTCTGCCTTCCCTTCTCGCTTCCAGAGCGCCCTCCCTGCCCTTGCCAGGAAGGCCCAAAGGCATCCTATAGTCATTCCTAGCTCTCCAGGACACATGTTTCATTGCCCAGTTGCTTTCATGAGGACTTGAAACCCATTCTCTTTGTCAGGATGGGGAGATTCTTGTTACCTCTCTGCAGCACAACCAGCTGCAAAAAATCGGCCCAATTTTAACGAATTGGAGGCCACCTGGCTGGGCTTGCAAGAACAGAGCCAGGCACAGCAATGGCTTGTGAAGAGAAGCAACGGCTTCTCTCATCTTGCCAATGTTGTGGTCCTGGATAGCTATGGACCCTGAATCCAAAAGCAGATCCTTTAAAGATTTCAAATTCTGGCTTCCGGTTCCGGATCGCCGTGCAGGCGGTCGTGTGAAGAGACTGCTCTCTTCACCGGCCGGTTTCCCTCTGCCAGTAGACCCTCTATAGGGTCGAAAGTCACCCTGGAGGGGCGACCACCATTGAGGAGGCCCCTCGTCAGACTGCGGAAGGGCAGCAGCTCCTTCCGCAGTCCGAGCCAGCTCCTTAGGGCCGATGGATAAAAGATCGGCCAGTAAAATCGCCGATCACTTAGCCGCACCAGCCGAAAGACAGAAGAACAGCTAAGCATCAAGAACCACCATGGAGGATCTGGGTGAGACCTTTCCTTCCCTCCTTTTGCCCTAACTACTTTCCTGTAAAAAGCTTTTGAATTACTTCCCTGCTTTGAGAGAGCGGCATCTGCTTACTTGGGAAAAAGAGCCCTACAAAAGAAACAAATAGCTAATTATACTGACTATTTGATTTTTGGGATACCTAGGGGTCCTGAAAAAATCCCTATTATTATAGAACATTCTTATTATTTTACTTATTATGTTGGAGATATTTGCCTTCTATTTTCCTAACAAGAAAAAAACTTATTAATTTTGCGGGGGAAGGATTTTACAGTCTACTGAGGACATCTTGTGGCAAAAGTTGTTACTGCAACTGTTTTTCATTTTGGTGCTTGAAGATGGATTTGACCTTCAAGTGAATGGGAAAAAGATAAAAGACCTGAAACAGCTGGGTGGTGAATTTGTTTACTAGTGTGGAGGTGGATATCTGTTGTCTTTAGTAAATATAGCCCCCACTAAAAGATTAAAAGTATTTCACCACTGAAATGGAGGAATCTTACCCACAGCTTGACTATGAGCTTATATTGGAAAAAATTCTGGAAGCTACAGAATACATGAAATTTTGGAGAAAGATTAAAGATGAATTTTTAGAACCACAAATTGAATTTCAAACTTCAAAGGATCATTCTATAGGCCAAGGAACAATAGAGGAGGCACAGATTAACTCCAAAGAGGTCCCTACACAACAAGATACACAACTTAAAGAGAATTATGCCACAAGTCAAGAAACAACAGAAAAGGAACTAATTAACACAGAAGAAGAGACTATACAACCTAATGCACAATTTATGGAGAACTTTGATGATCAAAGAATGACTTTAACTAAGATATCTGCAGTATCAAAAACAACAGGAATTGACATTCAGACATGTTTTACTGAAAACTCTGAAAATGTGCACAATCAACTAGTAACTACAACATGGAGTAAAATTGATTACATCATCCAGATGATACTGGAAGAGGAAGAGAACTTTGACCAGACAGAAGTGTCAAGAAATACTCCTATGCAAATACTGAGATTCGATGATACAGAAGGTTTATTATGGAAACCGGTTTGGCACAGAAAGAAAGCCAGAGTTAGATTTAAAAACGTGATTTAAAATTTTACTTAATGGGTTAAAAAGGCATTAGAGATCTGGACTGATTTAATAATCAATGGAATATGTGAATTTAGTAAGAAAATGTCTTTCATAATAATGTGTTTGTCTACATGATAATTGTTTGGAGGGGATTTGAATTTTACTTAATGGGTTAAAAAGACTTTTTATGGATATAGATTGAATAATAGAATTTATATTTAAAATAAAGTAGAAATGTATTTTTTGAATAATATTTTTATTTTAGGCAAGATAATTATTTTGTAATGGAAGGAGGATAAGAGAGATTTATGATAAGAGAAGAAAGGGTATTAATAAGATTAAGAAATAGAATATATGGGGAAAATATAAGAATGTTACTGTTGGAATAATATACGCATTTTAGATATATCTATTACGTTAGGAAAAAAAGGGAAAGAGGGATACCCGAAGTGTTAACAAGATGTTTATTTAAGGCTAACTGGAATATGGTAATTATAAATTGGTAAAGCTTAAAAACAGGACTTGGTTTTTAATAGATGAAATAATATTGATGAATGTTTTGATTGATTGAATTTTATTTAGGATTGTATTAAATTTGAATATGTCATATTATATGTGGGAAACAGAGGGAACTTTTAATGAATTAACCTGAGTTATATATGTATGATTTTGTATTTGGATGACTGACTTCCCCACCACCACGTTGTTTCTCAAGCACTTTGATGTAAAAATTAAGAAAAACCAATAAAACTTGTTTAAAAAAAAAGTTTCAAATTCTCTGTGCAACCGTACTGTATTGGCCATCACATAGATGGTTTGTGGGAAATCTAGGTGAGTTCACACAACACCCTTAACTTCTGGGTAAGTTTACACAACACCTTTAACTTTTACGTTAAGGAAAGAGAACTGCTATGTTGGCATAATATACCATGCCAAAATCTATAAACCAGATGCTGGCTTAGCATGATAATCTGCTACATACATTTGCACAGGAGAAGGTTCCCAACTATTGGAATGTATGAAATGAGACAAACATGTTTTAAAATCTCAGTCCATATTGTCAGGGGCTTTATGGCCGATCAAAGATGAGTCCCCCGCTCCTTCGAGGTGTGTTTGGAGATGCAAGGGAGAGAGAAGCCACTTTTAATCTGGTTCCCTCTGAAGACCAACATCTTTGCCCCTCCCTGCAGTAAGTGCCTGGCTGAGATGTGTCCAGCTTGCTAAAACTACTGCAGAATTGCCTGAAAAAAACTAGATGACCTAAACATGAGCTGTGAACTTCACCCGTTAATTCAGTTGATGAGTCCACACTGCTCAGGAAAGAGGGTTTCTACTGAATCTAGGTTAAAGAGAGCATACGCTTCCATGATGGTCAGTGGAGTTTGATTCACTCAGCTCAACCATCTGGTGGGACACTCACACAACACACTTGCAGGGACTCAGCAATTGAGTCCCGCAAAGGGGGCTGAGAGTGTGCCACCAATGCTGAATGTGCTGAGGTTGGCCAATAGCAAACAGGATTGCAAAATCCCTGGACTCGGATGAGCTCTCCTAGCCTGCAAGTGCCTGAGACTCCTCCTGTGGGGGTTCTTGGTTGACCATCAGTGCTGCCAACCAAAAGGGGGGCCTTGACTTGGACCCCCCACTGCATGGAACCCCCCTTGCTGTGATGTCACTGCTGCTCTCCCACCCTTCTCATCCGCTAGGAGGACTCCTCCCTCAAAGAAACCTTTTCCAACCATGCCTGAGGCTGCCTGAGCTGGATTGTGTAGGGAGCTCCACTTGCCTTCCTCTTTTCCAGCACGCCGTCCCTGCCCTTGACAGGAAGGGACATCAACCTCCTGCAATCCTCCTGGTCTTCCAGGACCCCAATTTCATTGGCCTGTCCACAGCCTTCATGAGGACTTGAAACTCGCTGTCATGATCAGAATTGGAGTTTTCCTGCCGCTTCTACACAGAGCAACTAGTTTTTTTAAAAAAATCTGCCCGTGTTTAGCAAATTGGAGTCCACTCAGCTGGTTTTGCAAAACTGTAGCCAGACTCAGGAAAGCCACAACCTCAGCCAGCTGTGTTTGAAAGTTATCAGAAAGACTATAGGTGACCCGGTTTTCCAGAGGAGGTTTGCCATTGCCTCTTTCCCAGGGCTCTGAGAGGTTGGCTGGCCCAGGTTTACCCAGCTGGCTTTGTGCCCAAGGCAGGACTAGAACTCATGGTTTCCTGTTACTAGTCTGATTCCTTGACCACCACACCACACTGGCTCTGATCGTAGCAATACAACCCATTTAACCTGGTCATCTCACCAATGGCTGAATTCACATTTGCAACTTTTAATCATGGTTTATTTTTGGAGGTTGAAACAATGAGTCAGTGAATTATGAATGTTAATTTAGCAGGGACTAGCTGAACATTAATTGATAACAGAAATAAGCTGGAGACACTTCTTGTAAGGGCTATATTCACACAACATACTTCAGCAGGCTGGGGAAACACTTTTTGCAGACACCCAACCTTGGGTGAAAAGACAGCTCTAGGTGCAGCCTCCTGAAAGCCTGTAACAAACCATGGATGACCACAGCCACCTCTCCGCCACTTCCCTGGGCTCTCACCTGAGAGAAAGTAGGTGGCCGCATTTCCAACTGAGGTTTCCTCCCTTCTTGGGGTACAACTAGACTTCAGTGAGATAGGGCAGGCAACATCATGGACGAGAGAAGCCTTCTTACACATCAAGCTGGCATTCAAAAGCAACAGCCAGAATGGGAGCCACTGAAGTTCTGGTAGCCAGGCAGTGAGAGTGGAAGCTGAGCACTGAACAGTGGGACAACTTTCAAATGATGGACCTGGGATATTGGTCATCCTATGGTCCTCATTGTAAGGATGGACCTGCCCATCCCATCAGCTCCCCCTGTCACTCAAACCCCCAGTTCTCCCTTCTAGGCCAAGCTGTATATATTAACATCCCCCCTCCAGATAAGAAACATAATCTATCAACAATTGACCAAGATAAACCAGAACATAGGACTCCGAACTATAAGCACTTGGAGGTCTTCTGGGGAGGACAAACAAAGCCTCAGAGATGGAAATGTCAAGGAGTTGTACCACACCAAGTGCATCTACATAATCAGAGGAACTGCCACAAGGTCCCCCTAAACCAAGGGTCTCAAACTGCCAGCCCACGGGGCAGATGCATCATAGCGACACTGTGTGCACCCCATTGCTGACAATGGAAAACAACTCATGATAAGTCGCGACATGTCACATAACATTGAGAGTTTGACACCACTGCCCTAAACCACGGGTCGGCAACCCGCGGCTCCGGAGCCGCATGCGGCTCTTTGAGGGATCACCTGCGGCTCCGGAGCCTCCGCCGCGGGCGGGTGCGCATGCGCGGGCGGGTGCGCGGGCGGGTGCGCATGCGCGAACGGGTGCGCGTGCGCATGCGCGGGCGGGTGCGCATGCGCGAGCGGGTGTGCGTGCGCGAACGGGTGCGCATGCGTGAACGGGCATGCGTGGGTGCGCACACATGCTCGCATGCGCGGGCGGGCGCGCATGCGCGGGTGGGCGTGCATGCGCGGGCGGGTGCGGCTCCCAGGGTTTTTTTTTTTTAAGGAAACGGGTCCGTGCGGCTCGTTGGATGTTTTGGCTGGCCGACCCATGCCCTAAACCAACACCTGGATGGTTGTGGAAACAAATCAGGTCACATCATCTACTACACTGGGCACTGCCACCATCTCAACTGCAGACCTATCAGCACAACTGTTTTATTTAAAGCAAGAAACGTCAAAATTTAATGGCTCTCATTGTATCAGTATGGAAAGACAGCACAGAAAGTGTCAAGGAAACAAAAACCTCTACCCACTCTACAATTTTCTCTCTCTGTGCCAATGGTGCTATCCCAGGCTGTCACTTCCCTGCCTCTTAGCCAGCTCTCATACAAAAAATGATGTTTCTAGAACAGATGGCAAATGAAATTTCACTTCAGTTACAAGGAATTATATAATCAGCACCAAATTAGAATTAATACATGGAGATCTCATTGAAAAGAAAATCCCAAACTCTTAACATTAGGCTGGGTTCAAGGATACTGAGTGCTTCCATGGAGATAAAGCACAGGCGGCACTAGAGTTAAGTGTCACCAACCTAGAATGGCACCAAACTCCGTAACTCTGGGTGACCTTCCCTAGCAGCCTCTGGAGGCAAGAGACCCCATTGAAGGACATCAGAAATCACTTTCCTGGCTGTTGAACTTTCTTCATCCAGCATGACTTTCTGGACGTGTCCTAACAGGAAGGACTAAGACCACTACAGAATACTGCCCTAAGGGATCAATCTGTGACTTTTCTCTAACTTTTCTCCAGCTATCCCTCCTTACATAGAAGACGTTTAGGGTCCCAAAGCAGAAGCTCCTTCTCACCGCAATCATCACCATCCCTGTCTCTGAGACCTCTTCTCCTATTTCTCCAGTGACTGCCTTTGATGTAAACATCAGACTGAAGCAACATGGAAGGGATCTTGCATCAGAAAAGGATAAATATCACAGGTTAAGCTTTTTCTGGCTCGAATATATTTTCTCTCTCTTTCAGGTGAATCTTGGTTTCTCTACGTGAATCAGGAAAGCAGTGGATATTCCACCCTGTCAGAATGCTTTGAATTCTAATTCTTTTTTTTTAGAAAGAAGAAGGAGATTGATTCCACCCCATGAATTATGGACCTCCTGCTTCTGCTTCTGCTTCTCCTTCTGATGCTGCTGGTGTCCCAGCCACTCTCTGGGAAGCTGAGAATGAAGTACCCACTGAATTTGGACCACCAGGATGGAGAAAAGCCATGGAGCTATTATAGGCAAGGAGATCTTCTCATTGGTATAGTCATCTCTGCATCAGAAATAGCACCTGTAACATTACCTTTCAACATGGCTCCTTCTAGTCAGATTCAGCTGTAAGTCATGCGATGGAGTTGCATTCCCTCCATTTGCAGTTCTAACACACTTCTTTTTTTCTTCTTGTTTTACTTACTCTTATATTGCAGGATTTGACACATTTTTTGAATCTTTTTGATTAACATAGCCTCTCCCTTTTGCCTTATTTTTTGAGAGTAGAGACATGAGGCAAACGAAACCTGAAAGAAGTCCACATTATTTTCCTCTCTCTGTTCAATCCTAAATTCATGACTGGAATACTGACTTTGGTTGAAAGTAATGATTGAAATGGTTCTAATTTCCTCTGCACAACCATTTCCATATTTTTATAACTGATTGATATGCAATGTCTGATTTTTCAAGGAATAGAAGATGACTTGTTTTTAGAACAGCTTCTCTGGGTCACTTATCAAAAATCTCCTTCCCTTAATGGTGGTTCTTCTTTAATGACTGAATTATTCTGGGCTATGAATATTAGTACTGCTAAAAATAATTGTTTCTGATTTGTTAAACCTTTTTGAGGACTATTCCCATCCTCAACACTAACAATATTAAAGGGTGATGGGTGACTATCATTTGCCTCTAGTTTTGGATCAATATTGGCTTATGTTTCAGTTAGTTTGTAGAGAAAAAAGATGATTAAATGGAGAAAAAGTATTGTTGTTGCTGTTGATGATGCCAATATTAACATGATCATGGTTTTACACTAGTTTATCCTATGGAAAGTTATTCCTACTACGCATGATTTGCAATATTGAACTGATGAAGGAGAATCCCCAGCTCCTGCACAATCTCACACTTGGCTACAACATCTATGACAACTATATTAACACCCTCGGCACTTCAGATGCCTTGCTGGACATGCTCTCCACTGGAGAAGCCAATGTTCCCAACTACAGCTGTGGAAGGAAGGACAAGCTTTTGGCTCTTGTTGATGGAGCTAACAGAGACATCTCCATCCAGATGTCAACATTATCAGGCACCTACAAAGTCCCACAGGTTTGTGTTTGTCCTTCCCTTTCTGTAAAGTGAGTGGGGTGTTGGTGTGTAAGCGATAGATCCAACCGTGTCTTCTCTAGATAATTCAAGATTATTTTGAATAATAATAATGATCAGTCTATACTTCAAAAGTCATTTTACTCCCTTCCAAGAAATGGCGCCCATAACGCCCATCTCAACGCAAAATCCTCTTTCTCCTAAACAGCCCATCTCCTCTCTGTTTCCGAAAGCTTTCGTGAAGTGTAGGCGCAGGGCTGCAGATCCCCCTAAGTTTTTTTTGTAAGAGGACTGTGCCTACCACAACATAACTAGCATCAGCTTAGATGATGAAAGGTTCCTCAGGATCAGGGTGTTTAAGAAAAGGTTCTGCTGCAAATAATCTTTTCACCATGGCATTTGTAAGTGTTATAAATAAGGATTGGGATATGCAGTCAGGAGGAATCAAGGATCCAAAGAGACCTGTCTTTTCATGACATCATCCCAATTGCTTAGAGGCTTCTGCTGCACACTTGTGAGGCGAGGAGAGGCTCTGTGTCCAATCAAAGGATCTTCTGTACAATAGGAATGTGCAGTACTGATGGAAAACTCACATTTTTTTACACGATCTTAGCCAAAATAATGATATCCTCAATCATGACCAAATCTCAGATTTTTAAACAGAGTGTTACAAGATATCTTTCCTACTGATGATAAAACATATATGTATTATGAACCTATAGGGGTCGCTAACATTAACCAACCATTTTATTAAAAATCTACAAATATGTTAGGCAACGTATCAACTATTTTTTGCCCTAAAAATCTCATGATCAAATTCATCATAAAAGCTTTGAAGAGCAATATGGCCTCTGGAGAGGATTTTCTACCAGCTGAACAATTCAAGAAATATCCCAACTGGTGGGACCCTCCATTGATAAGATACATTTGCACATATAAATAATCTCTGCCATGCCCATTTGGGTCAAAGATGGCAATTGTAATTCCTATGTATAAAAAAGGGAATAAAAAGGACCCTAGCAATTCCAATTCTCTAACAGATATTGTGACTAAAATATATGCAAACTTCCACTTGAAAATAATTGATAGTAGGTGGATGAAAAGTGTATTCCTTGTAGAAGAACCAACAATCTTTAGGCAGATGTGATCCATTATTGACAATTCTTTTGTCTTGAATCATCTAACTATAAAAATATCAGTCAGAGGAAATAATGGTTTGCTGCCTTTATAGCATTTGACACAGTAAACAAAAAAATATTATGGAAGAAATTGACTTCCCTTAAAATGGAGCTGTTGACCCTGCTCAAAGCCCTTTCTACAAGCACTGACACTGAGAACAATTGATCAGTGGAACGGCTTGCTTCATGAAGTTGTGGGTGCTCCATTAATGGACATTTTCAAAAAGAGGCTGAACATTCATTTTATTTGGATTGGTATAGGATCTCTTGCTATGGGCAGGGGTTTGGACTAGAAAACCTCCATGGTCCCTTCCATCCCATTTTTGTTCATTTGTTTGAAAGTGTTTGGGGCTCAAAGGAGCCATGAGAAGTAGGATTGATATGTACCAAAAGGAAAGACAAAGATGTTGCCACTATGACATTTGGGTTGCATGTGCTGTTAAGAGGACTTGGCTCCTATTCTCATAATAATTATCTGATTATGGATGAGTCAAAGTCAAAAGTTATGGTCTTTGGGAAATGACAGCATTGCCATATAGGGCTAATTGATGAGGAGGCAACAGAGCAAGTTCTCACCTTTCCTTACCTGGGGGAACTTTTCTCTGTGACTGGATCTTGGCTCCCTCAACATCAAAGGAGCTCATTTAGAAGGCACAAGTGTATGCACTGTTAATTTTTTTTAAAAAAATCATAGGTATGCAGCTTCCTTAGACTGAATTATTAAATACAAAATACCAATGTTACCATTATGCATTTATATTGAGGTGAACTGTGGGATTTAATTTATATCACTACTAGAACAAATCCGATCACATCATCTGAGAAGTATCTTGAGGGTGGATAAAAGGACTTCAGCTGCTGCCCTCAGAGCAGAATTGGGAATTTATACAATTTATAAAATTAGGGCATATAATTATTTTTAATAAAATTAATGGTATGGAAACTGATAAGAGTCCCCAAACACTATTAGAACAAACAAATTTCATTTAAAACATTCTTGATTTTATATTAGGAACTGTCGTCTCCTTGTCTTTTTTGCCACTCGAGGAAAACCTAAAAAAGAATGTTGCACAAAGAATCCAAGATGGTCAAAACAGAGAAAAGTAGGGCCATCTTCAGTGAGGTTGGCACAGTGAAAGGCATCAGCTGCTACAAATGTACCTTCCACGTATTGAGTTAAATCTTCCAAAGTCCTTACAATGAATATACTTGTATTTGTGGAGCTCCAGAAACAGAAGATGTAATACATCTATTATTTTGAATGAGAATTATTTAAGAAAGAGGGAGATCAATATCTTGGATTGCACTTTAAAGAAACAATATTTTGGGATCCTAATATTTTTAAAAATGTATTTTCTCTGTGCTCAGAATTCAAAAATTATATATAATAAAGTCCTTTTCGGAAGGAAATTATGGTCTGACTGGTAAATTCTGGGTTATAAAGAAATACTATTTTCATTCTTTAAGATTATTCTATTGTAGCTATTTTTCCAAATTCTGTTTTTACATGCAATCTTGTTAATGTTCTGTGTTTTATATTCTGTATCTTGATATGGCCTAATGACTAATCAACAGGAAATGTTCTAATATGTGCATGAGAAAAAATATTGGATTTATTAAAAGCTAAAAATTGGGACTTGGTAGGACCCCAAATATAACACAGAATTCTTCATTGTTTTTTCAGGTCAGTAATAAAATTGCTTCAGAGGGTCTGAGTGATAAAAGTCAATTCCCTTTTTTCCATCCGATGCTCCCCAAAGAAGGGATCCAGTACCCAGCAATTGTCCAAATTCTCCTCCATTTCGGATGGACCCTGATTGGTCTCTTTGCTCCAGACACAGAGAAGGGAGAGAATTTCATGAGGACTTTTACTCCTATGCTTGTCAAGAATAGAATTTGTGTTGTTATATCACAACGATTGTCGATGACTGGACATACAGCATTCCTCAGGGATGCCCTCTCTAAGTGGAATCAAGTCAATGTCTTTGTTCACTTCATAGAATATGTTTCCCCTTGGGACATTATTCTTCTCTTCCATTCAACACTTGAAGATTTGCCAGGACCCACTGAAGGGAAAGTCTGGATCTTGACAATGACTGGAATATTTTTAGTGAAAAAGGATAGGCATCTCAAGTATGTCCATAGTATTTGGAGCATTCCCTTTCAGGGGAAAAAGAGTTGGAAAAATGATAATACCTTTAAAATAGATTTCTTTGTGGAACCTGAATTTCAAGCTGAGTATTTTCACTGTTCTGTTTCAAAACACATCTTTTCTGTCAAAGGCCGTAGAAGATGCACCCAGAAAGCACCAGTGGAGACTCAAGAGAAAAATAATAGGATGAAGATCCAAAATGATGGCTCTCTCTACAGTGTCATTAAGATTCTGGCCCATGCCTTAAGTGCTGCATCCAAACCCCAGAGGAGAAGGAAGAAGGGTGAAGAGAGGTTGGGGGCTCCAAGGCTGCAGCCGTGGATGGTAATGGGTCCCAACAAGGATCCATCAAACTAAATTCCTTTTCAGAGTCTTTTGTGCTCTCTGGCCTTGGTTGTTTAAGATCTTAAGCTTCTGTACAACATTTCCTACTTATCAGAAGAGTGCTGCATCCTCCCTTCAACAACCAAGACCTTTTATATATTCAAAAATCAGACTTTTACTGATTTTAAACTCCTGTAAACTAGGACAAGAAACAATGGCTGGAAACTGATCAAATAGAGAAGCAAGCTGGAATTAAGGAGAAACTTACTAACTGTGAGGACAATTAACCAGTGGAACAGCTTGCCTTCAGAAATTATAGGCGCTCCATTACCGGAGATTTTTAAGAAGAGACTAGACAATCACTTGTCTGAGATGGTATAGGTTCTCCTGCTTGAGCAGGGAGCTGGACTAGAAGACCTCCAAGGTCCCTTCCAGCTTCTATTCTATTCTATTCTATTCTATTCTACTCTATTCTATTCTATTCTATTCTATTCTATTCTATTCTATTCTATTCCAACATGGCTCTTCTATGTGATGTCTTTCCTCAAGGCTTAAAGCAGCTCCTTTGATCTCTTCCTCCCCTTCTTTGTCCTTGACTAAAGCTGATGAAAATTTTGTGTAGTGTCTTCTCCAAGTGTGGTGCCTGCAAGAGGACCTGATATCATTCCACTGGATCATTAATGACATTATCGACAAATTAATAATATGGTTATTATCATAACATTAAAATATTACTACTACTTTATTATAATCAGTAACCATTCTACGTATAGAATAATGTGAGAAAAACTACAAATGAAATATTAATACAGATTAAAGCTGCCATTCATTACATTCATACAATCATGTATCAAGTCCTGCATGCTAACAATTAGTTAGTTTCCTATTGAATTTTACTCATGCACCTCTCTCTAACACAAAATCATATTTTTATTTTCTGGAAGCTGTAAGGTCCTGCCTCAACTGAATCTCTCAAGAACGCAGAACTCTTGAAACTGGCATCATTTCAAGAGGAACTTTTATTGAGAATCAGTGACAGCAAAAGAAGGCAGGCAGAATCTGAAGTTCCCAGGTGAAATTGTTAGGCTAAACCCCATTGTTCAAAACCCCTCCCAACTACCCAGTCCATAGGAGCCAATCCAGAGGTGCAAAGAGGTTGTGAGAACTCCAGATGGTAAGATGTTCCCAGGCATCTCTTGGTGAGGTGAGGCAGATGACCTCGGGAAGCAGAACGAGTCAACAAAGCAAAGCTAAACACATCACAGGAGAGCTCCAAAGGTCCCCCCTCCCATCAGGATGGCTGCATCCTGACAGAGATCTATATGGACCTGAGAGAAGCTGGGAATTTTTAAAGGAGACCAAAATAACTTTGTCCAAGTGTTATTATAATTTTTGCATCACAAAATCATGATTTATCTACGTCCTTTATTAATGAAAATATAGAAGAAACAATGACCAAGGTCTAATTGTTTTTCATAACTCCCCAATTTTATCAGTAATATTAATATTTATTTGAGTACAATTTTTGACACAGTTGTCTCCACTTAATTATCTCATACCATCCAGCACTCAATTAACTAGATCCCCATTCATCACATCATGAAGCATTTTGTTAATTCTTTGCTAAAAACAAATTATACCACCAGCATTCACACAATCTGTTAAGGAAGTATAAGGATAGGTGTGAATGAGTTCAGAGGACTAGAGAAAGAGAGGCAGGGAAGGATCATATAAGATGGTTTGGGAGGGAGGGGGCAACCCACAGCTGCATTACCGGCAAAGAAAGAAACTCAGAAAAAGTGCTCCCTAAATTTTTTTACTGTCAAAAGGGATGGTGAAAGATTTGTACTTTCACAATGGATGACTTTGTTAATATAGCCTTACAATAAAGTAGAATTACTTCATCTTCATTTTTCCTATCTCCTGTACCTGAATGAAGATTAGCCTTGCAACATTCAAAAGATTCAAATGTAAAAAGTGATAAGAGATAAGAAACCAAGATTTCTGCTTTTAAATTCCTTTTAAATTCCTGGATGTTTCCATTCTAGTTCCATCCATTTCTAAAGAAGAGAGAATTGTACAATCTTTCCCTGGTGAAAGTGTACTTGGATCAGAATGGAGACGTAGCAGCAGACCTGATGATCTTTAGTACAATGATTCTCCCCAAGGAGGATCCCATCAACAAGGAATTGGGGACTTTTGAAAGACAAAGACTTACAATCAACCAAGATGCTTTGTCACAGTTAAAGTTGCTCAACAAGGTAGGGAAAATATTGATGACTTTTCTCTTTTTTCCAAAGCCCTTTCAAGTGGGCTAAACCCAGTCAAAAAAGTGGGTAACTTTCACTGAGAATTGAATGTGTGGAGTAAAACTTCTATAATTTTCTTAGGCAGATAAGCATGTTTCAGTTCTATTGACCAAGGTTTCCTTTCTGATGCTGTCATGCTGAATCCTGTTGTAAGCTGATCCAAAATGAGATATGGGGTGATTATTATTTAGGACACAAATCATTGCCATTTAGTGTCCCTTCGGCAGTTTAGTATCACCATAAAACTGGTGAGACAGGGCCTCATATGCTGGAGATTTTGGTGTTAATATCTTCAAGTTCACTAGTTTTTTGTCTTCAAATATCAAAGGTGAAGGCAATTCGGTTGACCAGGTCCCTCAGCTTTGGACTGAATCCAATGAAATGGAATCAAGACTGGATGGAGGTCCTGTTGGTCCAATTGTTAAATAAGATTCATCTTGTCTTCATTGGAGTCAGGGGTCTCCCAAAATTGCAGTCCCATAGTCTGGGATGTTTTTAATCAGCTGAGAATATGCTTATAGCTGCCTCTCTCTAACCCCACTGGGATAGTGGAATTTAGGTACAAGGCTTTCAGTTCACATGAAATAATAATGACTGGTCTGATGTGAGCTCATTTATGGATTGATTGATTAAATTTATTTGCTACCCATCTCACCATGATAATGGCTTGAAAACTGAAGTACTGAAGCATCGCTTTGGTGCAAAAAAAATCTTGATATCAGAAATAATAAGGGACAATTTCGAGGGAAATATTACTTAGATTTGGGCATTGGCTTGTAAGAGTGCACTTCATCTGAAAATCCCATGAATGCAACTGTTTATCTTGATTGTTAGCTGCCTTAGGACACACTGAGAGGCTACAAATCAAACTACTAATAAATATAAGTGTGTATTTCCCTGTCAGATTGTGTCACCTAATTGTATTCTTTCAACAGAAAGGACCTCGTTTTGGATACCTTATGTTGAATATCCCTTTCCACACAGGGCTCACACTCATGACCCATGTGGTGCATCAAGTGATCCATGACTCACCCTTTTTGAGGGACACATTCTCATGACCTCACCTCCATCTCACCTCACTATAGTTTTAAAAACTAGTCAGCCAATTTTAGTTTTAGTTCACCAGCATGGCAGTCATATAAACTGAAAAAATGTACATACAAATAAATAACATCTTTAAGGTAGACAGCCCTTATTTGTAAGGAAATTTCTCTTTTTTTCTTTTTTTTGTATAGATTTTATTAGCTTTTATGGGGTTAGGAATAAGGTGGGGTCGGGGTTGGGGTTGGGATTTAGGTTAGGGTTAGGATTAAGGTCAGGGTTGGGGTTGGGGTTTTTCCAAGTAACATTCTCAATATTTAGCAAATATGTATGTATTTAACAAACAATAATAGAAAATAGTTAATAATCATAAACAATATGTTAATTAATCACTCAGTCTTGCTAATATATATTCAAAATTACATATCACATTCCTTTCTCTCTAATTCCTCTTTCTAGCCATTGATAAAAATTATCCCATGTTCTAAAGTACACTGAGTCTTCTTTCTCTTTTATTTTTAAAGTCAATCTATCCATTTCTGCACTCTAGAATTTTCTTAATTAGTACTTCTTCAGCTGGTAAGTTTTCATTTTTCCAATGTTGGGCAAATACAATTCTTGCTGCCATTAGTACGTGTAGTATTAAATATCTGTAATCTTTCTCATAATTAGCTCCTATTACTCCTAACAAAAATAATTCTGGTTTAAAGTCTATTTGTTTTTTAGTCATTTTCTCCAACCATAAATCTATTTAACCCAAAGTCTTTTTGCTTTAGGACATGTCCACCAGATATGGTAATAAGTACCTGGTCTTTCTTTGCATTTCCAACAGTTATTTGAAGTATTTTTAAACATTTTTGCTAATCTCACTGGTGTCATATGCCATCTGTAAAACATTTTATATAAGTTTTCTTTATATGCCATTGCTTTAGTTAGTTTAATATTTTTTCCCATAACTTTTGCCAACAACAACAACAACAACAACAAGAACAACAACAACAACAACAATAATAATAATAATAATAACAACAACAACAACAATAATAATAATAATAATAATAACAACAATAATAACAACAACAACAACAACAACAACAACAACAACAACAACAACAATAATAATAATAATAATAATAATAATAATAATAATAATAATAATAATAATAATAATAATAATAATAATAAAGTTGGAAGGGACCTTGGAGGTCATCAAGTTCAACCCCCTGCTCAGGCAGGAAACCCTATAACATTTCGGACAAATGGCTGTCCAGTCTCTTCTTAAAAACTTCCAGTGTTGGAGCATTCACCGCTTCTGGAGGCAGGTTGTTCCACTGGTTAATTGTTCTAACTGTCAGGAAGTTTCTCCTTAGTTCTAGGTTGCTTCTCTCCTTGATTAGTTTCCATTCGTTGCTTCTTGTCCTGCCTTCAGGCGCTTTGAAAAATAGCTTGACTGCCTCTTCTTTGTGGCAGCCCCTGAGATATTGGAACACTGCTATCATGTCACCCCTCGTCCTTCTCTTCATTAAACTAGACATACCCAATTCCAGCAAACGTTCCTTATATGCTTTAGCCTCCAGTCTCCTAATTATCTTTGTTGCTCTTCTCTGTACTCTTCCTAGAGTCTCGACATCTTTTTTACATCGCGGTGACCAAAACTGGATTCAGTATTCCAAGTGTGGCCTTACCAAGGAATTGTAAAGTGGTATTAACACTTCTCGTGATCTTGATTCTATCCCTCTGTTAATGCAGCCTAGCACTGTGTTGGTCTTTTTGGCAGCTGCAGCACACTGCTGGCTCATATTTAAGTGATTGTCCACTAGGACTCCGAGGTCCCTCTCACTGTTACTACTATTGAGCAAGGTACTCCCTATACTATACCTGTACATTTGGTTTTTCTTGCCTAAATGTAGAACCTTGCTTTTTTCACCATTGAATTTCATTTTGTTAGATAGTGCCCAGTGTTCAAGTCTGTCCAGATCCTTCTGTATCTTAAGCCTGTCTTCTGGAGTGTTGGCTATTCCTACCAGGTTGGTGCACCCCACTACACACTTCCCTCCATGTAGATGCAGTTCCATTGAGGACCACACGCTGAGTACGGCTGGTCAGCCAGCTATGAATCCATCTGATGGTGATGCTGTCTACCCCACATTTTTCTATCTGTCAAGTAGTAGGTTGTGATCTACTTTATCAAATGCCTTGCTGAAGTCCAAGTAAATTATATACACAGCATTCCTCTGGTCAAAGAATGCAATAAGATTTATCTGGCATGATCTGTTTTTGACAAACCCATGTTGGCTTTTAGTAATGACTTTGTTTGCCTCTAGGTGTTCGCTGATTCGTTGTTTGATTATCTTTTCCAGAATCTTCCCAGGTATTGACGTCAGGCTGATAGGTCTGTAATTTCCTGGGTCCATTTTTTTTCTTTTTTTGAAGATGGGAACTACATCAGCTCTTTTCCAGTCCTCCGGTAATTCCCCAGTGCTCCAGGATCTTTGAAAAATATAGTTCAATGGTTCTGAGATCACATCTGCCAGTTCCTTGAGAACCTTGGGGTATAATCCATCTGTTCCTGGTGATTTGAACTCGTCTAGGCTGGACAGGTGCTCACTTACCATTTTCTTGCCTATCTTAACTTGTGTTTCTATTCTGTTTTTTATGGCACTATTTTTGATAGGTTGGTCTGTTTTTTACCTTTGTGTAAAGACAGATGCAAAAAATGAGTTAAATAGTTCTGGTTTCTCCCTGTTGCTTGTCACCTTCTTGCCACTTTCACCCACTAATGGACCAATCATTTCTTTCACTTTTTTCTTGTTTTTTACATGTTGAAAGAAGCTTTTTTTTTGTTATTTTTGACTTTGGTCACAAGCCTTAGTTCATTTTGAGTTTTAGCTTTCCTCACTTCATCTTTGCAGGCTCTAGTTTGATTGTGTACTATTGCTTGTGCTTCCATAATGTTGAATTCCAATATTGCATGATCACTTCCTCCCAAGGTTCCTATGGCTTCAACACCTTCTATCATTTCATCTCTGTTAGTGAGAATTAGATCCAAAATGGCTAATCCCCTAGTTCCCTTCTCTACTTTTTGGGAGACAAAGGTGTCTGCTAGGTTTGCCAGGAACCTGTTTGATCTTCCACTTCGTGCAGAGTTTGTCTCACAGTTGATGTCAGGGTAGTTAAAGTCCCCTATTACTATTGTGATGTGCTTCCTACATACCTTAGTTAGCTGACTAGCAAAAAGTTCATCTATTTCCTCTGTTTGGTTGGGTGGCCTGTAATATACACCTATGGCAATGTCATTTTCCCCCCCCTTTTATATTGACCCAAATGCATTCAAGACAGTTTTCATCATTGTTGTGCTCTTATTTCTGTAGAGATGTAGTTATTTCTTATAGAGAGAGCAACTCCACCTCCTCTTTTATTTGGTCTGTTTCTTTTAAATAATTTAAATCCCTCTAGCTGTGTGTTCCATTTGTGGGTTTCATCCCACACTGTTTCCATAATGGCAACAATATCATTTCTGCCCTCATTAACCTGAATTTCTAGTTCACCCTGTTTGCTGTTCATACTCTGTGCATTGGTGTATAGACATTTGAGTCCTTTGTGACTGACCCTGTGTTTACCTTCTACATAACCTGTGTGGTGCCTGAGTTCCCCTATTGTCTTACCACCTATTTAGTTAGTGCACTTTTTTGGCACTCGCTATTAGAAGCTTGATTTTGCTTGACAGCAAGGTTGGTATTCTTGTCCACACACATCTATGTTACATGCACTGATAGCCCTATAATTTTTAGAATGCCGGGGACAGGGTTGTTCTGTATCAATTAACTCACTGTCCCCGCTGTTCAGTTTAAATTTTACTCCAGAAAATCTGTGAATTTATAGCTGAGTAACTCAGTCCCTTTCTTTGATGAATGCAAACCATCTCTTTTGTACATCTTTTCATTGGACCAGCTGCAGACATCGTGACTAATATATCTAAAGCCTTCCCCTTTACACCACTCCTTTAGCCACATATTGAATTCTGCTATACGCTGGCCTTTTCCATTTTGCTCCTTATACACTGGTAAAACCTCTGAAAAAGTAAGCCTACAGCCTATTCTGCTAAGTTCCTGCCCCAAGCTCTGGAAATCGTTCTGCACAGAGAGTACATCTTTTTGGGACAGATCGTTAGTGCCAAGATGTACAATAGGCTCCACATCACAGTCCTTTCTGCCATTCTTGATTATTTTAGAAATACGCTTCTTGTCCCTACTGGCAGTAGCACCTGGAAGACACCTGACCTCTTTCAAAACCTCTGTGTCCTTGCCTAAGTTTACATCCCTTATAATTGAATCACCTACCAGAAAGTGGCTTCTCTTTTTGGATGCCTTTCTGTTCTTGCATGACTGATGTGTAATACCTGATTCACACTTCTCCCTGTTGAAAACTAGTTCTTCATCTTGGATCACAATCCCCTGCTTATTTGAGTTATCATCACAAATACCTTTACCTGTCTCCTTAATGTCCCTATTAAGGTCAGCAAGGGCACTGTAACTGTTGTGCAGGGACACAGCGAAAGCTTTGTGTTTATGGTTCACAGCTCTCATCCTGCCAGATCCCACGGTTGTCCACACTGCCCTTTTCCTGCAGGATCTTTGTGGTAGAGGGGGCTGATAGCACGGAGGTTTAATCAAGTAGAGGGACTGAACTGGACACCTAATTTCTGCCTGAAGAGCACAGATTACAGACCCTAAGATAAATAATCTGTCCTTGTAGACTAGTGATTTGTTTACAGATAGGACAGTTTCCAAGTTTGAAAAGGGGTTTTCAAGTTTGAAAATGGGTTTCCAAGTTTGAAAAGGGAGTTTCCAAGTTTGAAAATCTTCTAATTCTATATTATATCCAAAGTTCTTTGCCCGTGTTATCATTGTTTCTTTTACTTGTTCTTCCTCCATCTTTAAATTTAACAGAAATCTATAGAGTTTCTTAATCAACTTTTCATCTGTTTTTAGCAGTATATGATCAAATTCTGTCTGTTCTTTATAAAATCCCATTGTTTTAACATCTTTTTCATATCTCGTTTGGATTTGCAGATATGGCCACCATGCTAGGTCAATACCTTGTTCTTGTAGATCTTGTCTGTCTTTCAGTTTTCCTTCATTGTCCACATTGTCACAAATTAATCGTAGTTAATTAAATTTGGGTAAGCAAAAGCTTCCATTGTTGAAAGCCATTCAGGTATCTTAATATAAATTTTTTCTTTTATTTTTTCCCATTTTGAAAGAAGTGCATTCCTTATAAAATGGTTTCAAAAGTATCTATGTATTTTATTCTTCCCATACCACAGAAAAGCATGCCAACCAATTTGTAGGTCATGCCCCTCTAGGTACAATAGTCTTTTATCTCTAAGCATTATCCATTCTTTAGGCCATGTTAGAATAGATGCTTGGTAGTATAACCTCCAGTCCGGCAGTCCAAATCCTCCACTTTCTTTCGCTTCTTGTAGCATTTTCACTTTAATTCTAGCTTTTTTTCCTTGCCAGATAAATTTCAATATTATTGTGTTCAGTTCATCAAAAAAAGACTTTCCCCAGCCTTACAGGAATCGTTTGAAATTAAAAGAGTATTTTTGGTCAGATATTCATTTTCACTGTTGCTATTCTTCCCAACATTGAAAGTTGGACGTTTTTCCACTTTTCCAAATCCAATTTTATTTGTTTTAGCAATCTTACATAATTATCTTCTTTTATTGTTACACATCTTGCTGTTAGATGAATTCCTAAATATTTAATTTTTTAACTATTTGAAGATTTGTCTTTTTTGTTAGTTGGTTTTTTTGTTTTTCTGTTAGATTCTTTGTTAACACTTTAGTCTTTTCTCTGTTTATTATCAACCCTGCCACTTCTCCAAATTTTTCTATTTTTTCCAGAGGTTTGGTGCTTGTTTCCAATGGATCTTCCAATATGAAACCCAAATCATCTGCAAATGCTTGTAGTTTATATTTTTCATCTTTTATCTCCAGTTCTTTAATTTCTATATCTTGTCTAATGTTTCTATTTAGTACTTCCAATGTTAGTAAAAAAAAGTAATGGAGATAGTGGGCATCCCTGTCTTGTGCCCTTTTTAATACTGAAGTTTTCTGTAAGATCTCCATTTATAATTATTTTGGCTGTTTGTTTACAATAAATTGTTTTAATTACATTTATTAAGTTTTTTCCGAAGTCCATTTCTGCTAATTGCTGAAACATAAATTGCCAGTTTACATTGTCAAAGGCTTTCTGTGCATCAAGGAATATTAAAGCCATCTGTTTCCCTGAATGAATTTCATAGTACTCTAAAACATCAAGAATCATTCTTAAATTATTTTTTATCTGTCTTTTTGGTAGGAAATTATTTTGGTCTGTATGTATAAATTCGATCAAAAATTTCTTTAGTCTTTCTGCCATTATTGAGGCAAAGATTTTGTAGTCTACATTTAATAGTGATATTGGTCTAAAAAATTTTATTTGCGTTAAATCAGAGTCTTCTTTAGGTATTAAAGTAATATTGGCTTCAGTCCATGTATTTGGTATTTTAGCCTCTAGGATAATTTCATTACACAGTTCTTTCAAGATTGGACTTAATACATCTTTTTATAGCCTCTATAATCTCAATCATTGATATTTTTCCATTTAATATGTTTCGAATATTCTCTGGTATTTTTGGTAAGTCTGCTTTTTTTAAGTACTGCTGTATTTTGTCTTTTGGAATTTCTGCCTTATAAAGTATCTCATAGTAATCTTTAATATTTTTTTTAATTGTATCATTTTGAAACTGTAATTCACCTTTTATATCTTGCAGCTTTATCAATTTTTTCTCTTTTTCTTTTTTCAGTCTATATGCTAACGATCTCCCCGGCTTATTGGCATTTTCAAAGAAATTCTGTTTGGCCCTTTTAATCTGTTGAGCCATTATTTCCGTCTCGGCTAAATTTAATTTATGTTTTATTATTTCAATTTGTTTCTTAAGTATTTTCTTTTGTGGATCTATTTGTAATTCTAATTCTAACTTTCTAAGTTCTTCCTTCAACTTTAACTGTTGTTGTTTCTTTTCTTTATTCTTTTTAGTGATGTAAGTTATAGCCAACCCTCTGAAATATGCTTTAGCCGTATCCCACACATTTTGAAGTGATGTTTCTTCTTTCTTGTTTATTTTGAAGAAAAAATCCATTTCCTTTGTCTCTAGTTGTAAAAAATCTTTTTCTTTCAATATAGATTCATTCAAGGACCATCTTAGTTTTTCCTAGTTCCTCTCCAAGTCATCTTTATTGGGTTATGATCTGCCCAAACATTAGTTTCTATCTCAATTTCTTGTATCATCGTAAAGTTCCAACAATGTCCATATCATATCAATTCTAGACCATGATTTATGTCTATTTGAGTAAAATGTATATTGTAGTTTCTTTGGATTTTTTTCTCTCCATATATCTTGGATACAGAGATCTCCTGTCATTTTTAAAAATGCTTTAGGTAATATATTTCCTCCTTTTCTCCCTTGTTTGGCACTTTTGTAGTACAAAGTTCCATCTCTTATTGCGTTAAAGTCTCCCATTATACAAAGATTTTGATAGTTTAAATCTAATATATTTTTATATAGTTTTCGGTAAAATTGTTCTTGTTTATCATTTGGTGCATATATTGGTACCATCAGTATCTGTTTTTGGTCCATCATTATTTCCACCATTAATATTCTCCCCTCTTCATCCACATAGATTTGTTTGGGGTTCATCGTTTCTTTAATGTATAAAGCTATTCCTCTTTTCTTTTGAGGTGCTAATGCAAAGTGAAGGTTACCAATTTTCGGTTGTTCTAACAACTTATAATGTTGTCTCTTAATGTGTGTTTCTTGAAGACAAATTATATCCATTTTTAATTTTTGTAATTGTGTAAAGATTTTTCTCCTTTTTGAAGGAGAATTTAGTCCACTTATATTCATTGACAAAATCCCACTCCTCCATCTCTTTCAATTATATCTAGGTCTTAATCTTCTAGTCAATCTTATCTGTCTCTGATCTCTTGATCTTGCTCCTTCTTCTATATATGTGTTTTTAGTTTCTTCCTCCTCTCTTCGTTTGACTGCTCCTTCTACTGCCATTTCTTCCTGTTTCTTTGTTTCTCTCTTTGTACCGGATTCAGGGTCACCTCTTTCCAAAAATGCTCTATGGTTGTCAAAGAATTCCATTGCTTTAAGTGGCATGTCCAGTCTATATCTTTTCGTATCCCAGTAAATTAAAATCCCTTCTGGAATCAGCCATCTAAAATTCACTCCTTTTTCAATTAATTTCCTAGTTAAAAACTGGTATTCTCTTCGGGATTCTCTTATTCTCCTAGGGATTTGTTTGAGAACTACAATTTATATATATATATATTTCAAAGGTTCATCTCTTACTCTTCTCAAAATCTTGTCTCTTTAAGAAATCTGACATGTACTTCCCTAGGGACTTTATTTCTTCTAGCATAATTTGAGTTGACTCGATAGATCTGGTCTAGTTCTCCTTCCATTATTTGTTTCCCAGTTCCTAATGCGTCTGCCAATAATTCCGTTATCAAGCGTAGGAGATCCTCTTCCTTATCTTCCATTATATTTTGAAATCTTAAAAAGTATGAGGCTCTTTCCATCTCGATCCCCGCTATTGAGTCTTCTAGTTCTTCATTTATTTGGATCAACTTCTGATTTTCATCTTTTAAAGCTTCCAATTTCTGGTCAACCTCAGCTGATTTATCTTCTATTTTTTGAATTCTTCGTTGATTATCTGTGATCATCTGTTTGAAATTTTCAAATTGAGAATCTATATTGTTAATTTTTTGACTCATTTTGTCAAAATCACTTTTCAACTCCTCATGGTTTTTCGATGTGACCACCATTTGAGTAGCGATTGCCTCTTGAATTGCTTGTAGGGTCGCTTGAATGTCCTTTTGGAAAGTATTGGCCTTTTCTTGTTGAAGCATTGTATCAATTGATCTCTGATAGACTGGACTTGTAGAAGCTGAAGAGGGAGCAGAAGATCCTTTCCCCCCAATTTTAGATAAGTCAGGAGCACTCATCTTTATCTTTAAATCATACATTGTAATCCACCAAGTAAGTCAACATTTATAATCCAATAGGCTCCTAACAAATAGGAGAGGTAAACCAATAAAAATAGTAAATAGTAAAAAAGAGCAAAAGGGAAAAAAGGAAAAAATAGAAAAGAAAAAAAACCCCAAATTTATAATCCAAAGTATTCTGTTCGGAGGGATTTCTTGTTATTCACTCTTTCAAAACAGCTTGTAAAAATTCCAGATCAAGCTGTATTTGTAATCCAGGGAAGTCCGATGATTTCAAACAAAATTTTTATTTATAATTGTAATCCATGCTGTAAGACAGGCAATCCGAAAAGAGTCTTTCTTTTCCAGCCACACTCTTCAGGACTTTAAAATCCAAGGACACCAAACTATAAGCAATGTCTGGGCATAGAGCTAAGTTTTACTCCAACTCAACTCAATAACGACAAAAAAGACAAAGCAAAAACTGCTGTAGTTCTCAGTTTTGCCACTAGATGTCAGGTGTCCATTCCCACCATACTTTGAAAAAGTTTAAGAAGTTAAAAACCTGATGGTTTCCAAACAAGAAATAAACAAAAAAAAAAGATTTATAAAACCAAAAGTTTTCCAAATTATCCTTATTTTATGGCTCAGTCATCTTCACAGTATTGTTATAAGTCAGTTTTAATTTCCCCAAAGCTTAAACCACTGCTAATAGTTCAGGAAAAAAAATCCCCCCTCCCTGAAGCTGAGGGATTATGCTGTTGAATACTGCTTCCCAGAACCGGTATTTCCACTTGTAGAGAGATAAGGAAAGTAGTCTCACCCAGATCCACTGTTTGCCTTCTGCTTTAAAATTCATTGTCTCCGATGATCAGCTGCTTCTGGCAGACCACATGGGTGCGGTCAGCTTTTCTTCCTGCCAGTCCCGAGGGCTCCTTTGGATCAATCAGGCCAGCTACCATTGGCCCGCGATCTGCAAAGTTTCACCCTTTGGCCAGTCGCCTCTACAGGGCAACTTTCAGTCCTTTTGGACTCCCCAGCTGGTAGAAATCGGGCTTGGGGAAGGGAGATTCATTCCCAATCACTCACCTTGCAGCAACATCACTGGAAACCTTTTATTTTCACTGGGGATAATTTTGGACTGCTTTCAAAGGGAAGCAGCTTTTCAATGTTTTATGTAGTCCAGAAGAAACCTTTCCAGATACTACTGGTCAAAAGTTTCTTTCTTCCTCACAGTTTTATTCTAGTTTAATAAATCCAACAAAATAAAAAAATAATATATATTTTACAATAAAGTTCACTCTAAAATTTAGTATTTGTGGATATTTTAAAAATCAAGCATGTATGAAGAATGGAGGGGTGCATGTTAATTCCACTATGAGGAGCAACCCACCAGTTGCCACTTAATGCTTAAATGTTTTCTCAATTTCATCCCTCCAGACTTTGTTAAGTAGAAACCTACTTTATTGTAATCTGATAAATCAGAAGAAAAAGGGAGGAACTGAATGAGGCATCTTCCTGCAATTGTATCTTCTGCCACCATTTGGAAGTGGTCAGAGATTTCATATTTGCCTATGTGAAGCTTAGAGACGACTTGGCTGATGTTCATGTCTACCTCCATCTTACATGGATAGTGAGTCCTAACATATTTTCTTTGGCATTTCTTCTTTTTCTGTTTAGTCTCTGCCTCAGTCTAAATGTGTGGAAAAATGCCATCCTGGATTTGTCAAGCAGGCTCGAGAAGGAGAACCAGCTTGCTGCTATGACTGCATTCCTTGTCCAGAGGGGACCATCTCACCTCAGGAAGGTGGGTGACATCATAGGGAAACTTTGATCAATATGCATGTTAAAGACACATGTAACTTTGATTGTTTAGTTCTTAATTTTCATGATGTCCAATTTCTTCCATAATGGGAAGGATAAGAAAAATATCTTGAATGATGATGTAGGAAGAAGGATGCTGTGGATTGAGTAGGAAATTTCTCTTTTATTTCCCAGTTTGGATGTTTACGTCCATATTTATCTTTCTTAGAACTATCTGTATTCTTTGCAACTTGAGGAATGATTTTAGATCAATGGCTTTTGTTTACCTAAACCAATTTTATATTACAGGCTGACAGATGCATCAATCAATCATTCATTTAATCATTTAATCTTTATTAAGATCATATATCCTTATGTTGAAATATCTAATTGAGAGGAACAATAGAGGGAGAGATGTTGGGTTAAAAGAACAATGAAAACCAAACAGAGGATTCAGCATAAAATTATCAAGTAGATATTTCCTTTCCACCTTTTCTTATCTTTCCAATTTTCTTTCTTGTTAAATACTGTAGTGAGATATAACACACACACACACAAAAGGAATATACTCGGGGTTCTGAAAGGAAAATTTCTAACATGCAGTGTTGGGATTAAAATGAACAGAAAGAAGGGGGAAACAGAGAACAGATAAAAGACCAATCTACTAAATATCCTTTGATACCAATGTTGAATTCGTTCTCTTTAAAATTGTTGCCAAATTGAGAGAATATGGAAACATATTGCTTCATCTTCTCATTTTTACAGAGTAAAAATACAGATAACACACTCAGTTCCTGTTGTTGAATTCATTTATGAATTAATCTTCCTTAAGATGTTTTTTCAAATTTATTTATCAAGTTTATATGGCTATTTCACACAAAGTGACTCTTGGTGGAATACAATCAAACCAATAATAAAAATTAAAACATTGAGGTATAAATGCTAAGAAAGCGAGAGAGGAGTACATCAAGATGCTACCTACCATGCAACCACTACATGGGGCCCTGTTACCAGGGGATCCCCAGGACCATTGAAAGAATCACATTTTAAGGAATTTCTAGAAGGCCTAATAGTTAGGAGACACTCTCAATTTCAGGATAGTCAATGATTTTTTGTGTGAAGGGGGCTGGACAACCTGTCCTGAAATAGTCAGTGTTGCAACCCTTCTCAAGTGGTTCTCCATGGATCCAACCATGTTAGACAACTTTTATCCTCTATCCAGTATTTTTGGAGCAGTGTATTGAGAGCATGGTTGATGGGTTAATCATCAATAACTGTGTTTAAACGTTTTTGGGATAAACATATGTCCATCATCTGAATTTGTTTTGGAAAAAAAATGAAATAAAATATTAAATAAATAAGAAAACAAAAAACTCAAAGGGCAGACTCTATGGACCATTAGGTCTTTTTCTGCCATCAGTTTTCTGTTTCTATCTTTTTATCCCATACTCATACGGTTGCTCTTGAAACCCACCTGTTATTTTCAAATAGTCCAGAATGCAAAGGCATGCACATTGTTGAGTTTGCATGTGAATCCCAGTTTCTTCCCAGGTGCAATTAAAGTCACCTTTCAAACCTTCCATGAGACAGAACCAGGGTATATGCAGGGTTTCCTCTGCTTGAGGATATCTGCTTGTCCCACCAGAGCAGATATAATAGGCATGCAAATGAACTGTTACCTAAAAGATTCCCACTTTATGGATCATCAGAAGCCTGCCTTTTCTGCTGCAGTTCCTGCCCTATTGGACTTACTCCCCCTTGAAATTGAATAGGCCCCCATCCACTGAAACCTCTGGAGACTTGCTACTTCTGACAACCATTTGGGATAGGGTAAGGTCAGTAAGGTGGATTACCTCAGAGAAGGGAGTTTGCAGAACCAGATAGTTCTTTTAATTTTATGTTGTTGTTGTTGTTGTTCTTTTTATGGTTTGTATGTATTGGGGATTGTTTGGCTGTTGTAGTGTAACTATATTGCCTTTACTGAGACTTTTCTGTCTCTTTGTATCACATCTTATCCAAAGGTCTTCTTGACATTTGAAAGACTATAAAAGAAATATTACTTTCTTTTCTCAGATACCAAAAAATGCACCAAGTGCCCAGATGATCAATATCCAACCAAGAACCGAGTCCAGTGTATCCTCAAAAGAATAACCTTCCTGTCCTATGAAGAACATCTCAGCATCATCCTCATCTCCTTTGCTCTACTCTTGTTCCTAATCACAGGCTTTGTTTTAATCATATTCATTAAATACCTTGAAACTCCTATTGTCAAAGCCAACAACCGGGACCTCTCCTACATCCTCCTGGTCTCCCTTCTGCTTTGCTTCTTATCCTCCTTGTTCTTCATTGGCCGACCAAGGAAAGCCACCTGCGTTCTCCGACAAACAGTGTTCAGCATTGTCTTCTCAGTAGCCGTGTCTTCTGTGTTGGCCAAAACAATCACAGTAGTGCTGGCATTCCTAGCCTCAAAACCAGGCAATAAAGTGAAAAGATGGTTGGGGAAGAGCTTGGCCAACTCCATCATCCTTTCTTGTTCTGCTGTCCAAATTCTCATCTGTGCCATGTGGTTGGGAGTTTCTCCCCCATTTCCTGACTCTGATCTGCACTCCCAGTCTGAAGAGATTATCCTTCAATGCAAGGAAGGCTCTGTCACCATGTTTTATGTTGTTCTTGGCTACATGGGCTTCCTTGCTACAATTTGCTTCACTGTGGCTTTCCTGGCCAGGAACCTGCCTGGAGCTTTCAATGAAGCCAAGCTGATCACCTTCAGCATGCTGGTCTTCTGCAGTGTCTGGGTCTCCTTCCTGCCCACCTACCTGAGCACCAAAGGAAAATACATGGTGGCCGTGCAGGTTTTCTCCATCTTGGCCTCTGGTGCTGGACTGTTGGGCTGCATCTTCTTCCCAAAGTGCTATATTATCATCCTGAGACCAGATCTAAACACTAAGGAACATCTAATGGCAAAAGCAGGGGAATGATTGTGAAATTGTTTCTTAAGCTAGTAACTTCTAATTATCATTATTATTGGTTATATATTCTTCCTTTGGATTTGCTTGACAACTGAAGGAAATAAATATGTGAAGTTTGTTAGTTAAATGAAAATTCAAGATAATCATCAAATACATTAATAATAAAGAAAGAAACAAAGAAAGAAAGAAACAAAGAAACAAATAAATATTATGTTTTTTAAACTATTGGTTTTCCTCCTTTTCCTCAGCATACATGTCAACCAATATTTGGCTTAAGAAACTCTTCAAGACAAGAGCTATATGAGTCATTTCCTGGCCTTTATAGTGATGTAAGCTTGGCAGGTATCTTCAAAGATAATTACTGAGGTCTGAATCTCATCTCTTTCATGGTTCTTTATGAATTGGTATTTCCATTCCCCCAAGTTATGGGTTCTACTGGGGACAATAGAGTAAGTGAAGATGACATGGTGTTACAACTCTCTCACTGGTTTTGGTGATCCTTCTCTTTCTCCTGAGGTACTCTTTCTCAGCAATCTTCCTTCATTTCAGCTCCAGATCAAATTCCATCTTCTTCATGGATTCCTCTCTCACAGCCTCCAGTTCCAGCTTCTCTGGGCTGAGGTGCTGAGCAGACTTTCTGACTTCTGGTGAGGAATTTCCAGTAGCAGACATTTATTTATAGCCTGTAACTTCCTGACAGGTTTGGCATATCAGTATTCAAGTCAATTGGACTGAAGAGGATTGAAGATAAAATTCATCCTGGTCTGGTTTGGGGAGTCAGTAGCTCAACCAAGCTGAGGCAGGTACAACAAGGCCATGGGTCAACTCCCGGATTGAAATGAAAACCAACTTTACTAAAGGTGTCAAAAGAAAATACTGTAAGAATAGAATAGAATAGAATAGAATAGAACAGAACAGAACAGAACAGAACAGAACAGAACAGAACAGAACAGAACAGAACAGAACAGATCAGATCAGAACAGAACAGAACAGAACAGAACAGAACAGAACAGAACAGAACAGAATAGAATAGAATAGAATAGAATAGAATAGAATAGAATAGAATAGAATAGAATAGAATAGAATAGAATAGAATAGAATAGAAAGGGACCTTGGAGGTCTTCTACTCCAGCCCCCTGCTTGAGCAGGAGAACCTATACCATTTCAGACAAGCAACTGTCTAATCTCCTCTTAAAAACCTCCAGTGATGGAGTGTCCACAACTTCTGGGGGTAAGCTGTTCCACTGGTTAATTGTCCTCACTGTCAGGAAGTTTCTCCTTAGTTCCAGGTTGCTTCTCTCTTTGGTCAGTTTCCAACCATTGTTTCTTGCCTGCCCCTGGTGCTTTGGAGAATAATTTGACCTCACCCCTTCTTCCTTGTGACAGCCCCTCAAATACTGGAATGCTGCTATCATGTCACCCCTATTTCTTCTTTTCTTTAGACTGGCCAGACCCAAGAAAGGAAGACTGGTTGAGAATCATGCGGGGACGGGGCCCCGAAAGAAGCACACACTACCCTACGGAGCTGGCATGAAACAGTCCCCCCCGAAACTGCAGCCCCCACCCCAGACTGAAAAGATCCCCCCTGCCACTTTCTCCGCTTCTCGCTCTGCTCCAAACTATCTCCTCCATCGGGCAAAGTCAAGGGAGACTCTGCCCAGAGATCGATGACGCTGCAGAAGGGAGGATTCTCATTGGTCCTTCCGCTTTTCTGAGCCCTCCCAATTATGAAGTCCCAGAAAAATGCCCCCTCCACCCCATCCAGACTCACCGATTCCGCCTCTGGGGTTGGGAGACTCCGTGTCTTTCTCCCCTCTCTTCGGGGGCACTTATGGGGCGGCATCCATGGGCTCTGTTGGGCTCCCCCTGATGCTGCTGCTGGTGGGGGCACTGGCCCAGATCCCTGGAAGCCAAGGGGGGAAGGAGACCCCCCGGTAAGGAGAGGGCCGGGAGGGGGAGGAGAGGGGCTGGGGGGAGGGTATGGTTGGGAAGCACCCCTGATACTCGTGGGGGGAGGGGAGAAGAAAGCTGCTGGATCTCCAGACGTGACTTTGGGAAACGGGTCAAGGGTAAGAGTGGTGGAAATCTGCAACAGCCTCAATCTCTGCGTGGTCTCCTTCCCCTTTCTCCCCACAACCCCCCCAGGAGGATGCAGAGGGACCCCCTGTTTCCCGATTGTAGTCGAGGTGGGGAGTTGCAGCCGGGCCCATCTCTCGCTCCCCTCCCCCCCAATATCTATGTTGGAGTCGGCTGCATCGAAAGAGGAAGGAGGCGGAAAGCGAAAGCGAAAGAGGGAAACTTTCCGACCTGAATCCACACAAAGAAAAAGATGCATTTTAGCAAAAGTATTTTTGCTTCTTTGGAAACTTCACTTTTTCTTCTGAATCTCAAATTTGAGGCTTTGAAGGTCCCGCAAGAGTTGAGCTTCGCTCCCTTCTGGGGGAAACTCTAAATTTGGGGAGGAGACCAAGAACCCCCACCCTCCATAATCCCCCATTGCTCAATCGGGACCTGGAGGGGAGGGGGGAACTGAGGGAGGAGGACTTGGGGGGGTGGGTCTGAATTGCTCCTCCGAAACTGGCTCCGCAAAACTCTCCCCATCGTGAAGGGGGCTGGAGACCCTCTTTGAGATGCTCTGGGGGGCTGCAGGGGGCCTTTTGGGGAGGGGGATAGGAAGCAGGTGCGATACCCCCTAATCATCCAAAGGCAGGTAATTGAGCTGAAGATTAGGGGGGGAGAAAATTTGGGGGGATCCAGGGAAGGTGGGGGATTGAAGGGCTGGGAACCCCCAGAAGTGTCAGTACAGATGTCCTCATTGTGCCCCCTCCCCATATTCCCTCCCAAAGGAAGAGAGAGTTGGGGGGTATGGATCTTACTTTCTCTCCATCCCAGAAAGTTTCCGGAAGTTTCTTCAGCCCCCCCCCCCACACACACACACTTCCCCCTTTTGATCCAACGTTCCCTGCAGAGAATAGATGTGCTGGACCAGCTGAGTTTCTGCCTGCCTTTTTCCATCCTGGGAAGATGGGGGGTCCCTCAGGAAGCTCCTCCCCTCCCTCATTTTCCTCCCCTCTCCCGAGCCCCACCAAGGGGGAATCCCGATGGGACCGACGGTTCCCCATCCCTCCTCCAGGGGGTGCCTTCTGGCAGTCTCTCCCCTCCTCCAGGGGGTGCCTTCTGGCAGTCTCTCGTGGCAGGTTTCCCTCCCATCCTCTGACAAGCAGGTCCCTCCTCTAGGAGAGGCTAGGAACCATGGGCCCTGGAGTCCTCCTGACGCTCCTCCTCCTCCCTGCAGCCCATTTCTTGTACCAGGGGAAGGCCGAGTGCCGGTTCCTCAACGGGACGCGGCGGGTCCGGTTCCTGCAGAACTACATCTACGACC
This sequence comes from Azemiops feae, assembly GCA_023970755.1. NCBI lineage: Eukaryota > Metazoa > Chordata > Lepidosauria > Squamata > Viperidae > Azemiops > Azemiops feae. Next base: position 173,154 of record JALGBA010000718.1, on the reverse strand, counting down.
GTATTTTATTTTGAATGAGATCCCTACAATTATCTGAAACATGCTGTGTGTGTCTTCCCTGTCTTCTGCGTCTCTTTCCGGCTCCACCACATCTGGCAGGAAATTCCTTCTGTCTCGGGGCATTTCCAGCATTTATTCCTGTTGGACTTGTGCAATTTGATCATGCAAACTGATCCCAACCAGGAAGGATTTATGTTTTTCCATCTTTCAGGATCCCTTTTAATTTCTTGCTGCAATTTGCTTTGGAAATAACTTAAAACAAATAATATTTTTAGGAGTAAAAAGGGATCTTGGCTTGAACTAACTCACTTTGTCTCCCATTCTGGCCCCTCCTGTGTCTCCCCCGTGTCCCTCCTCCCTCTCCTCCCTTCCAGCCAAGCCCACCGTCTCCATCTCCCCCACCAAGCTGGACCCCGCTTCCCCCCACACCATCCTCCTTTGCACCGCGAGGGGCTTCTACCCCGTGGAGATTGAGGTCCAGTGGCTGAAGAATGGGGGCTGGAGGAGGAGGGCGTGGCCTTCGGGGAGGAGCTCCAGAACGGAGACTGGACCTACCAGCTCCAGGTGATGCTGGAGACCCAGCCCCAGCGGGGGGATGTCTACACCTGCCAGGTGGGGCACGCCAGCCTGGAGGCCCCCATCTCCGTCCAGTGGGGTGAGCCCCTCCCCTCCCTCCCCTCCTGGTCTGGGGACCCCATCCTGCCCTGAGGAGGGGAGGAGAGACCCTCCCTGTTGGGGGGAGCCAGAAGGGACCCTCCTTGGGGGGGGGAAGCTGGCCTTGATCCTCCTGCTCAGGGGAGGCTCCTTCTCCTTCCCCAGAGCCCCGTTCCTCCAACTCGGCCAGGAGCAAACTCTGGACGGGGATTGTGGCAGCCGTGATCGGGGTGATCTTCTTTGCAATGGGGCTTTCCCTCTACCTGAAGAGCAAGAAAGGTGAGTCTGGGGGGCTGGATAAGAGGTTGTGGGGAGGGGACCACCCAGGGGAGGCTTCTCAGCAAGCTTAGCAGATGGCAAGGAGGGTCCCCTTGGAGATTTACTTGGGAAATTCTGTCTTTGAGAGTCTACTGTATAAGTGAGCATCGTGCAACCTATTATGGGCTATCGATGGGGAGGGGGACCCCCTGAGTCCTCCAGCCCATGAAGGGTTCTGATTGGCTCTTTTTCTCCTTCCAGCAATTCCCATCCAGCCACCTGCAGGTGAGTTTCTCCTCAAGTTACAGGTGTTTCTTTAACATTCATAAATTGACATTTCCTTGTGTCATTTCACGCAATTTCTGGCAAAGTGACACCCGGCTTTGCTGCCACGCCCCATCCTGGCCCCATCCTCTTTGTTAATATGCAACATCTTGGGGGGGGGAGGAGGCCTCATCTCTTGATCAACCCCCTAATTAAATCATTTGGGGAAAATTCCATCAGCCCCGGGAGATTAATCACCGGTCCTTTGCATCCTTTTCATCCCTGAAAGGGGTGGAGCCTCCCTCCATCCTGTGTCACCCCCCTGCAATGTGGGCCTGTGGGGTGTGTGTGGAGGAACGGCTGAAAGAGAGGAATAATGTTATTTACACTGACATTTTCACTTTATATTCTAATTTCTCCTTATCTCTTTTTTCTACAGCACTCATGAATTAATCCTGTCGTCCTTCCTGTGTTGTGGTCCGAAGAAGGAAACAATCCTTGAAAACGGAGACATTATTCTCTGTTTTAGTTTCTTTATTTTGCATTCCTTGCCAGGAGTTTTGCTACAACCCTTCGGTACATTACAAAGCGGGTGCCAGAATCTGGATTTCTCTGGCTTGCGTCTGTCTTATCTTTGCACTGACATTTTCACTTTATATTCTAATTTCTCCTTATCTCTTTTTTCTACAGCACTCATGAATTAATCCTGTCGTCCTTCCTGCTTCCTGATGAATTTCAGTAGCTGATGAATTTCTGACTTTTTCACAACCTCTGAAAAATGGAGGCTGAAGATTTTAGATTGGGGAGAGGAGGAGAATGGCAGCCTGGAGCTTCTCCTGTTGAGACCTCCCTGGCTTTCCTTTGAAGTCCATTCTTTCTAGTGAAGGAGGGATGGAGACTATCTAGACTGACCCCAGGGACTCTGGGCCTGCCTGTCCATCCAGAAACCCAAATCTCTCCCTGCTTTGAACTCGCAGCAGCTTCATCTCCATTACTCTTCCTCCGAATCCCTTCCCTTCACTATAAAAGAATAAAATTTAAATTTTAGAAAAACAATGGAATTCCTCCTTCCTTCCTCTTCCTCCTCCTCTTTCCTGCCCCCCCCCTCAGAGAGTCCTCCTTTTCCCCTTCCCCCTCCCCAGTTTGAGGCCTCTCCTGCCTCCGGATTGACCACCCAGGCTGGTTTAGATCGGAAGCCAGAACTGGTTCGGGGGGGGGAGGGTGGGCAGATCCCAGGGAGGGGAAAGAGCAGGACCCCCCTCCTCCTCAGTCTCTCCAAGCCCTGCCAGATGGAGGGGACCCCTGGGAGACCCCCTATTTCTGCTTCCCCTGGAGAGCCTCTTCCGTGGCTGGGAAGCTGCTGGAGCTGGAGGTTCTCCTGGCTTCATCCGGGGCCTCTTTCTCCAGGATCGGAGCCCGTTTGAGCCCCTCACAAGCCAGGGAGGCTCCTGCCCCATTCGCACCCACCACCCACCCACCTCCCTCCCTCCCTCCCTCTTCGCGGCTCTGATCCCCTCGGCTGCCCCCCTCCAGACTAACTCCCCCCCCGTCCATCTCCCCCCCCCAAAAAAGGTGCCAGGGCCAGGGAGGGCCGACAGCAGGGCGGCCTCCCGGGGGATGGAGGGGAGATGTCCCTCCTGGCAGCCCAGGATCGTCTTCGCTTTGTCTACCGGTGGGTGAAGTCACAAAGGACTCTGCCCGGAGACCGATGACGCTGCAGAAGGGGGAATTCCCATTGGTTCTTTCCCTTCAGGGCATTTCCAGTTCGGAAGTCCGAGGAAAACGCCTCCCCCGCCCCCACTTCAGCCCCCCCCCCGATTTCGCCTCTGGGGCTGGGCTCTGCTGGGGTCTCCCTGCTGCTGCTGGGGGGGAGGGGGGCGCTGGGTCAGATCCCTGGAAGCGAAGGGGGGAGAGAAAGGGGCTGAGCAGGAGGAAGTGAGGGGTTGGGAGGGACCCTCAGTTCCCCTGAGGTGGGGGGGAGGGAAGAAAGGGGCTGGGACCCCAGACGTGACTTTGGGAAAGGAGTCGAGGGCAAGAGAGACTGCGGGAGCCTCCCTCCCTCCCCACATCGCCCCAGGAGGACGTGGAGAGAGAGAGAGAGAGACCCCTCCCTCTGATGGTTGTGGCTGAGGTGGGGAGGGGTCCGCGGGAAGGCAGCCGAGGTGGGATTTTCTTAGGGAAAAATTTAGTTCTTCATAGTCTGACTGTCCCAAGACTCTCAGCGATTCCACTCTGGATCTGCACTTTTATACCGGCAAAATCTCTTCCAAAAAGTTACTTTATATATTTCCCTGCTGAAAGGGAGAACTTTGGAATCACAGGATCCCACCTGGGTCGGTCTCCGGGACCAGGGCTTTTCTCTTCCGAGCTTTGGGACTAGGGCTGGAGCCCACCCTCGGGGAGAAGTGCGCCCCGGAGGGGGGGGCTGTTCTGGGTGTGGTAGTTGTGATGTCTGGGGTGCGTGTGGCTTTATAGGTGTGGGTTGGGCTGTGCTGATGGCTGGCAAATAAGTCACCACTTTGACATTATGGCCAAGATGTGGAAGTTGCCGGAACGAAGGAGCTCAAAGCGGAGGAGAAACGGCCAGACTTTATTCCGGGATCCTCATTCGGGGCTGCTTTGCCAGAAAAAGTGGGGCCCTGAACCCCAAAAGGAGGGAGATTCCTTCCCATTTGGGGTTGAGGGGCGGGAAAGCTGAAGGAGCCGCTTCTTCCACACGTTCTGAGCACGGGAGACGCGTGTTTCAAGGAAGCTGAGTTGGGAGGGGCCAGGAGAGGACGCGCCAATGGGAATTCTCCCTGCTTGAGCGTCATCGGTCTCCGGGCAGAGTCCTTTGTGACTTCACCCGATGGAGGAGGGAGTTCCCCGCAGAGAGACAAGCGGAGAAAGTGGGAGGGGGGATCCGTTGGGTATGTGGGGGGGGCTGCAGCTCAAGGGGGGGGGTGTTCATGGCAGCCCCAGAAGGGACCCTCCACTTTCCTTGGTCTCTTCACGATTCTCGGCCAGACTTTCCTCTGTGTGCATGGAGGGGTGGACTAGATGTCCGTTTAGGCTCCCATACTGCCACAGGGGATGCCGAAGGAGCACCTGGTCCTTCCCTGAAAGAGGCCTCCGGGCCCCCTCCAGCTCACTTGGGGGAGGGGAAGGGTCCCTGAAACGGGGGGGGGCTGACTCAAGGAGGAGAAGGGAGGGGCGAATCACCCAGGAGCAGCAGAGGGAGGGGCTAATCTGGAGGGAGGCCCTCGTGGGGGAGGGGAGGGAAGGTCAGCCCCACCGCCCGGGCATCCCCAGAGGCAGGGGGCAGCCCCACAATCAGGGAGGGGCTGGGAGGCCAAAGGCTGAAAGAGGCCGAATCCAGGAAAGGCTCTTTCTCGAATATTCCTCAGGGGAAAACCTGTTTGTTCATCCTCTGAGTATCCTCAGGATTGTCTCGGGCGGCTCTGGGGTCCCAATCCCTCCCCCCCCCGCATTCTCGGCAGGGATCCGGATTGAAGCTGCCCCCCCAAGAGCTGACTGGTCTCCGTTGACTCCTCCCCCCTCCCCCGAGACTGCTCTCCGAGTGGGACATTTTCCTAAAGGGGGCGGCGGCATTTCTTGCCCTCCCCTCAGCTTGGAAAAAAAGTCCCCCCCCCTTAGGCAGAAACAGCACCGTTTGGAGGTTAGGCAGGAATCGGGGGCTGGTCCAGTTCATCTGTGCAAGGGGGGGCAGTTTATTTTATTTCTTTTTTTTATGTCATAATTTATACCCCTTCAATTCCCACGGAGTTCAATAAAATGGAAGGAGAGAAGGAAGGAAGGGAGGGAGGGAGGGAGGAAGGAAGGAAGGAAGGAAGGGAAGGAAGGAAGGAAGGAAGGAAGGAAGGAAGGAAGGAAGGAAGGAAGGAAGGAAGGAAGGAAGGAAGGAAGGAAGGAAGGAAGGAAGGAAGGAAGGAGCGATTCTTGAACCAAAACCGACCTATTTGAGGTGGGTCAGAAAACCCCACAGTGCTGGGGGCAAAACCTCCCCTCCGGCAGCCCCTTTGCCAGGAAGGGCCCAAAAGGCAGAAGCTTCCCGGGAGGGGCGGTGGAGAGCAGTGACCCCGCATGATTAGGGGAGGGTGTGTGTGTGTGAAGGCGCCCAAGGACTCCCCAGTCAGCCACCTAAGAGACCCCCCTCCAAGTCCTCGCTGGCTATGGGGCTGCTCCTCCCTTTTTTTCATCCACTGTAGACCCCCCCCCAACAGGATCTGGAGGGGGAGGGCAAAAGGAAGTCCACCCTCCCCTTCGGAGCTCTCGTGAAATATCCTCTTGAGCTGCGGCCCCCCAAGACTGAAGGGATTCACCCCCCGCCCCCCACTTTCTCCGCTTCTCTCTCTGCGCTGAACAATCTCCTCCATCGGGTGAAATTAAAGGAGACTCTACCCGGAGAGCGATGACGCTCAAGAAGGGAGAATTCCCATTGGTCCCTCCGCTCTTATGGACACTCCCAATTATAAAGTTCGAGGAAAACGTTTCCTCTCCCCCCCAATCCAGATCCCTGATTCTGCCTCTGGGGCTGGGAGCACCTCCGTCTTCCTCCCCCCTCTTGGGGGCGCTGGTGGGGCACCATCCATGGGCTCCGCTGGGCTCCCCCTGATGCTGCTGCTGGGGCCGCTGGCCCGGATCCCTGGAAGCGAAGGGGGGAAGGAGACCCCGGTAAGGAGGGGGCTGGCTGGGGGGGAGGAGAGGGGCTGGGAGGGGACGTCAGTGCTTCTGAGGGGGAGGGGGAGAAAGGGGCTGGGACTCCAGTAGAGGGGAAAGGCGTGGAGGACAAGATAGGCAGGAGCCTCGATCTCCGCGTGTTCTCCGCTCCCTCCCTCGCCTCAATTCCCACCGCAGGACGAAGAGGGAGCCCCCCCCTTCCCTGGTTGTGGCCGAGGTGGGCGCGGGAAGGCAGCCGAGGTGGGATAAGAAGCAGCCGGGCCCCTCTCTCTGTCCCCCCCCCGCAGTGGCTGGGTGGGAGGGGGACCTTGCGGACCCCAAATTAGCGCCTGAGTCCCAAACTTTCTGAAAGAGGAGGGAGTTGGAAAGCGAAAGCGGAAAGAGGGAAAATGAGGCATTTTCAGACCTGAATCCAGAAATGCCACCAAAAGTATAAGAAAAAGAGGCTTTTTGGCAAAAGTGTTTTTGCAACTTCAGTTTTTCTTCTGAATCTTCTGACGTTTTTTTTTTAAGCTGAGGGAGGAGTTGAGCTTGGATTCCTTCTTGGGGGAAGGAGTGGGAAGGGGCTGGGAGCCCCCAAGAGAGACTTTGGGAAAGGGGAACCCCCACCCAGAATCCCCAAATACTCAATCAACACCTGAGTTGCTTCTCCAAACTCTCCCTTTAGTGAAGGGGGCTGGAGCCCCTCCCTTTGAGATGGTCTTGGGGGGCTGCAGAGGGCCTATTTGGGAGGGGGACAGGAAAGAGGCCTCAAAAATCATCCAAAGGCAGCAAGTAGGGCTGAAAATGGGGGGAGAAGAACAGTTTGGGGTACTCAGGGAAGGTGGGTGTTGAAGGTCTGGGAGACCTCAGGAGTATTGGTTTGGATATCCTTATTGTGACCCCCTCCCCATATCCCCCCCAAAGGAAGAGGGAGAGGGAAGTATGGATATTAGTTTTCCTCCAGCCCAGAGAGTTCCTGGGGGTCCCTTCCCTTGTCCCCATATTTCCTGTCCTTCCCTGCAAGGTTCACTGCGGAGAGCTAGGTAGGCTCCTAGACCAGTTGAATTTCTGCCTGCCTTTTACCACCCTGGGAAGATGGAGGTCCCTTAGGAAGCTCCTCCCCAACTTCCGGTCTGACACCATAACGAGATGGGTGGAAGAAACCGGGGCACCAGTTTCTTAGCCCGATTTCGTTCGGTCCGGCGATCCCAAGGGGTCAGAAAGTTGCATTGGAAGGGCAATGAAGAAGGAGGGAAGCTTCGGGAGTCTGGACCAGATGGTGGTCGGTCCAGACGGATTGAAGAAACCTTTCTAAAGGATGGAAGAAAGGCTGCTTGGTAAGCACAGACAGCCCAAGTCATTGTCAGCCGGAAAAAAAAGCGAGGAGCTGCGGTGCTCTGCCAAACAGCTGATTGTCAACAGCGTGCTGAAACCGGGCAAGCCTGTTTTTTATTCCTTTTCCTTAAGGACTCAGAAATTCTGATCCCGATTGGGAAAAATCTACGAAGTAAAGACCCCAGAAGGACTAGGGGAGAAGAGTGTTAAAAACTGCGAGCAATTACAAGAGGGGGAAGGAATTTAAGGAATATAAAAGAATACTTAAAAATGGAACTTAGATCAACTTAAAGAAAAACTGCTTAACCTAAAGGACGTGGGAAATCTTTTTAGATTTAATTTCTAGGGTAAATAACTTGCAAAGAACTTTAAAAGAAAACTTTGTAACAATCTTTTAAAACTGGATATAGACAATACAGTGTATGAGGACATCTAGTGGTGAAAGGAGATACTACAGTAATACCAAATAATAAAAGAATTTGAAAAGTGTTTGACCTTGAAACAACAAAGTGCCTTTATATGACTTGGCATGAGAAAAGACTATCTACAATTATATCTGTTGACTCTGGATATAACTAAAACAGGAATTATTTGGAGACAGAGGGCGTTTTATATTTGTGATTTGACTGGAGGATTTGGATTTAGCCTAAAGTAGTTGGCTCGATTTTATGGTTGGATTTTAGCCTAAGACAGTTGGCTTTCCCCCCCCTTTTTTCCTCTCATTTTTTCTCCTTGAGAATTTGTATCTAGCCTAAAGTAGTTGGCTCTTTTCACGGTTTGGATTTTAGCCTAAGATTGTTGGCTCAAAAAATGAGTGCATCAAATCTCACTAGACTTATGAAAAAAACTTCCTCTGCACCTTCTGACAGAACATCTAGCCCAACAAGCCAGGGATCTATTAAAACAATGTTGCAGCTTGAGAAAATAAGCACTGCTCAAACTGAGATGCAAACCACATTAAAATTAATTCAAGAATCAATACAGAGAAACCATGAAGAGACAAAAAGTAATTTTGATAAATTAAACGAACAAATGTTGGATATAAAGACACAATTTGAAGCCCATCAGCAAATGATTGTTAAAAATGAACAAAGAATTCAGAAAATGGAAAATAAATCAGATGATATTGACAAAAAAATGGAAGTACTAATGTAAGAAGATGAAAAATTAGAACAAGCAAATCAAAACCTAGAAGGAGTGGTGCCAGTTTTAGAAATGCAGAAAGCAGAACACTATTTAAGATTTCAAAATATTCCTGAAGACAGAGAAGAAGATATAGCAGTTGTGATTATTATAACCAATTATAACCAATAATAATGGATAATTAGACGTTACCAGCCTAAGAAACAATTTCACAATCATTCCCCTGCTTTTGCCATTAGATGTTCCTTAGTGTTTAGATCTGGTGTCAGGATGATAATGTAGCACTTGGGAAAGAAGATGCAGCTCAATAATCCAGCACCGGAGGCCAAGATGGAGAAGACCTGCACGGCCACCATGTATTTTCCTTTAGTGCTCAGGTAGGTGGGGAGGAAGGAAATCCAGACACTGCAGAAGACCAGCATGCTGAAGGTGATCAGCTTGGCTTCATTGAAAGCTCCAGGCAGGTTCCTGGCCAGGAAAGCCACAGTGAAGCAAATTGCAGCAAGGAAGCCCATGTAGCCAAGAACAACATAAAACATGGTGACAGAGCCTTCGTTGCATTGAAGGATAATCTTTTCAGGCTGGGAGTGAGGATCAGAGTCAGGAAATGGGGGAGAAACTCCCAACCACATGGCACAGATGAGAATTTGGACAGCAGAACAAGAAAGGATGACGGAGTTGGCCAAGCTCTTCCCCAACCATCTTTTCACTTTATTGCCTGGTTTTGAAGCTAGGAATGCCAGCACTACTGTGATTGTTTTGGCCAACACAGACGACACGGCTACTGAGAAGACAATGCTGAACACTGTTTGTCGGAGAAGGCAGGTGGCTTTCCTTGGTCGGCCAATGAAGAACAAGGAGGATAAGAAGCAAAGCAGAAGGGAGACCAGGAGGATGTAGGAGAGGTCCCGGTTGTTGGCTTTGACAATAGGAGTTTCAAGGTATTTAATGAATATGATTAAAACAAAGCTTGTGATTAGGAATAAGAGTAGAGCAAAGGAGATGAGAATGATGCTGAGATGTTCTTCATAGGACAGAAAGGTTATTCTTTTGGGGATACACTGGACTCGGTTCTCAGTTGGATATTGATCATCTGGGCACTTGGTGCATTTTGTGGTATCTGAGAAAAGAAAGTAATATTTCTTTTATAGTCTTTCAAATTTCAAGAAAAACTTTGGATAAGATGTGATACAGAGAGACAGAAAAGTCCCAGTAAATGGAATATACTTACACTACAACAAAAAAAAATCCCCAATACACACAACTATAAAAAGAACAACAACAACAACATAAAATTAAACGAAGAGCTATCTGGTGCTGCAAACTCCCTTCTCTGAGGTAATCCACCAGATTCTTATCCTGCACTGACCTTACCTTATCCCAAATGGTTGGCAGAAGTAGCAAGTCTCCAGAGGTTTAAGAGGATGGGAGGCCTATTCAATTTCAAGGGGGAGTAAGTCCAATAGGGCAGGAACTGCAGCAGAAAAAGCAGGCTTCTGATGATCCATAAAATGGGAATCTTTTAGGGAATAGATTGTTTGCATGCCAATTATATCTGCTCTGGTGGGACAAGCAGATATCCTCAAGCAGAGGAAAGCCTGCAGATACCCTGGTTCTGTCTCATGGAGGGTTTGAAAGGTGAATTTAATTGCACCTGGAAAGAAACTGGGATTCTGTGGAGCCTGCACCGTAGGGGTGTCCTATGGAAGAACACATGGAAACTCAACACTGTGCATGCCTTTGCATTCTGGACCATTTTATAAATTCAAGGTGGTTTTCAAGAGCAACGCTATGAGTATGGGATAAAAAGATAGAAACCGAAAACTGATGGCAGAAAAAGACCTAGTGCTGCATCTAGTCTGCCCTTTGCGTTTTTTGTTTTCTTATTTATTTAATATTTTATTTCATTTTTTTCAAAAAAAATATTCAGATGATGGAATTATGTTTATCCCAAAAATGTTTAAACTCAGTGACTGATGATTGACCCACCAACCATGCTCTCAATACACTGGTATCAAAGGATATTTAGTAGATTGGTCTTTTATTAGTTTTCTGTAAAGTTGGTTTAGGTAAACAAAACCCATTGATCTAAAATCATTCCTCAAGTTACAAAGAATATAGATATTTCTAAGAAAGTTAAATACGGAGGGAAACATCCAAAGTGGGAAATGAAAGAGATTTCCCATGCAATCCACAACATCCTTCTTTCTACTTCACCCTTCAAGATATTTTTCTTATAAATCCCATTTAGGGAAGAAATTGGACACCATGAAAATTAAGAACTAAATAATCAAACTTACATGTGTCTTTAACATGCATATTGATCAAAGTTTCCCTATGGTGTCACGCACCTTCTTGAGTGGAGATGGTCCTCTCTGGACAAGGAATGCAGTCGTAGCAGCAAAATGGCTCTCCTTCTCGAGCCTGCTTGACAAATCCAGGATGGCATTTTCCCACACATTTAGACTGAGGCAGAGACTAAACAGAAAAAGAAGAAATGCCAAAGAAAATATGTTAGGACTCACCATCCATGTAAGATGGAGGTAGACATGAACATCAGCCAAGTCGTCTCTGGGCTTCACGTAGGCAAATACGAAATCTCTGACCACTTCCAAATGGCTGCAGGAGGTACAATTGCAGGAAGATGCTTCATTCAGTTCCTCCCTTTTTCTTCTGATTTATCAGATTACAATAAAGTACCTTTCTACTTAACAACGTCTAGAGTGATGAAATTGAGAAAAGATTTAACAATTAAGTGGCAACCGGTGGGTTCCTCCTCATAGTGGAATTAGCATGCATTCCTCCATTCTTCATACATGCTTTATTTTAAAATATCATATCTAAAATACTAAATTTTAGAGTAAACTTTATTGTAAAAAATTATTAAATTTTCATTTCATTGGATTTATTGAAATAGAATAAAACTGTGATGAAGAAAGAAACTTCTGACTAGTAGGATCTGGAAAGGTTTCTTCTGGAGTGCAGAAAACATTGCAAAGCTGCTTCCCTTTGAAAGCAGTCCAAAATTATCTCCCAATTAAGATAAAAAGGAAAATCTCCTTACACAGAAGGGCTGTCAACCTTAAAGATATTCTTCATTCATATATATATATATATATTTGTTCTGTTTATATGGCTGCCATGCTGGTGAACTGAAAATAAAACTGGCTGACTAGTTTCTAAAACTATAGTGAGGTGTGATGGAGGTGAGGTGATGAGAACGTGTCCCTCAAAAAGGGTGAGTCAGGCATTTTTTGGTGCACCACATGGGTCATGAGTGTGAGCCCTGTGTGGGAAATGGATACTCAACACAAGGTATCCAACACAAGGTCCTTTCTGTTGAGAGAATACAATTAGGTAACACAATCTGACAGAGAAATACAGACTCATATTTATTATTAATTTGATTTGTAGCGTCTCATGTGTCCTAAGGCAGCTAACAATCAAGATAAACAGTTGCATTCAGGGGATTTTCAGATGAAGTGCACTCTTACAAGCCAATGCCCAAATCTAAGTAATATTTCCCTCAAAATTGTCCCTTATTATTTCTGATATCAAGTTTTTTGCACCAAAGCGATGCTTCAGTACTTCAGTTTTCAAGCCATTATCGTGGTGAGATGGGCAGTAAATAAATTTAATCAATCAATCCATAGATAAGCTCACTTCAGATCAGTCATTATTATTTCAGTTGAACTGAAAGCCTTGGACCTCCTTCCTAAATTCCATTATCCCAGTGAGGTTAGAGAGAGGCAGCTATAAGCATGTTCTCAGCTGATTAAAAACATTCCAGACTATGAGCCTGCAATTTTGGGAGATCCCTGACTCCAATCAAGGCAAGATGAAGCTTATTTCACAATTGGACCAACAGGACCTCCATCCAGTCTTGATTCCATTTCATTGGATTCAGTCCAAATCTGAACTCAGGGACTGGTCAACAGAATTGCCTTCACCTTTGATATTTGAAGACAAAAAACTAATGAACCTGAAGCTATTAACACCAAACTCTCCAGCATATGAGGCCCTGTCTCACCAGCTTTATGGTGATACTAAACTGCCCAAGGGACACTAAATGGCAATGATTTGTGTCCTAACTAATAATCACCCCATATCTCATTTTGGATCAGCTTACAACAGGATTCAGCATGACAGCATCAGAAGGGAAACCTTGGTCAATAGAACTGAAGTATGCTTATCTGCCTAAGAAAATTATAGAAGTTTTACTCCACACATTCAATTCTCAGTGAATTTTTTGACTGGGTTTAGCCCACTTGAAACGGCTTTGGAAAAAAGAGAAAACACACCAATATTTTCCCCACCTTGTTGAGCAATTTTAACAGTGACAAAGCATCTTGGTTGATTGTAAGTCTTTGTCTTTCAAAAGTCCCCAATTGCTTGTTGATGGGATCTTGTTTGGGGAGAACTATCATACTAATGACCTGCAGATCTGCTGCTATGTCTCCATTCTGATCCAAGTACACTTTCATCAGGGAAAGATTGTACAATTCTGTCTTCTTTAGAAATGGATGCAACTAGAATGGAAACATCCAGGAATTTTAAAAGCAGAAATCTTGGTTTCTTATCTCTTATCACTTTTTATATCTGAATCTTTCTTCTATGGTTTTTTAACTTGCAAATATTGTGAGTTGGGAGAACAAGTGTTACCATTATCTTCAAAACTGAAGTATAAAGATTTAGCAATATTTCTAAATCATGTAGTATACTGATAAAATGTATATTGACAAAATGTAATTGACAAAAAAGGTCAATCATATATAACAATCTAGCAAAGGTCACTAATCAAGTAAACAATTATACACAAATAACTAGAGTATTCATAAACTCCTTGGAAACAATAGAGTGATAACCAGAAAGCAAGGATTTGTTAAGAAGAAAGTTGCAAGGCTAATCTTCATTCAGGTAGAAGAGATAGGAAAAAATGACCAGATGAAGTAATTCTACTTTATTGTAAGGCTATATTAACAAAATCTTGCAGTGTGAAAGTACAAATCTTTCACCATCTCTTTTGACAGTCAAAAAAAATAGGGAGGACTTTTTCTGAGTTTCTTTCTCTGCCTGTTACGCAGCTGTGGGTTGCCCCCCCCAAAACCCATCTTATCTAATCCTTCCCTGCATCTCTTTCTCTGGTCCTCCGAACTCATTCACACCTATCTTTGTACTTCCTTAACAGATTGTGTGAATGCTGGTAGTATAACTTGTTTTTAGCAAAGAATTAACAAAATTCTTCATGATGTGATGAATGGGGAACATCTAGTCAATTGAGTGCTGGAGATAATTAAGTGGATGAGATAGTACGAGATAATGAAGTGGATACAACTTTCTCAAAAAATGTACTCAAATAAATATTAATATTACTGATAAAACTGGGGAGTTACGAAAAACAACTAGACCTTGGTCATTGTTTTTTCTATATTTTCATTAAAAATGAAGTAGATAAATTATGATTTTTTGATGGAAAAATTATAATTACACTTGGACAAAGTTATTTTAGTTTCCTTTAAAAATTCCCAGCTTCTCTCAGGTCCCTATAGATCCCTGTCAGGATGCTGCCATCCTGATGGGAGGGGGGACCTTTGGAGCTCTCCTGTGATGTGCTTTGTTTTGTTGACTCGGTTCCGCTACCCGAGGTCATCTGCCTCACCTCACCAAGGAAGCGATACCTGGGAACATTTTACCGCAGTCTCCATCTGGAGTTTTCACAACCTCTTTGCACCTCTGGATTGGCTCCTATGGTCTGGCAGTTGGGAGGGGTTTTGAACAATGGGGTTTAGCCTAACAATTTCAGCCAGGAACTTCAGATTCTGCCTGCCTTCTCTTGTTGTCACTGGCTCTCAATAAAAGGTCTTGTTGAAACGATGACAGTTTCAAGAGTTCTGCTTTCTTGAGAGATTCAGCTGAGGCAGGGCCTTACCGCTTCCAGAAAATAAAAATATGATTTTGTGTTAGAGAGAGTTGCATGAGTAAAATTCAATAGGAAACTAACTAATTGTTAGCATCCAGGACTTGGTACATGATTGTATGAATGTAATGAATGGCAGCTATAATCGGTATTAATATTTTATGTGTAGTTTTTCCTCACATTATTCTATGCGTAGAATTGTTACTGATTATAACAAAGTAGTAGTAATATCTTAATGTTATGATAATAACTGTATTATTAATTTGTAGGTAATGTCATTAATGATCCAATGGAATGATACCAGGTCCTCTTGCGGGCACCACACTTGGAGAAGACACTGCACAAAATTTTCATCAGCTTTAGTCAAGGACAAAGAAAGGGAGGAAGAAATCAAAAGGGCTGCTTTAAGCCTTGAGGAAGGACATCAAGCAGAACAGCCATGGAATAGAATAGAATAGAATAGAATAGAATAGAATAGAATAGAATAGAATAGAATAGAATAGAATAGAATAGAATAGAATAGAATAGAATAGAATAGAATAGAATAGAGATTGAAGGGACCTTGGAGGTCTCCTAGTCCAGCTCCCCGCTCAAGCAGGAGAACCTATACCATCCCAGACAAATGACTGTCCAGTCTCTTCTTAAAAATCTCCAGTAATGGAGCACCCACGATTTCTGAAGTCAAGTTTTTCCAATGGTTAATTGTCCTCACTGTTAGGAATTTTCTCCTTAATTCCAGGTTGCTTCTCTCTTCAATCAGTTTCCAACCATCGTTTCTTGTCCTAGTTTACAGGAGCTTAAAATCAGAAAAGGTCTGTGAACTTTTTTTTGAATATATAAAAGGTCTTGGTTGTTGAAGGGAGGATGCAGCACTCTTCCGATAAGTAGGAGATGTTGTACGAAGCTTAAGATCTTAAACAACCAAGGCCAGAGAGCACAAAAGACCCTGAAAAGGAATTTAGTTTGATGGATCCTTGTTGGGACCCCATACCTTCCACGGCTGAAGCCTTGGAGCCCCCAACCTCTCTTCTCCCTTCTTCCTTCTCCTCTGGGGCTTGGATGCAGCACTTAAGGCGTGGGCCAGAATCTTAATGACACTGTAGGTATAGCCATTATTTCGGATCTGCATCCTATTCTTTTTCTCTTGGGTCTCCACTGATGCTTTCTGGGTGCATCTTCTCCGGCCTTTGACAGAAAAGGTGTGTTTTGAAACAGAACAGTGAAAATACTCAGGTTGAAATTCCACAAAGAAATCTTTTTTAAAGGTATTATCGTTTTCCCAAATTTTTTTCAACTGAAGGGGAAAGCTCCAAATACTATGGACATGCTTGAGACGCCAATCCTTTTTAATTGTAAATACTCCAATGAATGTCATGATCCAGACTTTCCCTTCAATGGGTCCAGGCAAACCTTCAAGTGCTGAATGGAAGAGAAGAATTCTGTCAAAAGGGGGTTCAAATTCTATGAAGTAAACAAAGATGTTGACTTGTCTCCACTTAGAGAGGGCATCCCTGAGTAATGCGGTATGTCCAGTCGTTGAGAATCGTTGTGATATAACAACACAAATTCTATTCTTGACAAGCACAGGAGTAAAAGTTCTCATGAAATTCTCTCCCTTCTCTGTGTCTGGAGCAAAGAGACCAATCAGGGTCCATCCAAAATGGAGGAGTATTTGGACAATTCCTGGGTACTGGATCCCTTCTTTGGGGACCATCGGATGGAAAAAAGGGAATTGACTTTTATCACTCAGAGCCTCTGAAGCAATTCTCTCACTGACCTGAAAAAAGCAATTCTGTGTTATATAAAATTGGGGTCCTACCAAGTCCCAATTTTTAGCTTTTAATAAACCCAATATTTTTCTCATGCACATATTAGAACATTTCCTGTTGATTAGTCATTAGGCCATATCAAGATACAGAATATAAAATACAGAACATTAACAAGACTCCATGTAAAAACAGAATTTAGAAAAATAAGTACAATAGAATAACCATAAAGAATGAAAATAGTATTTCTTTATAACCCCAGAATTTACCACAAATAGACCATAATTTCCTTCTGAAAAGGGCTTTATTATATATAATTTTTGAATTCTGAGCACAGAGGAAATACATTTTTTAAAAAATATTAGGATTCCAATAGACTGTTTCTCTAAAGTGCAATCCATGATATTGATCTCCCTCTTTCTTAAATAATTGTCATTCAAAATAATAGATGTATTACATCTCCTATTTCTGGAGCTCCACAAATACAAGTATATTCATTGTAAGGAGTTTGGAAGATTTAACTCTATACTTGGAAGGTACATTTGTAGCACCTGATGCCTTTCAGTGTGCCAACCTTACTGAAGATGGCCCTACTTTTCTCTATTTTGACCATCTTGGATTCTTTGTGCAGCATTTTTTTACGTTTTTCTCGAGTGGTAAAAAAGACAGGGAGATGACAGTTCCTGATATAAAATCAAGAATCTTTTAAATGAAATTTGTTTATTCTAATAGCATTTGGGGACTCTTATCAGTTTCCATACCATTAATTTTATTCAAAATAATTATATGCCCTTAATTTTATAAATTGTATAAATTCCTAATTCTGCTCTGAGGGCAGCAGCTGAAGTCCTTTTATCCACCCTGAAGATACTTCTCAGATGATGTGATCGGATTTGTTCTAGTAGTGATATAAATTAAATCCCAAAGTTCAGCTCAATATAAGTGCATAATGGTAACGTTAGTATTTTGTATTTAATAATTCAGTCTAAGGAAGCCGCATACCTATGATTTTTTTTTAAAAAAATAACAGTGTATTCACTTGTGCCTTCTAAATGAGCTCCTTTGATGTTGAGGGAGCCAAGATCCAGTCACAGAGAAAAGTTCCCCCAGGTAAGGAAAGGTGTAAACTTGCTCTGTTGCCTCCTCATCGATATGGCAATGCTGTCATTTCTCAAAGAGCATAACTTTTGACTTTGACTTATCCATAATCAGATAATTATTATGAAAATAGGAGCCAAGCCCTCCTAACAGCACATGCAACCCAAATGTCATATTGGAAACACTTTTTTTGTAATTTTTTATTGATTTTCTAATATTACATTTAATTATTTGATAGCAACATTGCGTCTGGGTACAATAATTCTATTACACATAAATATCATTAGTACAGATCTCAAACTATTACAATCCCCATTCCCTCTCTTTCTCCCTTAATATCTGCTGTCTCATATTTTAACTAATACAATTCTTGTTCTGTCAATCAAATAGAAAGTAACTTTCTAACATTTATCAATAATTTTTAATTAATATATATATTAGTTGTTTTAACTTTCAGTCTTTAGACAATCAATGACCTAATCAATTTTTTCTCAATTTTAATTATCCATTAATATTTAAATTTAACATTTAATAGTTATCATTTCCACACTTTAGATGACCCCAATTCCTTTATCACCATTTCTCCCAGTCTAATATTCAGAATACACATCTTATCTATATAGGTTCTCACCATCTACACCAACAAGTTAATAATGCAATAATAGTATTCTTATTTTCTAATAATTTTCAAGTACCTTAAAATCTTAAATTTAATAACCAAAATTTCTTTTATTTCCACGTTTAATACTTCCTCTCTCTTCCTCTTTATATCTACTATCTCATATTTAGAACTAACAATTTTTCCCCTTACTACTACATAAAGACATATTTATTACTTTCATCAATAAGGTTTTAACTTATATGTATCTTAATCATCTTTACCCAATCCTTATGCACGTCAATATTCCAATTAACCTATTAATATTTTAACTTCTGAGTTTTACACAACCAAAATTTTCTTTATTTCAACTTATAACCGCATCTTATACTCAAAATACATATCTATTTGTGTATTCTATTTTAAGACAGACATGTTTATTGCTTTGATCAATGAAGTTTTAGCTTATATGTGTCTTAATCACCTTTACAAGACCTTTATGCACAAATCAATATTCAAATTTAATCGTTAGTGTTTTATATTTCTAACTTTTACTTGATCAAAGTTTTCTTTATCTCAACACATAACAATATCTTATATTCAAAGTACACATCTTGTCTGCTTAGGTATATTTTATTTTAAGTTCTCATAATGCCCATCTTATCTATTTAAATATATTCTATTTTAAATCTCATCTATAAATCAAAACCCCATTCTTTTTCAGTCTTATTCTAGCTTTCTTTCTTTGCCAAATCATCTTCCATGTCCTTGCTTTGGGGTCATCTAGCAGATCTCCTTGGGTTGTTATATCTATTATTTGACATTCAGATAACCATCCAGTTGCCATTTTTTAAAGAGGGCTAGCAGGTCCAGCAAATCTTTTCCTTGTCTTTCCATTTCCTGAACTATTTATCTTCTCTTCCATCTGTTTTCCTTTTAGATCCTCAGGCTCCTTCTGCTTTAAATAGGAAATCTTTACCTCTTTCCCTTTTGTCAATTTCTTTTCTGTATTTTCCATTGTCTGTATTTGTTGAGCAGTTGAGTCTTCTGTCATGATATTTAATTGTTCCATTTTTTCTGTAGTATCCTGTGTAGATGATTCTTTCGTTATAGTCATAATTTGCTTTTGCATGTCCAGGCTGTCTTCTTGTTTTTTTCTGTAGCTTCTTATCTCATCACCAGCTGTAATTAAGGTTTGAAGAATCTCTTTCAACAGACAAAGAGTTTGGTCCTACTTTTCTTCCATAAGGAAGATCCATTTCTGATCTTCCTCCATAATAGTATATTTAAACTAAAAGACTTTACATTCAAAAAAATCCACTCAATAAAGAGCACAGCTGAGCTTCTCAAGGTTACATGTATCTTATCTACTTTCTGGGCTGTCAGCCAAGTCTCTTTTGCACAATAACAGATTGCAATATCACGTTTAGCCACAAGATGTCTCTCCAAAGTTATTTTAATCTTTTCAGTTTTTTCTTCTATTTTAAAAGAAAAAACCCAGATCTTCCATAAAAATAGGAATAAAAATTGAAGAAAGATAGGAAATAGAAAATAAAGAGTCTTTTAATCCACAAATTCTAAGAAATAAATTCCCAATTAGGATCCAGTTATTTTTTCCAATGTTTTAAACTCCCCTGGGTAGTCAGTCGCTGCTGTATCTGGAGGGAGGGCTGAAATCTTCCTTCCCTCTCCACAGGGGAGAAAGTACTTTAGCAGCTTGTGTAGGTACAGAAAGCAATTAGGATTTAAGAGAGGTAGATCTCACCCAGTACTTTCCACGCTGCTTTAAAGTTGCCAGATGGTAAGTGTGACTTCAGCTGTCTGCAGCCTAGTGACGAGCCATATTTCTATGGCCGGTCTTTCGTCCGCCGGTTTGGAGGGATCGCTGGGTCCAGCAGGAGCCCATCCTTGCTGGTCGCCTATACGGGGTGACTTTCGACTCTTTTCAGGGTGCCCCAGCGATGCGAAACTGGATGAGGGAGATGGAACTCATCTCCCAGGCGTCCATGGCGGCCGCGCGGAAAACCAGAAGTCCATATTGGAAACACTTTTGTCTTACCTTTTGGTACATATCAATCCTACTTCTCATGGCTCCATTGAGCCCCAAACACACTCTCAAACAAATGAACAAAAATGGGATGGAAGGGACCATGGAGGTTTTCTAGTCCGACCCCCTGCCCATAGCAAGACATCCTATACCAATCCAGACAAAAGGAATGTCCAGCTTCTTTTTGAAAATCTCCATTAATGGAGTACCCACAACTTCATGAGGCAAGCCGTTCCACTGATTAATTGTTCTCGCTGTCAGTGCTTGTAGAAAAGGCTTTGAGCAGAGTCAACATCTTGAAGGGCAGTCAATTTCTGCCATAATATTTCTTTGTTTACTATGTCAAATGCTATAAAGGCAGCAAACCATTATTTCCTCTGACTGATATTTTTATAGTTAGATAGTTCAAAACAAAAGAATTGTCAGTAGTGGATCACATCTGCCTAAAGACTGCTGGTTCTTCTACAAGAAATGCACTTTTCATCCACCTACTATCAATTCTTTTCAAGTGGGCGTTTGCATATATTTTAGTCACAATATCTGTTAGAGAAATGGGCCTGGAATTGCTAGGGTCCTTTTTAGTCCCTTTTTTATATATAGGAATTACAATTGCCATCTTTGACCCAAATGGGTATGGCGGATATTATTTATATGTGTAAATGTATCTGTCAATCGAGGGTCCCACCAGTCGGGATATTTCTTGAATTGTTCAGCTGCTAGAAAATCCTCTCCAAAGGCCATATTACTCTTCAAACCTTTTATAATGAATTTGATCATGAGAATTTTAGGGTAAAAAATAGTTGATACGTTGCCTAACATATTTGTAGATTTTTAATAAAACAGTTGGTTAATGTTAGTGGCCCCTAAAGGTTCATAATACATATATGTTTTATCATCAGTAAGAAAGGTAATCCCATAGGACTCTGTTTAAAAATCTGAGATTTGGTCATCATTGAGGATATCATTATTTTTGCTAAGACCATGTAAAAAAATATGAGTTTTCCATCAGTACTGCACATTCCTATTGTACAGAAGATCCTTTGACTGAACACAGAGCCTCTCCTCGCCTTCACAAGTGTGAAATTCTTAGATGCCCAAAAGCCATTTGACAACGTTTCCTGGCAATTTATGACCCAGCAACTACAAATAATGGATTTTGGACAGAACTTTATAAATATGATAAAAACAATATATAACAAGCAGACAGCCAAAGTGATTGTGAACGGAGACTGTACTGAGAGCTTTGAGATAAGAAAAGGCACAAGGCAAGGTTGTCCACTATCCCCATTGCTATTCATTTTTACTTTGGAAGTTTTAAATAGAAATATTAGACAAGATACAGAAATTAAAGGGCTGGAGATAAAAGGCGAAACATATAAATTACAAGCATTTGCTGATGATCTAGTATTTATCTTAGAAGAACCTTTGGAGATGATCCCTAAATTTTGGGGAAAGATAGAACAGTATGGAGAAATGGAGGGATTAAAAATAAATAGAGAAAAAACTAAGGTAATAGTTAAGAATCTTACAGATAAACAGAAAAAACAAATGTCAGAAAAAACAGAGGTACAGATAGTGAAAAAGGTTAAATATTTGGGTATATATTTATCGGTCAAATGCTCAACAATAAAAGAAGATAACTATATAAAATTATTGAAACAAATAAAACTGGACTTGGAAAGGTGGAAGAATCTGAAATTATCAATACTAGGAAGAATTGCTATAGTCAAAATGAATGTATTGCTGAAGATTTTATTTTTATTTCAAACAATTCTGGTAAAACTTGAGAAAAAATTCTTCCAAGATCTAAACTCATTCATTTTGAATTTCGTTTGGCAGGGAAAGTAGGCTAGAATTAAGATGAAAATGTTACAAGATGCTAAGGAAAATGGAGGTTTTGGGCTACCAGAGTGGGCTTTGTATTATCAAGCATCTGTTTTAACATAGGTGAAAGAATGGATAACTCTTAGAAATAAAAGGTTGTTATTTAAAAGAAACAGACCAAATAAAAGAGGAGGTGGAGTTGCTCTATATGTAAGAAATAACTACATCTCTACAGAACTAGAGCACAACAATGATGAAAACTGTCTTGAATGCATTTGGGTCAATATAAAAGGGGGGGGGAAATGACATTGGCATAGGTGTATACTACAGGCCACCCAACCAAACAGAGGAAATAGATGAACTTTTTGCTAGTCAGCTAACTAAGGTATGTAGGAAGCACATCACAATAGTAATGGGGGACTTTAACTACCCTGACATCAACTGGGAGACAAACTCTGCACCAAGTGGAAGATCAAACAGATTCCTTGCAAACCTAGCAGACAACTTTGTCTCCCAAAAAGTAGAGAAGGGAACTAGGGGATTAGCCATTTTGGATCTAATTCTCACTAACAGGGATGAAATGATAGAAGGTGTTGAAGCCACAGGAACCTTGGGAGGAAGTGATCATGCAATATTGGAATTCAACATTATGGAAGCACAAGCAATAGAACACAGTCAAACTAGAGTCTTGGACTTTAAGAGAGCTAATTTCAATAAACTTAGAGAGGGTTTGGGAAGGATTCCATGGATGAGAATCCTCAAGGGGAAAACAACTCAAGAAGCTTGGGAAATTTTGAAAAGTGAGATAATAAAAGCCCAGTCTAGCACAATACCAACAAAGAGGAAAAATTACAGCTCTCAAAAGAAACCAGCATGGCTGCATAAAGAACTCTCTGATAAATTGAAAGATAAAAGGGACAAGTATAGAAAGTGGAAAGAGGGGCACATAACTAAGACAGAATATCAGCAAATAGCCCGAGCCTGCAAAGATGAAGTGAGGAAAGCTAAGGCTCATAATGAACTAAGGCTTGCGACCAAAGTCAAAAATAACAAAAAAAGCTTCTTTCAACATGTAAAAAACAAGAAAAAAGTGAAGGAAATGATTGGTCCACTAGTGGGTGAAAGTGGCAAAAAGGTGACAAGCAACAGGGAGAAAGCAGAACTATTTAACTCATTTTTTGCATCTGTCTTTACACAAAGGGAAAAAACAGACCAACCTACCAAAAATAGTGCCATAAGAAACAGAATATAAATGCAAGTTAAGGTAGGCAAGAAAACGGTAAGTGAGCACCTGTCCAGCCTAGATGAGTTCAAATCACCAGGACCAGATGGATTACACCCCAGGGTTCTCAAGGAACTGGCAAATGTGATCTCAGAACCATTGAACTATATTTTTCAAAGATCCTGGAGCACTGGGGAATTACCGGAGGACTGGAAAAGAGCTGATGTAGTTCCCATCTTCAAAAAAGGGAAAAAATGGACCCAGGAAATTACAGACCTATCAGCCTGACCTCAATACCTGGGAAAATTCTGGAAAAGATAATCAAACAACGAATCAGCGAACACCTAGAGGAAAACAAAGTCATTACTAAAAGCCAACACGGGTTTGTCAAAAACAGATCATGCCAGACAAATCTTATTGCATTCTTTGACCAAGTGACAAAATTAGTGGATCAGAGGAATGCTGTGGATATAATTTACTTGGACTTCAGTAAGGCATTTGATAAAGTAGATCACAACCTACTACTTGATAAGATAGAAAAATGTGGGTTAGACAGCATCACCACCAGATGGATCCGGAGCTGGCTGACCGGCCGTACTCAGCGTGTGGTCCTCAATGGAACCGCATCTACATTGAGGGAAGTGTGTAGTGGGGTGCCCCAGGGCTCTGTTCTGGGCCCAGTGTTCTTCAACATCTTCATCAATGATTTGGACGAGGGGATAGATGGGGAAATCATCAAATTTGCGGATGACACCAAGCTGGCAGGAATAGTCAACACTCCAGAAGACAGGCTTAAGATACAGAAGGATCTGGACAGACTAGAACACTGGGCACTATCTAACAAAATGAAATTCAATGGTGAAAAAAGTAAGGTTCTACATTTAGGCAAGAAAAACCAAATGTACAGGTATAGTATAGGGGGTACCTTGCTCAATAGCAGTAACTGTGAGAGGGACCTCGGAGTCCTAGTGGACAATCACTTAAATATGAGCCAGCAGTGTGCTGCAGCTGCCAAAAAGGCCAACACAGTGCTAGGCTGCTTAACAGAGGGATAGAATCAAGATCATGTGAAGTATTAATACCACTTTACAATGCCTTGGTAAGGCACACTTGGAATACTGCATCCAGTTTTGGTCACCACGATGTAAAAAAGACGTTGAGACTCTAGAAAGAGTACAGAGAAGAGCAACAAAGATGATTAAGGGACTGGAGCTAAAGCATATAAGGAACGCTGCTGGAATTGGGTATGTCTAGTTTAACGAAGAGAAGGACGAGGGGGACATGATAGCAGTGTTCCAATATCTCAGGGGCTGCCACAAAGAAGAGGGAGTGAAGCTATTTTCCAAGGTGCAGAAGGCAGGACAAGAAGCAACGGATGGAAACTAATCAAGGAGAGAAGCAACCTAGAACTAAGGAGAAACTTCCTGACAGTTAGAACAATTAACCAGTGGAACAACCTGCCTCCAGAAGTGGTGAATGCTCCAACACTGGAAGTTTTTAAGAAGAGACTGGACAGCCATTTGTCTGAAATGGTATAGGGTTTCCTGCCTGCAGGGGGTTGGACTAGATGACCTCCAAGGTCCCTTCCAACTATTATTATTATATTATTGATTATTATTATTATTATTATTATATTATTTATTATTATTATTATTATTATTATTATTATTATTATTATTATTATTATTATTATTATTATTATTATTGTTATCATCATCATCATCATCATCATCATCATCATCATCATCATCATCATCATCATCATTATTATTATTATTATTATTATTATTATTATTATTATTATTATTATTATTATTATTATTATTATTATTATTATTATTATTATTATTATTATTATATTTGGAGGGGCATGACTTACAATTGGGCTGGCACGCTTTCTTATGGTATGGGAAAAATAGAGTTCATAAGTATTTCCAAAATCACTATATAAGGAATGCTTTGTGAACAGTATGGGAAAAAATTAAAACTAAAATATATTTAAAAATTCCAGGGTGGTTATCAACGATGGAAGCATTTGTAAATCCAAACTTGTAAATATTGATGGGAATTTAAAATCTAAACAAGAATTGGAAAATCAGAGTATCAACCTGTCATGATGGGCACAGTTACAGATGCAAAATAGATATGAAAAAGACGTGAAACTGTGGATTTTATAAAGAACAAACTGTATTTGATAAGATTTTGTTAACTTCAGATGAGAAATTAATTAAGAAAATGTATAATTTTTTGTTGATCCTGGAAATGGAAAGCGAACAAGTTAAAGAAACAATAATAAGATGGGCAAAAAACTTTGGTTATAATATAGAACTAGAAATGTGGCAAAAGTTATGGGAGAGAAATTATAAATTGACAATGTCAACCTCGTATAAAGAAAATTTATATAAAATGTTTTATAGATGGCACTTGCCACCAGCAAGATTAGCAAAAATGTTTAAAAATATGTCAGATAGATGCTGGAAATGTAAGTACAACTCAGGCACTTATTATCATGTTTGGTGGACATGTGGTAAAGCTAAGGTTTATTGGAAAAAGATACATGCCTGGTTAGAAAAAATGTTGGGAGAACATGTTGATTTTAAACCTGAACTTTTCTTATTAGGTATAATGCCAGAAAAGATTAATAAAGCCTATATTTGATTTTACACATCACAACAGCAGCAAGAATAACCTTTGCGCAATATTGGAAAAATGAAGGATTACCACCAGAGGAAGAACTAATCAGGAAAATATTGGAATGTGCAGAGATGGACAGATTAACTATGAGACTGAAAGATAAAGAAGAAATAGAATATTACCAAACTTGGGATTTATTCTATCAATGGCTAGAGGAAAGAATGAAGAATTAGGAACTGAATATGTATTAGTGTTTTTAAACCCAGACAGCACGTTGGTTGAAAAATCAATATATGTATGTAAGAGAAAACTAATAAAATCTTTATTAAAAAAAAAGACAGGTCTCTTTTGATCCTTGTTTCCTCCCGACTGTATTTCCCAATCCTTATTTATAACACTTACAAATGCCATGGTGAAAAGATTATTTGCAGCAGAACCAGTTCTTAAACACCCTGATCCTGAGGAACCTTTCTTCATCCAAGCTGATGCTAGTGATGTTGCGGTGGGCACAGTCCTCCAACAAAAAACCTTAGGGGGGATCTGCAGCCGTGCGCCTACACTTCACAAAAGCTTTCGGAAACAGAAAGGAGATGGGCTGTTTGGGAGAAAGAGGCTTTTGTGGTAAGATGGGTGTTATTAACCTGGTGCCATTTCTTGGAAGGGAGTTAAGTGCCTTTTGAAGTATAGACTGATCAATATTATTATTCAAAATAATCTTGAATTCCATAGAGAACACATGGTTGGATCTATCGCTTACACACCAACATCCCACTCACTTTATAGAAAGGGAAGGACAAACACAAACCTGTGGGACTTTGTAGGTGCCTGCTAATGTTGACATCTGGATGGATCTGTCTCTGATAGCTCCATCAACAAGAGCCAAAAGCTTATCCTTCCTTCCACAGCTGTAGTTGGGAACATTGGCTTCTCCAGTAGAGAGCATGTCCATCAAGGCATCTGAAGTGCCGAGGGTGTTATCATAGTTGTCATGGATGTTGTAGCCAAGTGTGAGATTGTGCAGGAGCTGGGGATTCTCTCTCACCAGTTCAATATTGCAAATCATGCGTAGTATTAATACATTTCCATAGGATAAACTAGTGTAAAACCATGATTATGTTAATATTAGCATCATTAAGAGCAACAGCAACAACAATACTTTTTCTCCATTTAATCATCTTTTTTCTCTACAAACTAGCTGAAAAATAAGCCAATACTGATCGAAAACTACAGGCAAATGATAGTCGCCCATCACCCTTTAATATTGTTAGTGTTGAGGGTGGGGATAGTCCTCAAAAAGTTTTAACAAATCAGAAACACAATAATAATAATAATAATAATAATAATAATAATAATAATAATAATAATAATAATAATAATAATAATAATAATAATAATAATAATAATAAAGTTGGAAGGGACCCTGGAGGTCATCGAGTCCAACCCCCTGCTCAGGCAGGAAACCCTACACCATTTCGGACAAATGGCTGTCCAGTCTCTTCTTAAAAACTTCCAGTGTTGGAGCATTCACCGCTTCTGGAGGCAGGTTTTCCACTGGTTAATTGTTCTAACTGTCAGGAAGTTTTGCCTTAGTTCCAGGTTGTTTCTCTCCTTGATTAGTTTCCACCCGTTGCTTCTTGTCCTGTCTTCAGGCGCTTTGGAAAATAGCTTGACTCCCTCTTCTTTGTGGCAGCCCCTGAGATATTGGAACACTGCTATCATGTCCCCCCTCACCCTTCTCTTCATTAAACTAGACATACCCAATTCAACCAGCCGTTCCTTATATGTTTCTACAGTCTCAACATCTTTTTTACATCGTGGTGACCAAAACCGGATACAGTATTCCAAGTGTGGCCTTACCAAGGCATTGTAAAGTGGTATTAATACTTCGCGTGATCTTGATTCTATCCCTCTGTTAATGCAGCCTAGCACTGTATTGGCCTTTTTGGCAGCTGCAGCACACTGCTGGCTCATATTTAAGTGATTGTCCACTAGGACTCCGAGGTCCCTCTCACAGTTACTACTATTGAGCAAGTACTAATATTAGCAGTACTAATATTGATAGCCCAGAATAATTCAGTCATTAAAGAAGAACTACCATTAAAGGAAGGAGATTTTTAATAAGTGACCTTTACAAATCAGACAATGCATATCAATCGGTTATAAAAATATGGAAATGGTTGGGCAGAGGAAATTAGAACCATTTCAATCATTGCTTATTCCAGTCATGAATTTAGGATTGAACAGAGAGAGGAAAATAATGTGGATTTCTTTCAGGTTTCATTTGCCTCATGTTTCCACTCTCAGAAAATAAGGCAAAAGAGAGAGGCTGTGTTAATCAAAAGGATTCAAAAAATCTGTCAGATCCTGCAATATAAGAGTAAGTAAAAGAAGAAGAAAAAAAGAAGAGTGTTAGAACTGCAAATGGAGGGAATGAAATTCCATCACATGACTTACAACAGAATCTGACTAGTAGGAGCCATGTTGAAAGGTAATGTTGCAGGTGTTATTGCTGATGGAGAGATGACTATACCAATGAGAAGATCTCCTGGCCTATAATAGCTCCATGGCTTTTCTCCATCCTGGTTGTCCAAATTCAGTGGGCACTTCATTCTCAGCTTCCCAGAGAGTGGCTGGGACAGCAACAGCATCAGAAGCAGAAGCAGGAGGTCCATAATTCATGGGGCAGAATCAATTTCCTTCCTCTTTCTAAAAAAAAAGAATTAGAATTCAAAGCACTCTGACAGGGTGGAATATCCAGTGGCTTTCCTGATTCAAACAGAAAAACCAAGATTCACCTGAAACAGAGAGAAAATATTTTGAAGAGCACAGCTCCTATCTGTCCTGTAATGTGAGCCACAAAAAGCATTACCTGTGATATTTATCCTTTTCTGATGCAAGATCCCTTCCATGTTGCTTCAGTCTGATGTTTACATCAAAGACAGTCACTGGAGACATAGGAGAAGAGGTCTCAGAGACAGGGATGGTGATGATTGCAGTGAGAAGGCGCTTCTGCTCTTGGGACCCTGAACCTCTTCCATGTAAGAAGGGGTAGCTGGAGAAAAGCACATTAGAGGAAAGTCACAGATAGACCCCTTGGGGCAGTGTTCAGTAGTGGTCTTAGTCCTTCCTGTTAGGACACATCCAGAAAGTCAAGCTTGATGGAGATAGTTGAACAGCCAGGAAAGTGACTTCTGCTGTCCTTCAATGGGGTCTCTTGCCTCCAGAGGCTGCTAGGGAAGGTCACCCAGAGTTATGGAGTTTGGTGCCATTCCAGGTTGGTGACACGTAACTCTAGTGCTGCCCGTGGTTCATCTCCATGGAAGCACTCAGTATCCTTGAACCCAGCCTAATGTTAAGAGTTTGGGATTTTCTTTTCAATGAGATCTCCATGTATTAATCCTAATTTGGCGCTGATTTTATAGTTCCTTGTAACTGAAGTGAAATTTCATTTGCAATCTGTTCTAGAAAGATCGTTTTTTGCATGAGAGCTGGCTAAGAGGCAGGAAAGTGACAGGGGATAGAACCATTGGCACACAGAGAGAAAACTGTAGAGTGGGTAGAAGTTTTCGTTTCCTTGACACTTTCTGTGTTGTCTTTCCATACCGATACAATGAGAGTTATTGAATTTTGACGTTTCTTGGTTTAAATAAAAGAATTGTGCTGTTAGGTCTGCAGTTGAGATGGTGGCAGTGCCCGCAGTGTGGTGGATGGTGTGACCTCATTTCTTGCCACAACCACCTGGAAGGTGGTTTACGGGGACCTGGTGGCAGTTCCTCTGGTTGCGTAGATGCACTTGCTGTTTTGCGGATCGTGTGACATTCTCATCTCTGAGGCTTTCTTTGTCCTTCCTAGAAGACTTCCATGTGCTTATAGTTCGGAGTCCCTGTGTTCTGGTTTATCTTGGTCAATTGTTGATTATTTTTCTTACCTGGAGGGGGGATGTTATTATATACAGCTTGGCCTAGAAGGGAGAACTGGGGGTTTGAGTGACAGGGGGAGCTGACGGGATGGGCAGGTCCATTCTTACAATGAGGAGCACAGGAAGACCAATATCCCTGGTGCATCATTTGAAAGTTGTCTCACTGTATTGTCCTCATCTTCCACTCTCAGTGCCTGGCTACCAGATCTTTGGTGGCTCCAGATACTGGCTGTTCTTTTTGAATGCCAAGTGGATATGTAACATGGCTTCTCTTGTCCATGATGTTACCTTCCATGTCTCCCTGAAACCTAGTTTTTCCCAGAGGTGAGGAAACCTCTCCTCAGTTGCAATTGTGGCCACCTACTTTGTGGGTTTGCCTCAGGTGAGAGCCCAGGGAAGTGGAGGAGGGTTGGCTGTGGTCATCCATGGTTTATTATAGGCTCTAAACAGGTTGCACCTAGAGTTTTCTTTTGCCTCAGTGGGGTTGCAAGAAAATTTCCCCAGCCTGCTGAAGTATTTTGTGTGAATGTGGACCTTACAAGAGGATAAGGGCCACACCCAGGTTCAACCTCCAGAAATAAACCATGGTTAAAAGTTGTAAGTGTGAATGCAGCCATTGGTGAAGTAAGCAGCTTAAGGGGGTTGTATGGCTATGACCAGAGGTAGTCTGGTGTAGTGGTCAAGGTGTCAGACTAGTAACCAGGTGACCATGAGTTCTAGTCCTGCCTTGGGCACAAAGCCAGCTGAGTAAACCTGGGCCAGCCAACAGAGCCCTGGGAAAGAGGCAATGGCAAACCGCTTCTGAAAAACCCGGTTACCTATGGTCTTCCTGATTACTTTCACACACAGCCGGTTGAGGCTGTGAGGCTTCCTGACTATGGCTTCAGTCTTGCAAAACCAGCCAAGTGGATTACAATTTGCCAAACATGGGCAGATTTTTTTTAAATCTAGTTGCTCTGTGTAAAAGCGGCAGGAAAACTCCAATCCTGATCATGACAGTGAGTAACAAGTCCTCATGAAGGCTGCAGACAGGCCAGTGAATTTGGGGTTCTGGAAGGGCAGGAGGGCTGCAAGAGGATGATGTCGTTTCCTGTCAAGGGCAGGAGGGTGTGCTGAAAAAGAGGAAGGCAGGTGGATCCCCTTCGTGATTCGGCTCAAGCAGCCTCAGGCATGGTTGGAAAACGTTTCCTTGACGGCGAAGCCTTCCTAGCAGACAGCAAGGTTGGGAGAGCAGCAGTGACATCATAGCAAGGGTGGTTCCACAGATTGGGGGGTCCAAGTCAATGCACCCCCTTCTGTTAGCAGCACAGCGCACCATGGATGGTCAGGCAGGAACCCCTTCAGGAGGTGAGTCCCGGGCAGTTGCGGGCTAGAAGAGCTCACCTGAGTCTAGGGTGTTTGCACCCGTTTGTATTTTGCCAGGCTCAGCACACTCAGCATTGGTAGGACCCCCTCAGTCCCCTTTAAAGGACTCAGTTGCAGAGACCCTGCAAGTGTGTTGTGTGAGTGTCCCACCAGGTGGTTGACAGTTGTGCGTGCTCTGCAGAATTGAACCGACTGAGTCAAACTCCAGTGACCATCATGGAAGCGTGTGCTCTCCTTAACCTGGATTGGGGAGAAACCCTCTTTCCTGAGCTGGGTGGAGTCATCAACTGAATTAACGGGTGAAGTTCACAGCTCCTGTTTAGGCCATCCAGGCTCAGGACAACAACTTCTAGAATGACACCCACAGAGCTACCACAAATTGTGTAGTAGAATTATAATTGCAAACCACTCTGGCTGGGGTGCCTAGTGGTGCCTTTCTTGCTATTCAGTAGGACACCCAATGGCTCTAGCTTCCAGCCAGAGGGAGAGTTGTTACTAAACTACATCTGCAAGGCCCCAAGACCCCCAATCCTTCTATAGCATGAAGGGACTGGACAGCCATTTGTCTGAAATGAGCCGGGGGCTGGACTAGATCAGGGCTTTTCAACCAGTGGTACGGGTACCACCTGTGGTACATTGGCACCTGGCAGGTGGTACGCGACCATCCTAGGAGAGTGGTAGCGGGGAAGGGGAATGAGCTGAACCGGTGGCAGCACCGCACAAGCCTGAGCGAGAGATGGCTGGAGCTGCAGGGCTGTGAGGGCTCAGTGGAAGCGCCAGGATCAGCGCCAGGCTCCAGCTGGAGCTCAGCGCTGATCCTGGCACTTCTGCTGAGCCCAGAAGAAGCACCGATCCACTGGAATGTTGCAGCCTCTCCAGGGTCTTGTGATTTACATTCAGATGCTTGGCAACTGATTCATATTTATGATGGTCACAGTGTCCCAGGGTCATGTGAAGTGACCAAAACCTGCTGCAACCACCCAGCAGATGGGGGGGGGGAATAAAAACCAAACACCCCCCATTCCACCCCCAGTGCCAATCCTCAACAGAAATGCTCACAACAATGAAAACCTCGGACAGGAGGAAGAGTGCTGCCGGGCGGGCAGGCAGGCGTCTTACTCGGCTGTGGCTTGGGGGGCACTTTTTTCAGTGCCACTGTAACTTCAAACAGTCACTAAGCGAACTGTTGTAAGTCGAGGACTACCTGTACTTTATCACTTTTTTTCCTTTTTTTTTTTTGGTCATCAAGTTTTTGACACCTTACTAGGTGACTGGTGGTACTCGGATGTTGCCATATCCTAAAAGTGGTACAATGGGTAAAAAGGTTGAAAAGCCCTGGACTAGATGACCTCCAAGGTCCCTTCCAGCTCTATTCTATTCCATCCAATTTCACTGCATCTTCCTCCTTTTTATCTGTTTTTAGTTTCCATTTCATATTTTACTTCTGTGAAATGTTTCCTTCATTTTAAATATGTATCTATATATAAATACTCTTTTATTTTCTCCTACTCTGGGCTGCATCTGACAGAAGTTTCCTAAAAGAGGGAAGATTTCGACTTCAACTCCTCCAGTTTTGAGCCAAGACAAAAGCCCCGCCCCTCTCCCTCCCTAGTGGCTGCCTCTAGTCCTGGCCTGCCCCGGTCATTGTGGCAACCCAGCAGCAGCCAATCAAGCAGGAGGGAAGAGACAATGGTTGCCTGGGAGCTCAGCCACCAATCAGACTCATGGAGAAGAGGTTGAATGAGCAAAGACAAAAGGGGGGGGACAGGAAAATATCCAATAACGATAGAAAATTAGAAAGTTTTTCCTGTGATGAGAAAGAGGCAAAAATTGGCAGAAATGTAGAGGGAGGGGAGGCCGAAGTCCTGGAAGGGCATTTCCCCCCCACCCAGAAATGGCTGCAATGAAGAGCTTCTCCTCCGGGGGGGGGCTTGGGCAAGTGGGAGGCAGCGGCTGCCCAGGAGAGCTCGGCCGGAGGGACTTCAGGGGCCATGGGGGACCCCCAGGATGCCCCTTCCTCAGAGCCCCAGAGGGTCCCTCCAGGGAGACCCCCCTTGTCTTTCCCTCCCCAGCAAAGCTGGATCCCCCTTTGGAGACAAAGGCCCTGCATGGCTTCTCCCCGACAGGAGCCTTTCCTGGAAACACACAAAGAGGAACCGGAGCTTCACAGACCCCCCTTGGCTGCATTTCCCCCTGATATGCAACTCCAAAGCCCATAATCCATGTTAGCCTCTTCCCAGAATAGGGATTGTGAAGAGTTCCCCCAGTTCCCCTCCTCCTTCCTGAGCCTTTTCTATGGGCAACGTGACAAGTCTGGGCTTTGCTTTTCCCCCTCAGTGCCCCATGTGTGGAAGGGAGTGGCAGTGGAACATGGGTCCTTTCCCTCCCTTTCTTCCTTACGCGGGGTGAAAGGCATCCTTTATTTCTCTCATTTCTCTCTCTCTCATTGATTGTACATGGGTGTGATTTTTTTAAAAAAAAAACTATGTCAGGTCCTGATGACTAGTTTTTAACTAGAAGATTTTTTTTATTTTATTTTATCCTGGTCACACTATTGCATCAGTCTTTTTCTATTGCTCTCCTTCAACATTAACTTTCAAAATAAAGTAAACTTTGGTTTTAGCTCAGTAGGAAGCTATTCCAGTTCTGTGACATGTTCAGGCATTAAGTGGTCCCCGGGGTTTTCTCTTTAACCGCTATGCAAACAAATATCAGATTTCTTTTTCTTCAGCCACAGGTGCCGTGTATTCCTTCTGGGGCCAATTTCAAGCATGGAGCTTTCCAACCTCTCAATTGTTGCTGACTGATTTAATTCTAGCTCTGCACTATCATTTTGAATCCTATGGGGATTATTCCCCTTTCATTTCTCTCCAGAGAAGTGCCCAACAAACTTTGAGTCCAAGAACTAGTTGAATTAGCCAAGGATCTCTGGTGAGAGGGAGAATTATTATTATTATTATTCTCAAAGTTTCAGCTTTGCTCTTTGGCCAAATCCTCCAGGGAGACTTTCGACAGAGACAGATAGAGTCAGCTGCTGTTTGCTTCTCTCTCTGACCTGGGAGGCCCTAAATGGAAATCTTTCCTGGTGGAGAACTTGGCTTTAGGCAAAAAGCCTCACTGGAAGATTTAAAACTTTGGACTTCCCTCCCCACTCAAGATCAGGGCTGTCTGTCTTCCTTCACATCAAAGTGTGCCACCCTGGGGAAAATAAGAGCTGAAAGCCAATGCAGACGAGTTGTTGCCTGCTGGGATCCCCCCCCCCCCCGCAAAAGAGCCCCCTTTGCCATCTCCTTTCCTCAAATGTGAGCTCTTTCTTCAGCCCCACCTTGACTCCCTTGTGCCCCCACCAAGCCCCTCTTTAAGATATAGGAGTGTTGGGGGTCCCACGGCCTTCCAGATGTGGCTGGGTAACATCTTTCCCTCTGGCTGGAAGCCTTTTCCCCTTCGATCCTGCCCCAACGGGACCCTGCAGTGTTGGGCTTGATCCTCAGGCCTGCCGGAAGTGGACACCATTTGCAATACTCTGACAAGTCCTTGTAGAAATGGTGGCTGCTTTTGAAGCTTTCCAGCCTGATCCTCAGGCTGTTGGGAGACTGCAAAGCTCTGATGAGCTTCCTGAAACCTTTCTCTGGCTTTGACTCCCCCCCTTGTTCCCCCCCAAAACTCACATCTCTTCAATAAATGACACAAAAAATGCTGGAAGAGACAAACCTTTTCATCTTGCACTGCCCCGTCCCCCGAATTAGGTGCTAAAACTAAACTCCCCACATCTGCCCTCAAATCTCTACCCCCTTTAACAATTTGCTAGATTTACTGCATGCCTGAAACAGAAGAACAGAGTTGAAAGGGACCTTGGAGGTCTTCTAGTCTAACCCCCTGCTGAAGGAGGAAACCTCACCATTTACCATTTCAGACAAATGGTTGTCCAATCTCTCCTTAAAAACCTCCAGTGTTGAAGCACCCACAACTTCTGGAGGCAAGTTGTTCCACTGATTAATTGTTTTGTCAGGAAATTTCTCCTTAGTTCTAGGTTGGTTCAAAATCTGTAAGTTACTTACTTTGACTCTAGACTAGAGAGTTAAATAATAGAAAGAAGGAAGGAAGCAAGCAAAGAAATTTTTTTCTCTGTGTTGACAATGCTGACTGTGATGTTAGTGATGCTCAACAGCCCCCCCCCACATGTGAGGAGGGTCCCTCCCTCCGAAGAGAGGTTTCTGATCGCACCCAAGGCTGCCCTGAGTGGATTGGGTTGGGGGCTCTGCCTTCCCTTCTCTCTTCCAGAGCGCCCTCCCTGCCCTTGCCAGGAAGGCCTACAGGCATCCGATAGCCTCTCAGTCATTCCTGGCTCTCCAAGACCTATGATTCATTGCCTTATCCCCCCAGTTGCCTTCATGAGGACTTGATGAGCTCTCCTAGCCTGCAAGTGCCTGAGATTCACCTCCTGTGGGGGTTCCTGGCTGACCATCAGTGCTGACAACCAAAAGGGGTGCCTTGACCTGGACCCCCACTGCATGGACCCCCCCTTGCTGTGATGTCACTGTTTTCCCACCCTTCTCATCCGCTAGGAGGACTCCTCCCTCAAAGACACCTTTTCCAACCATGCCTGAAGCTGCCTGAGCTGGATTGTGTAGTGGGCTCCACTTGCCTTCCTCTTTTCCAGCACACCCTCCCTGCCCTTGACAGGAAGGGATATCTACCTCCTGCAGCTCTGCTGGCCTTCCAGAACCCCAACTTCATCGGCCTGTCCACAGCCTTCATGAGGACTTGAAACTCGCTGTCATGATCAGGATTGGAGTTTTCCTGCCACTTCTACACAGAGCAACTAGTTTTTTTAAAAAAAATCTGCCGATGTTTAGCAAATTGGAGTCCACTTGGCTGGTTTTGCAAGACTGTAACCAGACTCAGGAAGGCCCACAACCTCAGCTGGCTGTGTGTGAAAGTTATCAGAAAGACCATAGGTGACCTGGTTTTCCAGAAGTGGTTTGCCATTGCCTCTTTCCAAGGGCTCTGAGAGATTGGTTGTGCCAGGTTTACCCAGCTGGCTTTGTCCCCAAGGCAGAACTAGAACTCATGGTCTCCTGGTTACTAGTCTGATTCGTTGACCACTACTCCAGACTGGCTCTGATCATAGCCATACAACCCATTTAACCTGGTCACATCACCAATGGCTGAATTCACATTTGCAACTTTTAATCATAGTCTATTTTTGGAGGTTGAACCAATGAGTCAGTGAATTATGAATATTAATTTATCAGGGACTAGGTGAACAATCATTTATAACAGAAATAAGCTGTAGACATTTCTTGTAAGGACTACATTCACAGAACATACGTCAGCAGGCTGGGGAAACATTTTTTGCCAACACCCAACCTTGGGCAAAAAGACAGCTCTAGGTGCAGCCTCCTGAAAGCCTGTAACATGGATGACCACAGCCACCTCTCCTCCACTTCCCTGGGCTCTCACCTGAGGGAAACCCACAAAATAGGTGGCCGCATTTCCAACTGAGGTTTCCTCCCCTCTGGGGATACAACTAGACTCCAGTGAGACAAGGCAGGCAACATCATGGGTGAGAGAAGCCTTCTTACACATCAAGCTGGTGTTCAAAAGCAACAGCCAGAATGGGAGCCACTGAAGATCTGGTAGCCAGGCAGTGAGAGTGGAAGCTGAGAACTGACCAGTGGGACAACTTTCAAATGATGAACCTGGGATATTGGTCATCCTGTGCTCCTCATTGTAAGGATGGACCTGCCCATCCCATCAGCTCCCCCTGTCACTCAACCCCCCCAGTTCTCCCTTAGGCCACGTTGTCCATATTAACATCCCCCCTCGAGATAAGAAACATAATCTATCAACAGTTGACCAAGATAAACCAGGGACAGGTCTTCTGGGGAGGACAAACAAACCCTCAGAGATGGGAATGTCACAGGAGTCATACCACATCAAGTGCATCTACATAATCAGAGGAACTGCCACAAGGTCCCCCTAAACCAGGGGTGTCAAACTGCCAGACTGCGTGGTGGATGCATCATAGCGAAACTGTGTGCACCCCATTGCTGGCAATGGAAAAAAGTCATGATACATCGCGACACATCACGTGATGTTGAGAGTTTGAGACCCCTGCCCTAAACCAACACCTGAATGGTTGTGGAAAGAAATCTGGTCACATCATCTACTACACTGGGCACTGCTACCATCTCAACTGCAGACCTAACAGCACAATTGTTTTATTTAAACCAAGAAACGTCAAAATTTAATGGCTCCCATTGTATCAGTATGGAAAGACAACACAGAAAGTGTCAAGGAAACTAAAACTTCTATCCACTCTACAATTTTCCCTCTCTGTGCCAATGGTGCTATCCCAGGGTGCCACTTTCCTGCCTCTTAGCCAGCTCGCATGACAAAAATGACATTTCTAGAACAGATGGCAAATGAAATTTCACTTCAGTTACAAAGAATGATAAAATCAGCTCCAAAATAGGATTAATGCATAGAAATCTAATTGAAAAGAAGATCCCAAACTCTTAACATTAGGCTGGGTTCAAGGATACTGAGTGCTTCCATGGAGATAAAGCACAGGCAGCACTAGAGTTAAGTGTCACCAACCTAGAGTGGCACCAAACTCCATAACTCTGGGTGACCTTCCCTAGCAGCCTCTGGAGGCAAGAGACCTCACTGAAAGACAGCAGAAGTCACTTTCCTGCCTGTTGAACTATCTCCATCCAGCATGACTTTCTGGACGTGTCCTAACAGGAAGGACTAAGACCACTACAGAACACTGCCCCAAGGGGTGTATCTGTGACTTTTCTCTAACGTGCTTTTCTCCAGCTACCCCTCCTTACATGGAAGAAGTTCAGGGTCCCAAGAGCAGAAGCTCCTTCTCACTGCAATCATCACCATCCCTGTCTCTGAGACCTCTTCTCCTATGTCTCCAGTGACTGCCTTTCATGTAAACATCAGACTGAAGCAACATGGAAGGGATCTTGCATCAGAAAAGGATAAATATCACAGGTTATGCTTTTTCTGGCTCACATTACAGGACAGATAGGAACTGTGCTCTTGAATATATATTATCTCTCTTCCAGGTGAATCTTGGTTCGTCTCTGGAAAGCCACTGGATATTCCATCCTGCCAGAGTGCTTTGAATTCTTCTAATTCTTTTTTAGAAAGAGGAAGGAGATTGATTGCACCCTATGAATTATGGACCTCCTGCTTCTGCTTCTGATGCTGCTGGTGTCCCAGCCACTCTCTGGGAAGCTGAGAATGAACTGCCCACTGAATTTGGACCACCAGGATGGAGAAAAGCCATGGAGCTATTATAGGCCAGGAGATCTTCTCATTGGTATAGTCATCTCTGCATCAGATATAACACCTGCAACATTACCTTTCAACATGGCTCCTTCTAGTCAGATTCAGTTGTAAGTCATGCAATGGAGTTTCATTCCCTCCATTTGCAGTTCTAACACTCTTTTTTCTTCTTCTTGTTTTACTTACTCTTATATTGCAGGATCTGACAGATTTTTTGAATCCTCTTGATTAACACAGCCCCTCTCTTTTGCCTTATTTTCTGAGAGTAGAAACATGAGGCAAATGAAACCTGAAAGAAGTCCACATTATTTTCCTCTCTCTGTTCAATCCTAAATTCATGACTGGAATACTGACTTTGGTTGAATGTAATGATTTAAATGGTTCTAATTTCCTCTGCCCAACCATTTCCATATTTTTATAACCGATTGATATGCAATGTCTGATTTCTCAAGGAACAGAAGATGACTTGTTTTTAGAACAGCTTCTCTGGGTCACTTATCAAAAATCTCCTTCCTTTAATGGTGGTTCTTCTTTAATGACTGCATTATTCTGGGCTATGAATATTAATACTGCTAAAAATAATTGTATGTTTCTGATTTGTTACACCTTTTTGAGGACTATCCCCATCTTCAACACTAACAATATTAAAGGATGATGGGTGACTATCATTTGCCTCTAGTTTTGGATCTATTTTGGCTTATGTTTCAGCTAGTTTGTAGAGAAAAAAGATGATTAAATGGAGAAAAAGTATTGTTGCTGTTGTTGCTGCTGTTCATGATGCTTATATTTACATGATCATGGTTTTACACTAGTTTATCCTATGGAAAGCTACTATTACTACCCATGATTTGCAACATTGAACTGCTGAAGGAGAATCCCCAGCTTCTGCACAATCTCACACTTGGCTACAACATCTACAACAACTATGATAACACTCTCGGCTCTTCAGATGCCTTGCTGGACATGCTCTCTACTGGAGAAGCCAATGTTCCCAACTACAGCTGTGGAAGGAAGGGCAACCTTTTGGCTCTTTTTGATGGAGCTATAAGAGACAGATCCATCCAGATGTCAACATTAGCAGGCACCTACAAAGTCCCACAGGTTTGTGTTTGTGTTTCCCTTTCTGTAAAGTTAGTGGGGTGTTCGTGTGTAAGTGATAGATCCAACCATGTCTTCTCTAGGTAATTCAAGATAATTTTGAATAATAATAATGATCAGTCTATACTTTGAAAGGCACTCTACTCCCTTCCAACAAATGGCGCCAAGTTAATAATGCACATCTCACCGCAAAAGCCTCTTTCTCCCAAACAGCCCATCTCCTCTCTTTTTCCAAAAGCTGCAGATCCCTCCTAAGGTTTTTTTGTAGGAGGACTGTGCCCACCACAACATCCCTAGCATCAGCTTGGATGATGAAAGATTCCTCAGGATCAGGGTGTTTAAGGACTGGTTCTGCTGCAAATAATCTTTTCACCATGGCATTTGTAAGTGTGATAAATATGGATTGGGATAATAATAATAATAATAATAATAATAATAATAATAATAATAATAATAATAATAATAATAATAATAATAATAATAATAATAATAATAATAATAATAATAATAATAATAATAATAATAATAATAATAATAATAATAATAATAATAAATAATAATAATAATAATAATAATAATAATAATAATAATAATAATAATAATAATAATGTTGGAAGGGACCTTGGAGGTCATCGAGTCCAACCCCTGCTCAGGCAGGAAACCCTATACCATTTCGGACAAATGGCTGTCCAGTCTCTTCTTAAAAACTTCCAGTGTTGGAGCATTCACCGCTTCTGGAGGCAGGTTGTTCCACTGGTTAATTGTTCTAACTGTCAGGAAGTTTCTCCTCAGTTCCAGGTTGCTTCTCTCCTTGACTAGTTTCCATCCATTACTTCTTGTCCTGCCCTCAGGCCTTGGAGAATAGCTTGACTCCCTCTTCTTTGTGGCAACCCCTGAGATATTGGAATACTGCTATCATGTCACCCCTAGTCCTTCTTTTCATTAAACTAGACATACCCAATTCCAGCAAACGTTCCTGATATGCTTTAGCCTCCAGTCCCCTAATCATCTTTGTTGCCCTTCTCTGCACTCTTTCTAGAGTCTCAACATCTTTTTTACATCGTGGTGACCAAAACTGGATGCAGTATTCCAAGTGTGGCCTTACCAAGGCATTGTAAAGTGGTATTAATACTTCACGTGATCTTGATTCTATCCCTCTGTTAATGCAGCCCAGCACTGTGTTGGCTTTTTTGGCAGCTGCAGCACACTGCTGGCTCATATTTAAGTGATTGTCCACTAGGACTCCGAGATCCCTCTCACAGTTACTACTATTGAGCAAGGTACCCCCTATACTATACCTGTACATTTGGTTTTTCTTGCCTAAATGTAGAACCTTACTTTTTTCACCATTGAATTTCATTTTGTTAGATAGCGCCCAATGTTCAAGTCTGTCCAGGTCCTCCTGTATCTTAAGCCTGTCTTCTGGAGTGTTGGCTATTCCTGCCAGCTTGGTGTCATCCGCAAATTTGATGAGTTCCCCATCTATCCCCTCGTCCAAATCGTTGATGAAGATGTTGAAGAGCACTGGCCCCAGAACAGAGCCCTGGGGCACCCCACTGCACACTTCCCTCCATGTAGATGCGGTTCCATTGAGGACCACATGCTGAGTACGGCCGGTCAGCCAGCTACGAATCCATCTGGTGGTGATGCTGTCTAACCCACATTTTTCTATCTTATCAAGTAGTAGGTTGTGATCTACTTTATCAAATGCCTTACTGAAGTCCAAGTAAATTATATCCACAGCATTCCTCTGATCCACTAATTTTGTCACTTGGTCAAAGAATGCAATAAGGTTTGTCTGGCATGATCTGTTTTTGACAAACCCATGTTGGCTTTTAGTAGTGATTTTGTTTGCCTCTAGGTGTTTGCTGATTCGTTGTTTGATTATCTTTTCCAGAATCTTCCCAGGTATTGAGGTCAGGCTGATAGGTCTGTAATTTCCTGGATCCATTTTTTTCCCTTTTTTGAAGATGGGAACTACATCAGCTCTTTTCCAGTCCTCTGGTAGTTCCCCAGTGCTCCAGGATCTTTGAAAAATATAGTTCAGTGGTTCTGAGATCACATCTGCCAGTTCCTTGAGAACCTTGGGGTGTAATCCATCTGGTCCTGGTGATTTGAACTCGTCTAGGCTGGACAGGTGCTCACTTACCATTTTCTTGCCTAGCTTAACTTGTGTTTCTATTCTGTTTTTTATGGCACTATTTTTGCTAGGTTGGTCTGTTTTTTCCCTTTGTGTAAAGACAGAGGGAGAAAGAGGGAGATCAATATCTTGGATTGCACTTTAGAATATCTTGGATTTTCACTTGGATTGCACTTTAGAGAAACAATCTATTGGGATCCTAATATTTTAAAAAATGTATTTTCTCTGTGCTCAGAATTCAAAAATTATATATAATAAAGCCCTTTTTGGAAGGAAATTATGGTCTGATTCTGGTAAATTCTGGGGTTATAAAGAAATATTATTTTCATTCTTCTTTTTTTAAAACAAGTTTTATTAGTATTTTTTGGTTTTACATCAAAGTGCTTTAAGAATCCACGTGGAGATAGGGTGATCAATCATAAAAAAAACCCCACCAATATAATCAAACATAAATAATTCAATAATTCCTTAAAAGTTCCTTCTCTATTTCCCTCAAGCTATAACCTAGTATTAATACATTTCTAAATAAAATTCAATCATTGTAAAAAGAATATCAATAGTAATTCACTTATATCAATCAAAATCCTGTTTTTAACTATTTTACAATTACCATTTTCCACTTTAGCCTAAAATGAACACATAAGTTACATTTCGGGTCTCCCAATTTCCCATAAAACAATAATTATTTCTAGAATATACATATTATATCAACTATTATATTTTCATACTTCCCAACTATATTATTTCCTGTACTCTATCAAGTATATATTTTATAAATCAATCCATATCTCAATTTCCTCAATTGCTTCAACATAATCAAATTAATACATTTCTAATTAGCATTCAATCATTATAAAAGAAAAAATATCAGTAATATTCCAGACCATAATCAAATCAATAATTTTCATCTCAGTAGTATTATCTCAAACCAAAATCTTAAGCCTTTTTAACCTTATTTCATAAAATTATTTATACTTCCCAACTAAATTCTATCTCTTCTTCTACTCTATTTCAAATATATATTTTATAAATCAATCCATACCTTTAAAACCCCTTTTTAACTCTACCTAAAATTTAAATCCTATCAAAATCATTATACTTATAAAAAGAAAACATATTATTCCACCAGACACCTTATTTCATTTCCAATCTGTATTCTATTTCTTCATCTATTGACTTTTTGTTTACCACCTTTTCCATATTACATTTCCCAACCATAGTCAAATTACATCCCAACCATAGTCAAATCCATAGTTTTCATCTCGATAGTATTAACTCAGTCAAAATCTCTAAAAGCCTTTTTAACCCATCAAATAAAGTTTTAACTCTCATTTTTAAACCTAATTCTAGCTTTCTTTTTATGCCAAGCAGGTTTCCACAAAAGAGCCTCTGACTCATCAAATCTTAATGTTTGGTTATACATATTTCTCCACAATTGAGTCTGATCATAGTCCTCTTCTCTTTTTTCCAGTATTGTCTGCACTATATAGTCAGTCTTAATCAGTATGGTAGTTATTCGTTGTTTGTCCATGTTGTCAGCATTTTCGATGCCTCGTATTTGAAAATCAATTCTTGTTGCTTTTAGGATTATAGGTGTTTTGGTTGGAATCCGCCTTTGGTCATCAAGATTCTCCATAATTTGCATATGAGATGTAATCTCTTCCTCCGTGTTGATTGGTTCCTCTTCAATAGATTGTAGATATATTTCCTCCATCTCGTTAAGTTGTGAATGTAATTGCATATCGGCCTCTTTAGGGTTGATCTGTTCTTCCTCTGTTGTTCCTTGGTCTATAAATTGGTCAGTCAAAGTTTGAGATTCGACTTCCGGTTCCTGTAGCAGTGCCTGTGGTCAGGCAAAGAGTATGCTCTCTTTGCCGACCGGTTTCCCCCCGCCGGTAGACCCTGGACAGGGTCAAAAGTCACCCCGGAGAGGCGACCACCGTAGAGGAGGGCACTCGTTGATTGCAGAGGGAGCGGCAGCTCCCTCTGTGATCCGAGCAATCACCTTTGGGCCAACGGGGAAAAGATCGGCCAGTAACATGGCCGATCACTCAGCTGCTCCAGCCGAAAGTCACAGCAACATCTAAGCAAAAAGAACCACCGTGGAAGATCCGGGTGAGACCTTTCCTTCCCTCTTGATATTTTACTCATTTCCCTGTGAAAAGCTCTTAGAAATTACTTCCCCCCCTTGAGAAAGCAGCGTTTGAACACTTGGGGAAAGAGCTGTGGAAAAAAAAAATAACTAATTTTTATTGTTTATTTGAGCGGCTGGAATTTGGGGGACCCTGAAGAAAAAAGAGAAGAAAAAAATTCTTACTGTGACTCTCTTTCTCTGCTTGCTTGTTTTCAGCTTAAGTGGAAACCTTTAGGGAGGGGGGTGGAGTGTTCTTCTTCTTCCCCCCCTTCTGAACAGTGCTATCTACTTTTAAAAAAAACGCTACGGCTTCTGGGCGAATTTATGTGGATTGTATGGTTACAATGCAATTCGGAATTTGGCGTGAAGCCCAGAAAGCGCCATTGCAACATTGTAACCATTTTGAAATTCTACTCCCTGCATTTAGCATGACGCCCAGATGCTTGCATTTCTTTTGGAACTTGTTTAAGTTTCTGCCTGCTGTTTTTGATTTTATAATACAAAGTATACTCTCCTGAAAAATGGATTTTTTCGCTCTAGGATCACAATATAATAATTGAGACACCAGTTGCTATTATTTATTTGGATTATAAATTAGATATTCATAACATTGA
Organism: Azemiops feae; assembly: GCA_023970755.1. NCBI lineage: Eukaryota > Metazoa > Chordata > Lepidosauria > Squamata > Viperidae > Azemiops > Azemiops feae. Next base: position 129,157 of record JALGBA010000718.1, on the reverse strand, counting down.
TTGGGACTTTTGCTGTTTTTATTTTTGTACTTGTTTTTTCCTATTTTTGTTTGGATTTTATATTTTATAAAATTGCAACTCAGCTTTTAAGTTGAAATTTTACTAAAAAAATGAAGAATGGAATCCCACTCACAGCTTAACTATGGATTTATATTAGAAAAAATCTTGGAAACGAAGGAGGAATTAAAAGAACATTTTAGAATGCTTTGGAAAAGGGAGGTCCCAGAGTTAAAAACTGAAATTCAACTTATTGGATATGATATACAACTAGGTCTACAACTTAACGATATGGAGGAAACACATCTACAATCTATTGAAGAGGAAGATACTACATCTTATACACAAATGTCGGAGACTTTGGATGACCAAAGGCAGAGTTCAACTAAAACATCTATAATTTTAAAAGCAACAGGAACAGACTTTCAAATACGAGACATTAAAAATGCTGACAACAAGAACAAACAACGAACAATCACCATATTGATTAAGACTGATTACATAGTGCAGACAACATTGGAGAAAAAAGAAGATTATGATTGGATTCAATTGTGGAAAAATGTGTATGGTTAAATACTATGGAAGGAATTAGAAACCCTATTGTGGAAACCTGCTTGGCACAAAAAGAAAGCTAGAATTAGGTTTAAAAGTTAGAGCTAAAATTTTATTGGATGGGTAAAAATGGCTTTTAGAGACTTTGACTGAACTAATATGCTTGAGATTCCTAAGGTTCAAGACTTTGATCTGAGTTAATATTGATGTAAATTATTGATTTGATTATGGTCCGGATGGCAAGATGGAAAATTGGAAAATCTAAAATTAGGAGTTGGATAGAGATTGGTGAAACATTTAACTATGATTTATAAAAATATTTGATAGAGTACAGGAAATAGAATATAGTTGAGAGATATTAATATCTATCTATCTATCTATCTATATATATATATATATATATATATATATATATATAGATAATAGGCATGTTATAAGTCTATTTTAGAAATAATTATTGTTTTATTATTTTAGGCTTGAATGTAAAATGGTTTTAAAACAGAGAAGTATAAATTGAATAATTGGAATAATATGTATATCTTAAAAATAATCTATACTATATGGGTACCCGAATTGTATACTATATGTTTATATAAGGCCAAATTGGAATATGTTAATTGTGAGTTAGTTAAGCCTGAAAACGGGTGGAAATATTATTGATATTGTGTGTTTTTTTTCTATTTGTTTTTTCTTTCTTTGCTTAGAGAGGGAAACTTTAAAGAAGTAATTCAAATTGTCTATGTATGATTATATTTTTTACTTTGTTGTATGGAGTGCCCTATCTCCACGATGAGTTCCAAGCACTTGGTTGTAAAACAAAAAAATTCAATAAAACTTGTTATATATAGAAAGTTTGAGATTCAATTTTTAACTCTGGAGCATCATCTTTCATGTTCATTCTGAATTGTTCTTTCAGTTCCAAAATTTTTTCTAGTAAAAGTCCATAGTCAAGCTGTGGGTAAGATTCCATTTCAATAATAAAGTAGTCTTAGTTTTTTGGTGAAAGTTCAGCTTAAAAGGTAAATACAACAATAAAAATTCTGTAGTAGAAATAGTTTAAGGTATAGGATCCAAACAGAAATAGAAAAAAGCAAAAAAGTCAGGCCAGAGAAAAGGAAAAAAGCAAAGCAAAAAACCCCCACCAAAGTCAATATTATAAAAAAAAAATATCCAATTTGTAATCCAAAATAGTAATAAAATCTTTAAATTTCAAAAATTTTCCTAGTATAAGTGAAATAAAAATTCTATAGTAGCAAAATTATAAAATGTAATATCCAGAAATAAGAAAAAAAATAAAATAAAAAGTCAAGCCAAACAAGAAGATAAAGGCAGAGAAAATCAAAGTCAGTGTTATGAATATCCAATTTGTAATCCAAAATAGTAATAGAAAAAGGTGCCTTAAAAGTCAATTATTATATTGTAATGCAAAAAAGAGAAAAAATCCATTTTTCTAGGAAATATATTTTGTATTGTAAAGTCAAAGTAAACTACTAGGAGAAAGAAAAAGAAAAAAAATGAAACCCTTCAGCTGGTTTCAATACAGATAGGAATGTCTGGGTGTCACACCAAGTTTAGGCTGAATACGCATCTGACAAAGCAAAGTGAAAGTTATCAGCTTAAAATGGATACTTTCTTGCAACTTCAATCCACAAAAAACCGCCCAGACAGCTGGATTTTTTAAAAAAAAATAAACAGTAATGTTCAGAAGGGGGGAGGCAGAAAAACACTCCACCCCCTCCCTAAAGGCTTCCACTTAGGCTAAAGACAAGCAGGCAAAGAGAAAGAAAGTCCACCTTCACAGTAAGGATTTTTTTCAGGATCCCCGAAGTACAACAGCTCAAATAGTCAATAAAAATTAATTATTTTTCTCAAAGCTCATTTTCCCAAGTATCCAGAAGCTGCTTTCTTAAAATAGGGAAATAATTCTAGGAGCTTTTCACAGGAAGGTAAATAGGGTATCAAGAGGGAAGGAAATGTCTCACCTGGATCACCCATGGTGGTTCTTTTCGCTTAGATGTTGCTGTGACTTTCGGCTGAAGCAGCTAGATGATCGGCCATGTTAATGGCCGATCTTTTCCCCATCGGCCCAAAAGAGCTGTCTTGGACTGCTCCCTCCGCCGTCAATGAGTGTCCTCCTCAGCGGTGGTCGCCCCTCCAGGGCGACTTTCGACTCTGTCCAGGGGGAAACTGGCCGGCAAAGAGAACAGACTCTTTGCACGACTGCCAGCACTGTGACCAAAACCGGAAGTCTACTATTTTCATTCTTTATGCTTATTCTATTATACTTATTTTTCTAAATTCTGTTTTTACATGCAGTCGTTAATGTTTTGTGTTTTATATTCTGTATCCTGATATGGCCTAATGACTAATCAACAGGAAATGTTCTAATATGTGCATGAGTTCATTAAAAGCTAAAAATTGGGACTTGATAGGACCCCAAATATAACACAGAATTTTTCATTGTTTTTTCAGGTCAGTGATAAAATTGCTTCAGAGGCTCTGATTGATAAAAGTCAATTCCCTTTTTTCCATCTGATGCTCCCCAAAGAAGGGATCCAGTATCCAGCAATTGTACAAATTCTCCTCCATTTTGGATGGACCCTGATTGGCCTCTTTGCTCCAGACACAGAGAAGGGAGAGAATTTCATGAGAACGTTTACTCCTATGCTTGTCAAGAATAGAATTTGTATTGTTATATCACAACGATTGTCAATGACTGAACATACTGCATTCCTCAGGGATGCCCTCTCTAAGTGGAGACAAGTCAACATCTTTGTTCACTTCATAGAATTTGATTCCATTTGGGACAGAATTCTTACATTCCATTCAGCACTTGAAGGTTTGCCAGGACCCATTGAAGGGAAAGTCTGGATCATGACAATAGTTGGAGTATATTTAGGGAGAAAGGACAGGTGTCTCAAGCACGTCCATAGTATTTGGAGCTTTCCCTTTCAGTGGAAAAAGAGCTGGATAAACGATAATGCCTTTAAAGGAGATTTCTTTGTGGAACCTGAATTTCAAGCTGAGTATTTTCACTGTTCTGTTTCAAAACACATCTTTTCTGTAAAAGGCCGGAGAAGATGCACCCAGAAAGCACCAGTGGAGACCCAAAAGAAAAAGAATAGGATGCGGGTCATAAATGGCAGTATTACTTATAATGTCATTAAGTTTCTGGCCCATGCTTTAAGTGCTGCATCCAAACCCCAGAGGAGAAGTAATAAGGGTGAAGAGAGGTTGGGGGCTCCAAGGCTGCACCCATGGAAGGTATGGGGTCCCAACAGGGATCCATCAAGCTAAGGTCCTTTTCAGGGTTTTTTGTGCTCTCTGGGCTTGGTTGTTTAAGATCTGAAGCTTCCGTACAACATCTCCTACTTATCGGAAGACTGCTGCATCCTCCCTTCAACAACCAAGACCTTTTATATATTCGAAAAAAGGTTCCCAGACTTTTTCTGATTTTAAGCTTCTGTAAAGTAGGACAACAAACAATGGTTGGAAATTGATCAAAGAGAGAAGCAACCTGGAATTAAGGAGAAACTTCCTAACGCGAGGACAATTAACCAGTGGAACAGCTTGCCTTCAGAAATTGTGGGCACTCCATCACTGGAGATTTGTAAGAGACTAGACTGTCACTTGTCTGAGATGGTATAGGTTCTCCTGCTTCAGCAGGGGGCTGGACTAGAAGACCTCCAAGGTCCCTTCCAGCTCTATTCTATTCTATTCTATTCTATTCTATTCTATTCTATTCTATTCTATTCTATTCTATTCTATTCTATTCTATTCTATTCTATTCTATTCTATTCCAACATGGCCCACTTCAAAACCTCATCCTAAGAAAGCAGAACTCATGGAAGCAGTTTCTTCCAAAAGGAACTTTTATTAGGAGAAGCTGATAGCAGGCATAATAGACAGGATCTGAGGATTTCCCACTCAGATCAATCGGTTAAAAGTGCCCCAAGCAAACCCCACCCCAATAGCTCATCCGGTCAGTTCAAATGGGCCAATCCCCAGGTGTTAAGTCCGTTGTGGGAAAACGCTGATAATGCCAGGCTGTCTCAGACTTGCAGCGATGTTTGTTGGGTCTTTGCACCATCCCTTCCAAAAGCAGAAATAAGCCAGTTGCCCGGAGGTGCATTCCTTTCTTCCCCCTCCTTCAAACTGACATCAAGGGGAAAGACAGTTAAAGAGTGTGTATGCGGAGACAGCAAAAGTGTTACATTGTAGCGATAGAGAAAACCAAAGAAACAGCCTGCAGCGTTTCCTCCCTCTACTCCAGGAGTATGGCAGAACTCAGAAGAATATAAAGAATAGAGTTAGAGTTAGAACAAGAAAGAGCCCAATTAGAACTGTGGGTTCTGACACTTCTGCTTGATGTCTTTCCTCAAGTCTTTTTTTTTTTTAATGAAAATTTTATTGATTTTCTGGCCAATTCCTCTGGCCAATTCAGCTTGCTGGCCAGGGTTCAGAATTTCTGGGTGTATCCCGCCAATGGCCGCCTGCCCTGTTTCACTGTCTTTATCCGCTCCCAGGCTTTCCGGTCGGCTAAGGGGTCTTTGAACCAGTGTCTGAGGGAGACCATAAATTGATTGAAGTTCAGCAGCTCTGGGGCGTCTGAGTCATGGAGGTCTATAACCCAGTCTGATACGATGCCATGCAGGACTGCTTGTACGATGTGAATTCTGGCTCGGTCAGTTGGGATGTCCTGACCTTATTCCTCCATATAATTTAGCACCTGGGTTAAGAAGAATCCCAGATGCCGTTGCTCCCCACGGAACTTCACGTCAAGCGGTGGGAACTTCTGGATGGATCAGTGTCATTTTTTCCATTTGTGTTGCCTCCCTTCTCTGTCCGTAGTTCCCACATGATGGGGGGTGGCTGTTCTATTCTATTCTATTCTATTCTATTCTATTCTATTCTATTCTATTCTATTCTATTCTATTCTATTCTATTCTATTCTATTCTATTCTATTCTATTCTATTCTATTCTATTCTATTCTATTCTATTCTATTCTATTCTATTCTATTCTATTCTATTCTATTCTATTCTATTCCAACATGGCTCTTCTCCTTGTTGTCTTTCCTCAAGGCTTAAAGCAGCTCCTTCCACTGGATCATTAATGATATTATCGACAAATTAATAATACGGTTATTATCATAACATTAAAATATTACTACTACTTTATTATAATCAGTAACCATTCTACGCAAAGAATAATGTGAGAAAAACTACAAATGAAATATTAATACAGATTATAGCTGCCATTCGTTACGTTCATACAATCATGTATCAAGTCCTGCATGCTAACAATTAGTTAGTTTCCTATTGAATTTTACTCATGCACCTCTCTCTAACACAAAATCATATTTTTATTTTCTGGAAGCTGTAAGGCCCTGCCTCAGCTGAATCTCTCAAGAAAGCAGAACTCTTGAAACTGGCATCGTTTCAAAAGGAACTTTTATTGAGTATCAGTGACAGCAAGAGAAGGCAGGCAGAATCTGAAGTTCCCAGGTGAAATTGTTAGGCTAAACCCCATTGTTCAACACCCCCCCAACTGCCCAGTCCACAGGAGCCAATCCAGAGGTGCAAAGAGGTTGTGAGAACTCCTGACGGAAATTGTGGTAAGATGTTCCCAGGCATCTCTTCCTTGGTGAGGTGAGGCAGATGACCAAAGGCAGTGGAACTGAGTCAACAAAGCAAAGCTAAACACATCACAAGAGAGCTCCAAAGGTCCCCCCTCCGATCAGGATGGCAGCATCCTGACAGGGATCTATAGAGGGGCACATAACTAAGAGGGGAAAGAGGGGCACATAACTAAGACAGAATATCAGCAAATAGCCCGAGCCTGCAAAGATGAAGTGAGGAAAGCTAAGGCTCATAATGAACTAAGGCTTGCGACCAAAGTCAAAAATAACAAAAAAAGCTTCTTTCAATATGTAAAAAACAAGAAAAAAGTGAAGGAAATGATTGGTCCACTAGTGGGTGAAAGTGGCAAAAAGGTGACAAGCAACAGGGAGAAAGCAGAACTATTTAACTCATTTTTTGCATCTGTCTTTACACAAAGGGAAAAAACAGACCAACCTACCAAAAATAGTGCCATAAAAAACAATAGAAATGCAAGTTAAGATAGGCAAGAAAACGGTAAGTGAGCACCTGTCCAGCCTAGACGAGTTCAAATCACCAGGACCAGATGGATTACACCCCAGGGTTCTCAAGGAACTGGCAGATGTGATCTCAGAACCATTGAACTATATTTTTCAAAGATCCTGGAGCACTGGGGAATTACCGGAGGACTGGAAAAGAGCTGATGTAGTTCCCATCTTCAAAAAAGGGAAAAAAATGGACCAGGAAATTACAGACCTATCAGCCTGACCTCAATACCTGGGAAGATTCTGGAAAAGATAATCAAACAACGAATCAGCGAACACCTAGAGGCAAACAAAATCACTACTAAAAGCCAACATGGGTTTGTCAAAAACAGATCATGCCAGACAAACCTTATTGCATTCTTTGACCAAGTGACAAAATTAGTGGATCAGAGGAATGCTGTGGATATAATTTACTTGGACTTCAGTAAGGCATTTGATAAAGTAGATCACAACCTACTACTTGATAAGATAGAAAAATGTGGGTTAGACAGCATCACCACCAGATGGATTCGTAGCTGGCTGACCGGCCGTACTCAGCGTGTGGTCCTCAATGGAACCGCATCTACATGGAGGGAAGTGTGCAGTGGGGTGCCCCAGGGCTCTGTTCTGGGGCCAGTGCTCTTCAACATCTTCATCAACGATTTGGACGAGGGGATAGATGGGGAACTCATCAAATTTGCGGATGACACCAAGCTGGCAGGAATAGCCAACACTCCAGAAGACAGGCTTAAGATACAGGAGACCTGGACAGACTTGAACATTGGGCGCTATCTAACAAAATGAAATTCAATGGTGAAAAAAGTAAGGTTCTACATTTAGGCAAGAAAAACCAAATGTACAGGTATAGTATAGGGGGTACCTTGCTCAATAGTAACTGTGAGAGGGATCTCGGAGTCCTAGTGGACAATCACTTAAATATGAGCCAGCAGTGTGCTGCAGCTGCCAAAAAAGCCAACACAGTGCTGGCTGCATTAACAGAGGGATAGAATCAAGATCACGTGAAGTATTAATACCACTTTACAATGCCTTGGTAAGGCCACACTTGGAATACTGCATCCAGTTTTGGTCACCACGATGTAAAAAAGATGTTGAGACTCTAGAAAGAGTGCAGAGAAGGGCAACAAAGATGATTAGGGGACTGGAGGCTAAAGCATATAAGAACGTTTGCTGGAATTGGGTATGTCTAGTTTAATGAAAGAAGGACTAGGGGTGACATGATAGCAGTATTCCAATATCTCAGGGGTTGCCACAAAGAAGAGGGAGTCAAGCTATTCTCCAAGGCGCCTGAGGGCAGGACAAGAAGTAATGGATGGAAACTAGTCAAGGAAAGAAGCAACCTGGAACTGAGGAGAAACTTCCTGACAGTTAGAACAATTAACCAGTGGAACAACCTGCCTCCAGAAGCGGTGAATGCTCCAACACTGGAAGCTTTTAAGAAGAGACTGGACAGCCATTTGTCTGAAATGGTATAGGGTTTCCTGCCTGAGCAGGGGGTTGGACTCGATGACCTCCAAGGTCCCTTCCAACTTTATTATTATTATTATTATTATTATTATAGAGACCTGAGAGAAGCTGGGAATTTTTAAAGGAGACCAAAATAACTTTGTCCAAGTGTTATTATAATTTTTGCATCACAAAATCATGATTTATCTACTTCCTTTATTAATGAAAATATAGAAGAATCAATGACCAAAGTCTAATTGTTTTTCGTAACTCCCCAATGTTATCAGTAATATTAATATTTATTTGAGTACATTTTTTGAGAAAGTTGTATCCACTTCATTATCTCATACCATCCAGCACTCAATTAACTAGATCCCCATTCATCACATCATGAAGCATTTTGTTAATTCTTTGCTAAAAACAAGTTATATCACCAGCATTCACACAATCTGTTAAGGAAGTATAACGATAGGTTTGAATGAGTTCGGAGGACCAGAGAAAGAGATGCAGGGAAGGATCAGATAAGATGGTTTTTTTCGGGGGGACGGGGGGCAACCCACAGCTGTGTACAAGGCAGAGAAAGAAACTCAGAAAAAGTCCTCTCTAAATTTTTTGACTGTCAAAAGAGATGGTGAAACATTTGACCTTTCACACTGCAAGATTTTGTTAATATAGCCTTACAATAAAGTAGAATTACTTCATCTGGTCACTTTTCCTATCTCCTCTACCTGAATGAAGATTAGCTTTGCAACTTTCTTAACAAATCCTTGCTTTCTGGTAATCACCCGATTGTTTGCAAGGAGTTTATGAATACTCTAGTTATTTGTGTATTTTGTTTACTTGAAAGGTGACCTTTGCTAGATTTATATATATGATTGACAATTTTTGTCAATTACATTTTGCCAGGATACATTTTATCACTATACTACATGATTTAGAAATATTGCTGAATCTTTGTACTTCAGTTTTGAAGATAATGGTAACACTTGTTCTTCCAATTCACAATATTTGCAAGTTAAACAATCATAGAAGAAAGATTCAAATGTAAAAAGTGATAAGAGATAAGAAACTAAGATTTCTGCTTTTAAATTCCTGGATGTTTCCATTCTAGTTCCATCCATTTCTAAAGAAGAGGGAATTGTACAATCTTTCCCTGCTGAAAGTGTACTTGGATCAGAATGGAGACGTAGCAGCAGATCTGGATATTAGTAGTACGGTGGTTCTCCCCAAAGAGGATCCCATCAAGAAGGTATTGGGGAGTTTTGAAAGACAGAGACTTACAATCAACCAAGATGCTTTGTCACACTTAAAGTTGCTCAACAAGGTGGGAAAAATATTGATGTCTTTTCTCTTTTTTCCAAAGCTGTTTCAAGTGGGCTAAACCCAGTCAAAAAAGTGGGTAACCTTCACTGAGAATTGAATGTGTGGAGTAAAACCTCTATAATTTTCTTAGGCAGATAAGCCAAAGTTTCCCTTCTGATGCTGTCATGCTGAATCCTGTTGTAAGCTGATCCAAAATGAAATATGGGGTGATTATTATTTAGGACACAAATCATTGCCATTTAGTGTCCCTTTGGCAGTTTAATATCACTGTAAAACTGGTGAGACAGAGCCTCATATGCTGGAGATTTTGGTGTTAATATCTTGAGGTTCACTAGTTTTTTGCCTTCAAATATCAAAGATGAAGGCAATTCTGTTGACCAGTCCCTGAGTTCCGATTTGGACAATAATAACAATAACAATAACAATAATAATAAAGTTGGAAGGGACCATGGAGGTCATCTCGTCCAACCCCCTGCTCAGGCAGGAAACCCTATACAAATGGCTGTCCAGTCTCTTCTTAAAAACTTCCAGTGTTGGAGCATTCACCGCTTCTGGAAGCAGGTTGTTCCATTGGTTAATTGTTCTAACTGTCAGGAAGTTTCTCCTTAGTTCTAGGTTGCTTCTCTCCTTGATTAGTTTTCCATCCATTGCTTCTTGTCCTGCTTTCAGGCGCTTTGGAAAATAGCTTCACTCCCTCTTCTTTGTGGCAGCCCCTGAGATATTGGAACACTGCTATCATGTCCCCCCTCGTCCTTCTCTTCGTTAAACTAGACATACCCAATTCCAGCAGCCATTCCTTATATGTTTTAGCCTCCAGTCCCCTAATCATCTTTGTTGCTCTTCTCTGTACTCTTTCTAGAGTCTCAACATCTTTTTTACATCGTGGTGACCAAAACTGGATGCAGTATTCCAAGTGTGGCCTTACCTATCTTAACTTGCGTTTCTATTCTGTTTTTTATGGCACTATTTTTGGTAGGTTAGTCTGTTTTTTCCCTTTGTGTAAAGACAGATGCAAAAAACGAGTTAAATAGTTCTGCTTTCTCCCTGTTGCTTGTCACCTTCTTGCCACTTTCACCCACTAATGGACCAATCATTTCCTTCACTTTTTTCTTGTTTTTTACATGTTGAAAGAAGCTTTTTTTTGTTATTTTTGACTTTGGTCGCAAGCCTTAGTTCATTTTGAGCCTTAGCTTTCCTCACTACATCTTTGCAGGCTCGGGCTATTTGCTGATATTCTGACTTAGTTATGTGCCCCTCTTTCCACTTTCTATACTTGTCCTTTTTATCTTTCAATTTACCAGACAGTTCGTTATGCAGCCATGCTGTTTTCTTTTGAGAGCTGTTATTTTTCCTCTTTGTTGGTATTGTGCTAGACTGGGCTTTTATTATCTCACTTTTCAAAATTTCCCAAGCTTCTTGAGTTGTTTTCCCCTTGAGGATTCTCATCCATGTTATCCTTCCCAAGCCCTCTCTAAGTTTATTGAAATTAGCTCTCTTAAAGTCCAAGACTCTAGTTTGACTGTGTTCTATTGCTTGTGCTTCCATAATGTTGAATTCCAATATTGCATGATCACTTCCTCCCAAGGTTCCTGTGACTTCAACACCTTCCATCATTTCATCTCTGTTAGTGAGAATTAGATCCAAAATGGCTAATCCCCTAGTTCCCTCCTCTAATTTTTGGGAGACAAAGTTGTCTGCTAGGTTTGCAAGGAATCTGTTTGATCTTCCACTTGGTGCAGAGTTTGTCTCCCAGTTGATGTCAGGGTAGTTAAAATCCCCCATTACTATTGTGATGTGCTTCCTACATATCTTAGTTAGCTGACTAGCAAAAAGTTCATTTATTTCCTCTGTTTGGTTGGGTGGCCTGTAGTATACACCTATGGCAATGTCATCCCCCCCCTTTTATATTGACCCAAATGCATTCAAGACAGTTTTCATCATTGTTGTGCTTTATTTCTGTTTGCTGTTCATACTCTGTGCGTTGGTTTATAGACATTTGAGTCCTTTATGACTGACCCTGTGTTTACTTTCTATGTAATCTGTGTGGTGCCTGAGTTCCCCTATTGTCTTACCACCTATTTGGTTAGTGCCCTTTGTGTGGCACTCGCTGTTAGAAGCTTGATTTTGCTTGACAGCAAGGTTGATATTCTTGTCCACACACACATCTATGTTACATGCACTGATAGCCCTATAATTTTTAGATTGCCAGGGACAGGGATGTTCTGTATCAATTAACTCACTGTCCCCACTGTTTAGTTGAAATATTCCTCCAGAAAATCTGTGACTGTATAGCTGAGTAACTCAGTCCCTTTTTTTGATGGATGCAAACCATCTCTTTTGTTCATTTTTTCATTGGACCAGCTACAGACATCGTGACTAATATATCCAAAGCCTTCCCCTTTACACCACTCCTTTAGCCACATATTGAATTGTGCTATACGCTGGCCTTTTCCATTTTGCTCCTTATATACTGGTAAAACTTCTGAAAAAGTAAGCCTACAGCCTATTCTGCTAAGTTCCTGCCCCAAGCTCTGGAAATCACTCTGCACAGAGAGTACATCTTTTTGGGACAGATCGTTAGTGCCAAGATGTACAATAGCCTCCACATCACAGTCCTTGCTGCCATTCTTGATTATTTTAGAAATGCGCTTCTTGTCCCTACTGGCAGTAGCACCTGGAAGACACCTGACCTCTTTTGAAACCTCTGTGTCCTTTCCTAAATTTACATCCCTTATAATTGAATCACCTACCAGAAGGTGGCGTCCCTTTTTGGATGCCTTTCTGTTCTTGCATGACTGATGTGTAATACCTGATTCACACTTCTCCCTGTCAAAAACAAGTTCTTCATCTCGGACCACAATCCCCTGCTTATTTGAGTTATCATCACAAATACCTTTACCTGTCTCCTTAATGTCAGCAAGGGCATTGTATCTGTTGTGCAGGGACACAGTGAAAGCTTTGTATTTATGATTCACAGCTCTCACCCTGCCAGATCCCACGGTTGTCCACACTGCCCTTCTCCTGCAGGATCTTTGTGGTGGAGGGGGCTGATAGCGTGGAGGCTCAGTAGAGTAGTGGGACTGAACTGTACACCTAGTTTCTGCCTGAAGAGCACAGATTACAGACCCTAGATAAATAATCTGCCCTTGTAGACTAGTGATTTGTTTACAGATAGGACAGTTTCCAAGTTTGAAAAGGGTACTGCGAAAGACAGCTGCAAAGCAAGTGTTGCACTGAACTAAGCCAGACATTCTTTGATACAGGGAATCTCAGACACACTTGCCCTGAATGTACCACTGCTTTTGATTTGTAGTTATACAATTCGCGCGCCTTTAGGCACGCGGGCCGCTACCTTTCTGTTGCAGTCTTAGAGTTTGTAAAACCTCCCAGAAGCTCTGGGCAGTTTAAATACAGCAGTTTAAATACAATGGAGATCCAATGTAATGGAATCAAGACTGGATGCAGGTCCTGTTGGTCCAATTGTTAAATAAGCTTCATCTTGCCTTGATTGAAGTCAGGGGTCTCCCAAAATTGCAGGCTTATAGACTGCGATGTTTTTAATCAGCTGAGAACATTCTTATAGCTGCCTCTCTCTAACCCCACTTGGATAGTGGAATTTAGGAAGGAGGTCCAAGGCTTTCAGTTCACATGAAATAATAATGATTGGTCTGATGTGAGCTCATTTAGGGATTGATTGATTAAATTTATTTGCTACCCATCTCACCATGATAATGGCTTGAAAACTGAAGTACTGAAACATGACTTTGGTGAAAAAGAAATCCTGATATCAGAAGTAAAAAAGGGCAGTTTTGAAGGAAATATTACTTAGATTTGGGCATTGGCTTGTAAGATTGCACTTCATCTGAAAATCCCTTGAATGCGATTGTTTATCTTGATTGTTAGCTGCCTTAGGACACACTGAGAGGCTACAAATCAAACTAATAATAAATATGAGTGTGTATTTCCCTGTCAGATTGTGTCACCTAATTGTATTCTCTCAACAGAAAGGACCTTGTGTTGAATACCTTGTGTTGAATATCCCTTTCCACACAGGGCTCACACTCATGATCCATGTGGTGCATCAAAAAATGCCTGACTCACCATTATTGTGGAACACATTCTCATGACCTCACCTCCATCTCACCTCACTATAGTTTTAGAAACTAGTCAGCCAGTTTTAGTTTTAGTTCACCAGCATGGTTGCCATATAAATTGAACAAATATATATATACAAATAAAGAACATCTTTAAGGTTGACAGCCCTTATTTGTAAGCAAATTTCTCTTTTTATCTTAACTGGAGATAATTTTGGATTGCTTTGAAAAGGAAGCAGCTTTGCAATGTTTTATGTACTCCAGAAGAAACCTTTCCAGATCCTACTGGTCAAAAGTTTCTTTTTTCCTCACAGTTTTATTTTATTTTAATAAATCCAATGAAATGAAAAATTAATACATATTTTACAATAAAGTTCACTCTAAAATTTAGTATTTGTGGATATTTTAAAATCAAGCATTTATGAAGAATGGAGGAATGCATGTTAATTCCACTATGAGGATGAACCCACCGGTTGCCACTTAATTATTAAATCTTTTCTCAATTTCATCCCTCCAGATTTTGTTAAGTAGAAAGGTACTTTATTGTAATCTGATAAATCAGAAGAAAAAGGGAGGAACTGAATGAGGCATCTGCCTGTAATTGTACCTCCTGCAACCATTTGGAAGTGGTCAGAGATTTCATATTTGCCTACATGAAGTCCAGAGACGACTTGGCTGATGTTCATGTCTACCTCCATCTTACATGGATGGTGAGTCCTGACATATTTTCTTTGGCATTTCTTCTTTTTCTGTTTAGTCTCTGCCTCAGTCTAAATGTGCAGAAAAATGCCATCCTGGATTTGTCAAGCAGGCTCGAGAAGGAGAGCCATTTTGCTGCTACGACTGCATTCCTTGTCCAGAGGGGACCATCTCCATTCAGGAAGGTGCGTGACACCATAGGAAAACTTTGATCAATATGCATGTTAAAGACACATGTAAGTTTGATTGTTTAGTTCTCAATTTTAACGGTGTCCAATTTCTTCCCTAAATGGGATTTATAAGAAAAATAACTTGAAGGATGAGGTATAAAGAAGGATGTTGTGGATTGCATGGGAAATCTCTCTTTCATTTCCCAGTTTGGATGTTTCCATCCATATTTATCTTTCTTAGAAATATCTGTATTCTTTGTAACTTGAGGAATGATTTTAGATCAATGGGTTTTGTTTACCTAAACCAACTTTACATTACAGGCTGATAGATGCATCGATCAATCATTCATTTGATCATTTAATCTTTATTAAGATCATACATCCTTATAAGCTGAAATATCTAATTGGGAGGAAGAATAGAGGGAGAGATGTTGGGTTAAAGGAACAATGAAAACCAAAGAGAGGATTCAGCATAAAGTCATCAAGTAGATATTTCCTTTCCACCTTTTCTTATCTTTCCAATTTTCTTTCTTGTTAAATACTGTAGTGAGATATAACACCAAAAAAATAAATAAAAGGAATATAATCGTGGTTCTGAAAGAAAAAAAAGTCTAACATTAAAATGAACAGAAAGAAGGGGGAAACAGAGAACTAATAAAAGACCAATCTTCTAAATATCCTTTGATTCCAATGTTGAATTCATTCTCTTTAAAATTGTTGCCAAATCGAGAGAATATGGAAACATATTGCTTCCTCTTCTCATTTTTACAGGGTAAAAATACAGATAACACACTCAGTTCCTGTTGTTGAATTCATTTATGAATTAATCTTCTTTAAGATTTTTTTTCAAATTTATTTATCAAGTTTATATGGCTATTTCACACAAAGTGACTCTTGGTGGAATACAATCAAACCAATAATAAAAATTAAAACATTAAGGTATAAATGCTAAGAAAGCAAGAGAGGAGTATATCAAGATGCTACCTACCATGCAAACAGCACATGGGGCCCTGTTACCAGGAGATCCCCAGGACTTTGAAAAAAATCACATTGTAAGGAATTTCTAGAAGACCTAATAGGTAGGAGACACTCTCAATTTCAGGATAGTCAATGATATTTTTTTGTGTGAAGGGGGCTGTACAAGCTGTCCTGAAATAGTAAGTGTTGCAACCTTTCTCAAGTGGTTCTCCATGGATCCAACCATGTTAGACAACTTTTATCCTCTGTCCAGTATTTTTGGAGCAATGTATTGAGAGCATGGTTGGTGGGTCAATCATCAGTAACTGAGTTTAAACATTTTTGGGATAAACATAATTCCATCATTTGAATTTTTTTTGAAAAAAATGAAATAAAATATTAAATAAATAAGAAAACAAAAAACTCAAAGGGCAGACTAGATGCAGCACTAGGTCTTTTTCTGCCATCAGTTTTCTGTTTCTATCTTTTTATTCCATACTCATAGGGTTGCTCTTGAAAACCACCTGGAATTCATAAAATGGTCCAGAATGCAAAGGCATGCACAGTGTTGAGTTTGTGTTTGTTCTTCCATAGGACACCACAGGCTCCACAGAATCCCAGTTTCTTTCCAGGTGCAATTAAATTCACCTTTCAAACCCTCCATGAGACAGAACCAGGGTATCTGCAGGGCTTCCTTTCCTTGAGGACATCTGCTTGTCCCACCAGATCAGATATAATAGGTATGCCAATGATCTGTTCCCTAAAAGAGTCCCACTTTTTGGATCATCAGAAGCCTGCCTTTTCTGCTGCAGTTCCTGCCTTATTGGACCCACTCCCCCTTGAAATTGAATAGGCCCCCATCCTCTTAAACCTCTAGAGGCTTGCTACTTCTCCCAACCATTTGGGATAGGGTAAGGTCAGTGCAGGATAAGAATCTGGTGGATTACCTCATAGAAGGGAGTTTACAGCACCAGATAGTTCTTCTTTTAATTTTATGCTGCTGTTGTTCTTTTTATAGTTGTATGTATTGGGATTTTTGTTGTTGTAGTAGTGTAAGTATAATCCCTTTACTGAGACTTTTCTGTCTCTCGTAAGGACCCACCTCAATTTACATCTTAAGAAGACAGAACTCTTGGACCGGTTCTTCCAACAGGAATCTTTATTAAGAAAAACTGACTGAAGGCATGCTAGACAGGATCTGAGGAACCCCACTGACCATTCAATGTTTTAAAGTGTTCCCAGGCAGCCCCACTCCACATTCCTTCCGGTCAATTCAAATTGGCAGATGGCTGGGTGTTAAATCCATCGGAATCCCAAACGTTGCAATCTTTCCCCCTTTTTTCCTTGCTGCCGGTAAAAGGAGGCTTCATAGGGAGTGAGATCAAAGGCTTGTTATTGTTAGTACTCCACAGAGGGAATCCACAGAGGATGTTCCTTTGTAGTTGATAGGAGGAATGCCAGTCATAAACACCCGTGTTTACTCCCCCCCCTTTGTAGTATGACAGAATCCAAAAGAGAGTAAGAATTGGGTTTTCTCAGAGTAGATAGCTAGAAATAAGATATAATTGGACACTCTGTATCACATCTTATCCAAAGTTTTTCTTGAAATTTGAAAGACTATAAAAGAAATATTACTTTCTTTTCTCAGATACCAAAAAATGCACCAAGTGCCCAGATGATCAATATCCAACTGAGAACCGAGCCCAGTGTATCCCCAAAAGAATAACCTTCCTGTCCTATGAAGAACATCTCAGCATCATCCTCATCTCCTTTGCTCTACTCTTGTTCCTAATCACAGGCTTTGTTTTAATCATATTCATTAAATACCTTGAAACTCCTATTGTCAAAGCCAACAACCGGGACCTCTCCTACATCCTCCTGGTCTCCCTTCTGCTTTGCTTCTTATCCTCCTTGTTTTTCATTGGCCGACCAAGGAAAGCCACCTGCCTTCTCCGACAAACAGTGTTCAGCATTGTCTTCTCAGTAGCCGTGTCATCTGTGTTGGCCAAAACAATCACAGTAGTGCTGGCATTCCTAGCCTCAAAACCAGGCAATAAAGTGAAAAGTTGGTTGGGGAAGAGCTTGGCCAACTCCATTATCCTTTCTTGTTCTGCTGTCCAAATTCTCATCTGTGCCATGTGGTTGGGAGTTTCTCCTCCATTTCCTGACTCTGATCTGCACTCCCAGCTTGAAGAGATTATCCTTCAATGTAACGAAGGCTCTGTCACCATGTTTTATGTTGTTCTTGGCTACATGGGCTTCCTTGCTGCCATTTGCTTCACTGTGGCTTTCCTGGCCAGGAATCTGCCTGGAGCTTTCAATGAAGCCAAGCTGATTACCTTCAGCATGCTGGTCTTCTGCAGTGTCTGGGTTTCCTTCCTCCCCACCTACCTGAGCACTAAAGGAAAATACATGGTGGCCGTGCAGGTCTTCTCCATCTTGGCCTCCGGTGCTGGACTGTTGAGCTGCATCTTCTTCCCCAAGTGCTACATTATCATCCTGAGACCAGATCTAAACACTAAGGAACATCTAATGGCAAAATTGGGGGAATGATTGTGAAATTGTTTCTTAGGCTGTTAACTTCTAATTATCCATTATTACTGGTTATATATTCTTCCTTTGGATTTGCTTGGCTACTTATGTTCATTAAAACTGAAGGAAATAAATATGTGAAGTTTGTTAGTTAAATGAAAATTCAAGATAATCATCAAATACATTAATGATAAATAAATAAATAAACAAACAAACAAACAAATAAATATTATGTTTTTTTAAACTATTGGTTTTCCTCCTTTTCCTCAGCACACATGTCAACCAATATTTGGCTTAAGCAACTCTTCAAGACAAGAGGTATATGAGTCATTTCCTGGGCTTTATAGTGGTGTAAGCTTGGCAGGCATCTTCAAAGATAATTAGCGAGGTCTGAATCTCATCTCTTTCATGCTTCTTTATGAATTGGTATTTCCATTCCCCAAAGTTATGGGTTCTACTGGGGAGAAGAGAGTAAGTGAAGATGACATGGTATTGCAACTCTCTCACTGGTTTTGCTGTTCTTTCTCTTTCTCCTGAGGTGCTCTTTCTCAGCAATCTTCCTTCCTTTCAGCTCCAGATCAAGTTCCATCTTCTTCATGGCTTCCTCTCTCACAGCCTCCAGTTCCAGCTTCTCTGGGCTGAGGTGCTGAACAGACTTTCTGACTTCTGGTGAGGAATTTCCAATAGCAGACATTTATTTATAGCCTGTAACTTCCTGACAGGTTTGGCATATCAGTATTCAAGTCAATTGGACTGAAGAGGATTGAAGATAAAATTCATCCTGGTCTGGTTTAGGGAGTCAGTAACTCAATCAATCAAAGGCAGGTACAAGAAGGCCATGGGTCACCTCCCAGATTGAAATGAAAATCAACTTTACTAAAGTTGTCAAAAGAAAATACTGTAAGAACAGAACAGAACAGAATAGAATAGAATAGAATAGAATAGAATAGGAAGGGACCTTGGAGGTCTTCTAGTCCAGCCCCTTGCTTGAGCAGGAGAACCTATACCATTTCAGACAACCAACTGTGTAGTCTCCTCTTAAAAACCTCCAGTGATGGAGTGCCCACAACTTATGGGGGCAAGCTGTTCCACTGGTTAGTTGTCCTCACTGTCAGGAAGTTTCTCCTTAGTTCCAGGTTGCTTCTCTCTTTGGTCAGTTTCCAACCATTGTTTCTCGCCTGCCCTCTGGTGCTTTGGAGAATAATTTGACCTCACCCCCTCTTCCTTGTGGCAGCCCCTCAAATACTGGAATGCTGCTATCATGTCTCACCTATTTCTTCTTTTCTTTAGACTGGCCAGACCCAAGAAAGGAAGACTGGTTGAGAATCATGCGGGGGCGGGCCCCCAAAAGTAGTGCATACTCTCCTGCGGAGCTGGCATGAAATACTCCCCCATGAAGCTGAAGCCCCCCCACCCCAGACTGAAAAGATCCCCCATGCCACTTGCTCCGCTTCTCGCTCTCTCCGAATTATCTCCTCCATCGGGCAAAGTCAAGGGAGACTCTGCCCGGAGACCGATGATGCTGCAGAAGGGAGGATTCTCATTGGTCCTTCCACTTTTCTGAGCCCTCCCAATTACGAAGTCCCAGAAAAATGCCCCTCCCCCCCATCCAGACCCACCGATTCCGCCTCTGGGGCTGGGAGACTCTGCGTCTTTCTCCTCTCTCTTTGGGGGCACTTATGGGGCAGCACCCATGGGCTCCGCTGGGCTCCCCCTGATGCTGCTGCTGGTGGGGGTGCTGGCCCAGATCCCCAGCAGCCAAGGGGGGAAGAAGAGGGGCTGGGAGGTGGAGGAGAGGGGTTAGAGGGAGGATATGGTTGCGAAGCACCCCTAACACTCGTGGGGGGAGGGAGGGAAGAAAGCTGCTGGATCTGCAGACGTGACTTTGGGAAATGGGTTGAGGGTAAGAGTGGTGGAAGTCTGCAACAGCCTCGATCTCTGTGTGATCTCCTCCCCCTTTCTCCCCACATCCCCCCTAGGAGGACGCAGAGGGACCCCTCTTTCCCGATTGTAGCCGAGGTGAAGAGTCGCAGCCGGGCCCATCTCTCGCTCCCCTCCCCCCAATATCTGGGTTGGAATCGGCTGCATCGAAAGAGGAAAGAGGCGGAAAGCGAAAGCGAAAGAGGGAGACTTTCCGACCTGAATCCACACAAAGAAAAAGATGCATTTCAGCAAAAGTATTTTTGCTTCTTCGGAAACTTCACTTTTTCTTCTGAATCTCAGATTTGAGGCTTTGAAGGTCCTGCAAGAGTTGAGCTTCGGTCCCTTCTGGGGGAGACTCTGAATTTGGGGAGAAGACCAAGAAACCCCCACCCTCCATAATCCCCCACTGCTCAATTGGGACCTGGAGGGGAAGGAGGAACTGAGGGAGGAGGGCTTGGGGGGCGGGTCCGAATTGCTCCTCCGAAACTAGCTTTGCAAAACTCTCCCCATCATGAATGGGGCTGGAGACCCTCCCTTTCAGATGCTCTGGGAAGCTGCAGGGGGCCTTTTTGGGGAGGGGGATAGGAAACAGGTGCAATCCCCCCAAATCATCCAAAGGCAGGTAATTGGGCTGAAGATTAGGGGAAAAAAAGAAAAGTTGGGGGGACCCAGGGAAGGTGGTGGGTTGAAGGGCTGGTTACTCCCAGGAGTGTCAGTCCAGATGTCCTCATTGTGCCCCCTTCCCATATTCCCTCCCAAAGGAAGAGAGAGTGTGTGGGGGGGTATGGATATTACTTTCCCTCCACCCCAGAAAGTTTCAGGAGGTCTCTTCAGCCCCCTCCCCCTATAGTTTCTCCCACTTTAGATCCAACTTTCCCTGCAGAGAATAGATCTGCTCAACCAGTTGAGCTTCTGCCTGCCTTTTCCATCCGTGGAGGATGAAGGAGGTCCAGCAGGAAGTTCCTCCCCTCCCCCTCTTTCTTTCCTGCCCCCCAGCAAGTCTGCCTCCCCCCATGGACTGAGAAAGTTCCCCCTCCTTCCGTCCTCCAGGGGGCGTCTTTCACCAGTCTCTCACGGAAGGTCCCCCACCCCATCCCCATTTTGAGTGGGTTCCTCCTTTGCTAGTGGCTGGGAATGATGGACTCTGGAGTCCCTTCTGTTGAAGGAAAAGTCTTCATCAGGGTCCAGTCTAAGCCGGGAATAAACAACATGGCAACTGCTTTAGAAAGAAGGTTGCAGTTTATTGAAGAGGAGAGCCAAACAGAAAGATGGCTCTGGAAGAAAAAAGAGAGAGCACATGTAGGGAGTGGGTTTTTATACCCTCTGGGGCTCTTGAGTTTGTTTCCTGCTCCTGTTTGAGGCTTTGTATTTCCTGTGTCATGTACTTTGACCTGAGTCTGAGTGTGCCCCTTTGGCATCTGTGGGTTAATCCTATTATGTCCTGTCTTAGAGTTTGGGTGGTGTATGTAGGTGTCTTTATCTTCCTAAGCTTCTAGCTGGAGGGCTCCAACCTTTCTGAATGGATTATTACATCTGCATTTCTAGAGAGTTGGATTTTCCTTGGGGGAGGGAGACTTGGGGCTATTAAGAAAAAAATGGGCATGATTTTCTGCCTCTTTAAGATCCTTTGAGGAAATATATTTTTCTGCCCTTTTAATATTTCCTTCTCTGGGTGGGGGAGGGCTGACTTCCCACACTTCTGACAGCCCTTCTCCTCCTCCTCCTCCCTGCAGCCCATTTCTTCTTTTAGACGAAGTCCAAGTGCTTCTTCTCCAACGGGACGCAGTGGGTGCGGTTCCTGTACCGTGTCTTCTACGACCAGCAGGAGTTCACCCGTTTTGACAGCAACCGTGGGGAGTTCGTGGCTGTCACAGAGTTGGGGAAGGTGGATGCCGAGGCTTGGAACAGTGATAAGGTCGGCATGCAGTACATGACTGGCTGAGTGGATGGCTTCTGCCAACTCAACTACCGGGTGTACAACTACGAGGTGGCCAGGACGGAGAGTGCGTTCAGCAGGAGAAGTGAGTGCAAAAGGGAGGGGCTTCCCTGGGAGGGAGACGCCAGGATTTGCGGGGGAGAGTCCAAAAACACCCACAAACATTAAAACTGAAATTCAGGACATAAGAAACACATCTGCCATTCATTCAGCCCTGGAGCCATGGATTGCTTAATTCTCAGTTCCAGACTCCTTGCAAATTGCCTACATTTGTTTCTGTAATTTTATTTGTTTGTATAAAAAATATCTTATTTATTTCTATCAACTGATGAGGTTTCAGAAGAAGCATTGTGCAAAATGAGGGTTTCATCTGTAATTGTTGCCATTCAGCCTTTATAAGGAAATTATATTCATTTATTAGAATCCAAAAAGTCTTTAAAGCATCATTACTTAAGAATTGGTTAGGTTTATTGTTCCCACTGTGAGCCCAGGCTCTCCGAAAATAATGTGTTGCCACAGAATCAAATAATGTGTTTCTTCCACCAGAGGAAAACCGCCACATCCCAAGAGGAAAAGAGGCCTTTTACAGGGAGATGCTGGGTATTTGCTCCTTCTGGAAATTATGGAATATTTCAGGGCAAATGAGAGAGACTTTGATCTGGAGGCAAAACTCATTTTCACTCCTAAATTTTTCGTTCCAAACCTAGGAGGAAAATTAACTGTTGATAAGAGAATCCCTCAAGAGAGAGAAATGTTGTTAGCAAAAGTACTCTGAGCTAGAGGGGACCTTTTAAAGACCCTCTTCTGGGGGCTCACACAGCCCCCTCCCCATTAATCCATCCAAGAGTTGTGCCAGTTGGAGCATTTGCTGAAGGAGGAGATCAAGAGGGATCCTCTCCAAGCCTCTGCTGTGATCCTGGGATCTGCCTGATCTCCTCAGCCACCAGCTGCCCCCACCTTCCCTTTCCCCAAGATCTCCCCCTCAGATCCCTACCCCCTCCCTGTTCGCCCATCCCGGGGAAGAAGCTGCCATCAGGGAGTAGGACCCCTCCCCCCTCCTTCCCCGGGAAAGGCCGGTTCCTGTGGCTGGGAAGGAGGCTGGTCGGCTGCAGGTGGAGGATGGTCTGGGGTGGGGGTCTCCCTTCGAATCCCCCCAATGGCTCCCCAGGAAGGATCCTCCACAGCACAAGAGAGACCCCGAGATCCCCCAAAAGCTCTTCTCTCATTCAGGGTCTCTCAGTCTTCAGTCTGGGGGGAGGGCGAGTTGGGGGGAAAGCTCTTCTTTCAGAGGATTCCGGCAATTATGGGGAGCAAACGGCTGCTTCTCATTGGGGTCCTTTGCCTCTTTTGCAGCCACTTTTTTCTCTTCAATCTTCTTCTGCTAGTTTTTGCTTATCTGTGTATATTGTTGATCATCAAGAGGATAAAAGGAAAGTGAAAAGGGGAAACTTTCTCTCTCCAAATAAAACTTTTTGAAAAGGGACTTAAACTCAGAATAAAAGTGGGAGAAAGATGGGCCCTTTGCTTCAACCAACCAACCGGGACCGGATGGATGACATCCCGGAGTTCGGAAGGAGTTGGCAGACGTCACCTCGGAACCATTGAACCGTCTCTTTCCAAAATCCTGAAGTGCCTGGGAAGTACCTGAGGATTGGGAAAGGGCTGATGTGGTTCCCGTCTTCAAGAAAGGAGAAAAAAAGAGGCCCAGGAAACTACAGACCAATCAGCCTGACATCAATACCTGGGAAGATCCTGGAAAGGATAATCAAAAAAGAGATCTGCAAACTTCTAGAAACAAATAAAGTAATAACTGGAAGCCAGCAAAAACAGATCATGCCAAACCAATCTTATTTCCTTCTTTGATAAAATGACTAAATTAGTAGACCAGCGAAACACTGTGGACATCGTATACTTAGACTTCAGCCAGGCATTCGACAAAGTGGACCACAACCTTCTTCTTGGTAAGCTAGAAAAAAGTGGGATAGGCAGCATCACCACCAGATGGATCTGTAGCTGGCTGACAAACTGTAATCAACAAATCGTCCTCAGTGGTACCACATCCACATAGAGGGAAGGGAGCAGTGGGGTCCCACAGGGTTGGAAACTGACCAAAGAGAGAAGTGTTGGGAGGAATTCCCCCGTTCAGGCTCTTCCAGCCAGGATTCTCCCAAGCAGCGCAGAGGAGAACAAATAGACCGTGAAGCCAGCTACTGGAAAGAGGTTTAATCACGGAGATTAAAGTTGAGTGACAAGGAAGGACCAATGAGAAGTCTCCTTTCTGCAACGTCATCGGTCTCCGGGCAGAGTCTCCTTTGATTTCACCCGAAGAAGGAGATAGTTCGAGGCAGAGAGAGAAGCGGAGAAAGGGGGGGGGTCCTTTCAGTCTTGGGGGGCTGCAGCTCAAGGGGGTGTTTCAGACCAGCCCTGTAGGGGAGTCTGGATTTCATTTTGCTCTTCCGCCCTTGATCCTGCCTAGAAGGGAGGTGGCTGCAGAAGGGGAGGCGCAGCCACGCAGCCAGGGAGGACTTGGGGGTCTCTGAGGCGTCTGACTGGGCACTTCAGACCTACAGAGACGCGTTTCCTGGCCCCTCATTTAAAAAGAGGCTAAATCTCCATCGTGGGTGGGAGCGCCCCACCCTCACGTCTGGGGTCAGTGCCCCCCCCCGCCCCTCCTAAAAGCCTCTGCTTGGACCCCCTTCGTTCCTGGAAAAGGGGCTACCGGGCGGGGGGGGTTGCCCCCAGCGCTGTGGGATTTTTTTGTCCCATTGAAATAGCAGGTCGGGTTTGGTTCAAGAATGGCTGTTGTGGATCTCAATGGGGGAAATCAGAGGGGGGAGGAAGGGGAAATCCCTTCCTTCCTTCTTTCCTCCCTCCTTCTCTCCCTCCCTCCCTCCCTCACTTCCTTCCTTCTCCCCCCCCACCTCTCTCTCCCGGGTGCAGCTTGTGCTCTGACTGGATCTGGATCGATTCCTCGTTTCATGCTCCGCCGTGGGAACTGGCCGGGAAAAGGCCTTCCTGGCGCAGAGCGGCCCTTTCATACTCCGTTCCTCGCTCTGGAGGGGAGGAGGAGGAGGGAAACCCTCCGTATCCCAGAGGGAACTTTTTCCCAGGAGGGGGGAGGCAAGAAATGGTGACCCCCCCTTGAAAATCCCACCTCGGCTGCCTCCCCACAACCCCCTCCCCACCTCGGTCCCAACCAACAAAGTGGGGGTCTCTATCCGTCCTCCTGGGGGGGAGGGAGTTGTGCGGAGGGAGGGAGGCCCCTGCAGGCTCTCTTGCCCTCGACCCCTTTCTCAAAGTCACGTCTGGGGTCCCAGCCCTTCTCTCCCCCTCCACCAGGACCACTGAGGGTCCCTTCCAGCCCCTCGCCCCCTCCCTTCCAGCCCCTCCTTACCGGGGTTTTCCTTCCCCGCTTCGCTTCCAGGGAACTAGCCCAACGCCCGCCCCCCAGCAGCAAGGAGAGCCCAGGGACGCCCCCAGCCCGAGGCGGAATCGGGGGGGGGGTCTGGAGTGGAGGTGGAGGAGGCGTTTTCCTCGGACTTCAGAACTGGAAATGCCCTGAAGGAGAGGAACCAGTGAGAATTCCCCCTCCTGCAGCGTCATCGGTCTCCGGGCAGAGTCCTTTGTGACTTCACCCACCGGCAGACAAAGCAAAGACGACCCCTCCATCCCCAGGGAGGCCGCCCTGCTCTCGGCCCTCCCAGGGCCCTGACACCTTTTTTTGGGGGGGGGAGATGGACGGAAGGGGAAGTTCGTCTGGAGGGGGGCAGCCGAGGGGATCAGGCCCCGAGAAGGGAGGGAGGGAGCCAGGGAGGAACTGGGTGCGAATGGGGCAGGAGCCTCCCTGGCTTGTGAGGGACTCAAACGGGCTCCGATCCTGGAGAAAGAGGCCCGGATGAAGCCAGGAGAACCTCCATCTCCAGCAGCTTCCCAGCCACAGAAGAGGCTCTCGGGGGGAAGCAGGAATGGGGGGTCTCTGAGGGGTCCCCTTCACCTGGCAAGGCTTGGAGAGATTGAGGAGGAGGGAGGGGTCCTGCCCCTTCCCCTCCCTGGGATCTGCCCACCTTCCTCCCGAACCAGTTCTGGGTTTAGACCTAAACTAGCCTGGATGGTCAATCCGGAGGCAGGGGAGGCCTCAATCTGGGGAGGGGGAGGGGAGAAGGGAGGACTCTCTGAGGGGGGGCAGGAAAGAGGAGGAAGAGGAAGGAAGGAGGAATTCCAGGATTTTTCCTACAATATAAATTTTATTCTTTTATAGCAAAGTGAAGGGAAGTGATTTGTAGGAAGAGTAATGGGGATGAAGCTGTTGTGGTTTCAAAGGGGGGAGAGATTTGGGGTCTGGACTGGCAGGCAGGCCCAGAGTCCCTGGGGTCAGTCTAGATGGTCTCCATCCCTCACTCACAAGAAAGAGAGGCCTTCAAAGGAAGATGGGGGGGGGCTCAGCAGGAGAAGCTCCAGGCTGCCATTCTCTACCTCCTCTCCCTAATCTAAAATCTTGAGCCTCCATTTTTCAGAGGTTGCAAAAAAGACAGAAATTCATCAGCTACTGAAAAAAAAAACCCTGCTTTCCCATCAGGAAGCAGGAAGGACAGCAGGATTAATTCATGAGTGCTTTAGAAAAAAAGAGATGGGGAGAAAGTTAGAATTCAACATATGGTAACCTGCACAAACATACTAAGATTAAAGAAGAGTACCTCAGGGACCAGGGCTATGCTGTGCGCTGCATCTGGGAACACGAATGGAGGGCCATGGTGGAGGATGACACCTCTTTGAAGCAGTTTCTAGTTGAGAATAAGCTCCCAACTCCTTTGAATCCTCGAGATGCTTTTTTTGGTGGAAGAACAAATGCTACATGCCTGTACTACAAACCAAAACCTGGTGAACAAATCTTATACTACGATTTCACCAGTTTGTACTCCTTTGTGAATGAGACCAAGGAGTACCCAAGTGACCACCCACAAATAATATTTCAAAACTTTGGGGACATAAAGCAATATTTTGGGTTAACCAAAGTCAAAGTGTACCCGCCAAGAAATCTCTATTTCCCAGTCCTACCCCACAAATCAGGGGGCAAATTAATGTTTAGTTTGTGCGCAACCTGCACAGAAAAACTGCAAACCACCCCCTGTAAACACAGTGATGAGGAAAGAGCTCTGACTGGGACATGGTGTACTGTTGAATTGAATGTAGCTTTAGAAAAAGGTTACAGAATTGTTGAAATCTATGAGATCTGGCATTTTGAAAGAACATCAAATGAGCTATTTTCAACTTATATGAACACACATCTCAGACAGAAACAAGAGGCCAGTGGTTACCCTGACTGGTACAGAACAGGATAAAGAGCAATATATTCAGGGTTATGAAAAGATGGCAGGTGTCCGCTTACGATGTGACCACATTGAAGTAAATCCTTCTTAAATTCGCTGTGGGGTAAGTTTGGCCAGAGCACCAATCACCTGACCACATCCATGGTGACGAACCCTGAGGATTTATTCAAATACCTTTTTGTGCCGTATTATGATGTTTCCTCATGTGAGTTTGTGGATACAGAGACAGCTGTTGTGACATGGAAAACAGCCAAGAACCACCTCACCAAATCCACATGCGCTAATGTATTCATAGCCAGCTTTACAACGGCTTATGCACGGCTGGAATTATCCAGGCTACTGGATGGGCTGGGCGATAGGTGCCTGTACCATGACACTGATTCAGTCATTTTTGTAAGTAGAGAGGGGGCGTGGACACCTCCTTTGGGTGATTATTTAGGACAGCTGACAAGTGAGATTCCACCAAACACTACGATAACAGAGTTTGTTGCGGCTGGTCCCAAAACGTATGCTTATGCTTTGTCCAATGGTGAAGCGATGCTAAAGGTGAAGGGAATCATGCTAAACTGTGGTAATAACAATAAGGTTAATTTTGACAACTTGAAAGATTTGGTAGATGATTATTGTCTGTCTGGTGCAGAGAGAAAAAAAGAGATCAGGGTAGAACAATTGGGGATTGTTAGGGTTAAGAAACAGTGGACCCTAGAAATGCGGGTCCTCCGAAAAACTCTAAAAGTGTATAATAAAAGGTTATTAAAGAGTGAGGATTATTGTACGCTGCCTTACGGTTATTAAGGATGGTGGAAAATATTGCACAATTTGTATACCCTTTCTCCTGCATTATAAGCAGGCCGTCCAATTCTGGCAAATCTTTTTTTATCAAACAAATGTTAGAACATGGCGATGTTGCGTTGTCTCAAATGCCTCAAAATATTGTATGGTTTTATAGCTGTTGGCAACCTCTGTACAAAGAACTGCTTAATAAATTCCCTTATATTAAGTTTATGGAGGGGCTTCCATCTTTTTTTGAAGATGATGACTTGTTTCTGCCAAATCAAATCACTCTAGCCGTGATAGATGATCTCATGGCATCGGCCGGTGACAGCGATCAAATAGAGAAGGCTTTTACACAATACGTTCATCACAGAAACCTGAGCATTAGTCTCATACTACAAAACCTGTTTTTTCAAGGTAAGAAAATGAGAACAATAGCTCTGAATTCCAAATATTTGGTTTTATTCAGCAGCCCTTGTGATCAGATGCAAATTGTCACACTGGCCAGGCAGATGTATCCCACTAACACAAAGTATTTTTTAGAAGTATTCCAAGATGCCACTCGCAAACCTCATGGGTACCTTTTGGTAGATTTGGCAGCCACCACTCCAGAATCCTACAGATTGAGAACAGGCCTCTTCCCACCTGATTGGCCTACCGTTTACACAATGAAAAAGAAGTGTAAAAAACAGTAGCCCGGTTATCTTAGCACTAGTTCATTTAAGATGTCAGAGAGGGTACGTAGAAATTGGGGGCTTTTAAAAATCTTAGTAAAGTCCGGACCAAGACAGAGAAAAGCCATCTTATGCAATGCTAATAATGACCTGGTGGGGGCAATAGCAGAAATAGCTCTGAACACCCTAAAAGGAAACCTTCCTCTGAAACCTTCACAATTCCAGTCTCTAAAGAGAAAGAAAGGTGTCATTAAAAAGTTGAGTGATAGAAAGGTCTCACTCAAAAAGAAGAATCAGATCATACTTCAGTCGGGTGGTTTTTTTTTTTTTAAACAAGTTTTATTGGTATTTTTTAGTTTTACATCAGAGTGCTTTACGAATCCACGTGGGGATAGGGTGGTCAATCATCCAAAGAAAACAATATAATCAAACAGAAATAATTCAATAATTCTTTAAAAGTTCTTCTCTATTTCCCTCAAGCTATAACCTAGTATTAATGTATTTCTAAATACAATTCAATCATTGTAAAAAAAATATTGATAGTAATTCATTATATCAATCAAAATCCTGTTTTTAAGTTTAACTATTTTAAATTTACCATTTTCCACTTAGCCTAAAATGAACACATAAATTACATTTCGGGTCTCCCAGTTTCCCATAAAACCATAATTATTTCTAAAATATACATATTATATAACTATTATATTTTAATACTTCTCAACTATATTCTATTTCCTGTACTCTATCAAATATATATTTTATAAATCAATCCATATCTCTAAAAATTCCTCAATTGCTTTAATATAATCAAATTAATGCATTTCTAATTAGCATTCAATCATTGTAAGAAGAAATATCAGTAATATTTGACCAATATCAATCCAATTCATTTTTTATTTTAAAATTTCCAATTTTCCATATTACCATTCCAGATCATAATCAAATCAATAGTTTTCATCTTGATAGTATTATCTCAGACCAAAATCCTAAGCCTTACATTTCGGGTCCCCCAATTTCACATAAACCAGTAATTATTTCTAGAATACACATATAGTATAACTATTATATTTTAATACTTCTCAACTATATTTTGTTTCCTGTACTCTATCAAATATATATTTTATAATTCAATCGAACTCTCTAAAAGTTCCTCAATTGTTTTAACCTAGTCAAATTAATACATTTCTAATTAACATTCAATCATTGTGAGTAAAAATATTGGTAATATTTCGTCAATATCAATCCAACTCCTTTGAATTTAAAATTTCCAATTTTCCATATTGCCATTCCCAACCATAGTCAAATAAAAAATTTTCATCTCACTAATATTAACTCAAACCAAAGTCCTAAGCCTTTAACCAATCAAAGTCTCTAAAATCCTTTTTGACCCATCAGATTAAATTTTAATTCTCATTTTTAAACCTAATTCTAGCTTTCTTTTTGTGCCAAGCAGGTTTCCACAGTAGGGCCTCTAACTCCTCACATCTTAATGCTTGACTATACACATTTTTCCACAGTTGAGTCTGGTCGTAGTCCTCTTCTCTTTTTTCCAGTATTGTCTGGACTATGTAATCAATTTTAGTCAGTATGATAATTATTCGTTGTTTGTTCATATTGTCAGCGTTTTTAATGCCTCATATTT
This sequence comes from Azemiops feae, assembly GCA_023970755.1. Lineage (NCBI taxonomy): Eukaryota > Metazoa > Chordata > Lepidosauria > Squamata > Viperidae > Azemiops > Azemiops feae. The sequence continues at coordinate 98,970 of JALGBA010000718.1, read as the reverse complement.
GAAAGTCAATTCCTGTTGCTTTTACGATTATAGATGTTTTAGTTGAAGTCTGCCTTTGTTCATCAAAATTTTCCATCATTTGCATATGAGGTGTAATATCTTCCTCTTCAATAGATTGTAAATACATTTCCTCCATCTCATTAAGTTGTGAATCTGGTTGTGTATCACAATCAATCAAAGTTTGAGATTCAGTTTTTAATTCTGGAGCCTCATCTTTCCTGTGCCTTCTAAAATGTTCTTTTAGTTCCTCTTTCATTTCCAAATTTTTTTCTAGTATAAGTCCATAGTCAAGTAGTGGGTAAGATTCCATTTCAATAATGAAGTAATCTTCGTTTTTTAGTGAAAGTTCAGCTTAGAAGATAGATTACAATATTATAAAATATATCATCCAAACAGAAACAAGAAAAAACAAAAAATCAAGCCCAACAAAAAGATAAAGGCAGCAAAAGTCCAAGTCAGTGTTGTAAATGTCTAAGTTGTAATCCAAAGTAATAGTAGAAGAAAATGCCTTAAAAGTCAATTTTTATATTATAATCCTGAAGAGAGAGAAAATCCATTTTTCTAGAAAATCTATTTTGTATTATAAAGTCAAAACGAACTGCTAGTAGCAGATTGAGCTAATTCCAATAGAGATAGGAATGTCTGGGCCTCACGCCAAGTTCAAGACAAAGTGAAAGTTCAGTTTCAAATGGCTACTTTGTTACATTAGCCCCACCCAGATAGGAATGTCTGGGCTTCACGCCAAGTTCAGCGCAGCTTAAAATAGATACTTTGTTGCCACTCAATCCACATGAATCCGCCCAGAGTATCGGAGAATTTTTTTTAAAAATACACAGTAATGTTCAGAAGGGGGGGGAGGAAGAAAAGCACTCCACACCCTCCCTAAAGGCTTCCACTTAAGTTAAAAATAAGCAGACAAAGAAAGAGAATCACAGTAAGGGGTTTTTTTCAGGACCCCCGAAATCCAAGAGCTCAAATAGACAATAAAAATTAATTATTTTTCAAAGCTCGTTTTCCCCAGTATCCGAACGCTGCTTTCTTAAAGTAGGGAAGCAGTTTCTAAAAGCTTTTCACAGGAAGGTAATAGGTATCAAGTGGGAAGGAAAGGTCTCACCCAGATCATCCACAGTGGCTCTTTTCACTTGGATGTTGCTCTGACTTTCGGCTGGAGCAGCTAAGTGATCGGCCATGTTAATGGGTGATCTTTTTCCCGTCGGCCCCGTCGCTCCCTCTGCGATCAATGAGTGTCCTCCTCGACGGTGGTCACCCCTCCAGGGTGACTTTCGACCCCTGTCCAGGGTCTACCGGCGGGGGGAAACTGGCCGGCAAGGAGCACAGATTCTTTGTGCGACCGCAGTCGGGTGGTTTTATCGGTCCCTTACTAGGGACAGCTATTCCGCTGTTGACTAGCCTGTTAGCTGGATAAACCATCGACCATGCCGAGAAAATGTATCTGGTGTCGCGTCATCAGATGGAGCAGCTACAGGGCAGGCTGCCTACTATGGGGGCTATAGCCATTAACCGGTTGGATAATGAGATGCGTACCATTCTTCAGAGAGCTGATTTGTGTGAGGATGACAAGATTAAGCTCTACAATTCTGCACTGCAGAGGTATCTAAGACTGACCAGGCAAAATGAGTCTGAAAAGGACAGACTGAATCTCATTTATCCACCAGAAGAGCCTTGGCCACTTCCAACATTACCAGAACAGCCGCCACAGCTATCTCCGCAGGACACATGGATGGATGAGATCCTAAGGGGTGTGAGCACCCGTTACAGGAAAAATGCGGAACTTTTGCTGAACAAAATGAAACAGCATCAGGACATCTCAACCTGGGATGATTGCGGTACCTTTTTATACAAAGGGGTCCCTATTCCTGGTACTAATATTTTAGACTTGGTGAAAGGAGCCTCGCAACACCAAGCCCCTACTGAGAAGCGGAAACCTAAAGGCTGGGATGACTTTATGAATGCTATGGCAGAGGTGAATGTTCCAGCCTCTGTGTTGGGGTCTACAACTGTTAAAGAGCAAATAGAAAAGTTGAAAGATTCTCTGGTTGTTAAGGATGAAACTGGTACTAGCCCCGTCTCTGTTATGACAACCCCTTTTGGGACTCAGAAGCCTCTGATTACCGGTACCCTCTCTAGCCCTTGGACATTAAATCCTAGAAGTAGGTTCAGGTTTGGTGACTGGCTCAATTTGTAAAATGAATAAAAACACAGTGAAACAAGTAAAAACGTTTAAGTCTTTTTCTTTATTTTACAGTAAGGCAGGCATGTCTGCATGCATTGGTGATGGTTACAGGTTCCAAACCCCCTTCCCACCTTTATAGTTTTTACAAACAGCTTTACCATTTGATCATTTTTAATATCGGTATTGGAGTACATCTTTAAAATATTTTCATAGGCCACTCCTTTAGACCGGTTCAGTAGAAAAAATGCACAGTGTTGCCCGCAGGTCACAGCGCTGGGATGATGCAGTTGACGTTGGTGAAATGTATACTTCTCAGCTTGCTGCTCTAAAAACATCACTATGGAGTCAGGAAAGTCAGGGCTATCCGGTGGCCTTCCATAAGAATCAAAAAATTCGCCATATCCGGGAGATGGGAAGTAGAAGGCCAGCCAGTGTTCACCAGGCAGAGTGTGAGGGTGGGTATTTACAATTAATCCAAAGGTCTTTTGGAGATTTGTCTCTGGGGTAGCAGGTCACAAGGGTAGACCCCCTAGAAAGGCAGTATTTCCAGAGAACAAGCGGAGGAGCTGCAGTGTGTCCATACTCACATATAATCAAAAAGCACATTCCTTGTGTGACTTATTTCAATAAGGTTTTCAAAGATTGCATAGAGAATCATGTTGACGGTGTTGGGGAGGGGTTGTGCAAATCTAATTTCGGCTCTGAGGTTACCATTCCTGATCAAAGAATAGTGCTCAGAGCACCCCTGATCAGGACTCAAGTCAAAACAATACAAAGTATACCCTCGGTTAAACTCTTCCCGGTTGATTAACAGCGACCTGTCTTTCATGCCTTTGCCTGTGGCTTGCACCATCTGCATGTACCCTCTCACAAAAAGACTGTGCTCATAATCAGGCTGAAGAGGCTTTGTGGGGATCTGCTTGCCATCACAATGCAGGGCGCAAAAATTGACATTGCAGTGTTGAAAATTGAATGGGTTTCTTTCATAATCCCCACTAAAAGATTCATTGTCCACAAACCCAATCACTAATTGTTTAGGTAACTGCCCCAGAAATTTTCCTGATTACACACAAGGCTACCTGCAGGAATGCTGTAAACCTTCATCCCCACTCGATCAATGGGGTATTTGGCATTGGAGGTGAGCAAAGCTTCTGCATGGCCAAGGCGCACTCCCGGGGCTATTTTACACGTTTTACAAAGAGAGAAGCCACCAGGAGTTGCACTTTGTAATTCTCATTGCCATCCTTCATCACGCAAAATTCATTTCTGCTTCTTGTGAGTTTGACTTTCACATCAACGCCATTAATTAGCAGTCTGTCTTGAAAAAACAGATCGCTATGCAGAGGCCCTAGCAGGTCCCATTTACGACTACCAGCCGTGTGTCTTGCTCTCGCTTTGAAACCTGAGTTCCCAGCGGCTGTCAGAAGAGTACTCTCCATGAGGTCCGAGTCATCTTTGTAAAAAACCCCAGCTGTAAATTGGGTACCCAGCGCATCACTACCAAAGTTCAGAATCAGTTCAATCACGGCCCGATAAGAATAGCAATGATGACTCTGTGTAATGAGCCAATCTCCCAAGGTAACATCCAGCTGGTTAAACAGTGATGCTATGGGGTAGTTGGTCAGGGCCACCCTTGCCCCATCATCAATATCCGTCCCGTCAGCCTTTACAATCTTGCAACTCACATACAGCAGGGTGTTGTTTAAATCCATGTAATGCTCACCATGCCCCGTGATAAAAAATTCCAGGGGCGCATTGGGTGTTAGCGCTGATAAAGGAGGGGTCTCGACATAGGTACTGTTTTCAATACTAGTCTGTGTAGGCGCCAGTTGAAAAAGATCCAGTTCTGATTTAACACATTCCTCGGAAGCAGAATGAATAAATGACATATTGTATTAGAATATGTCTTCCTTGTCACAGGGCTTCCTCTTCTGCGCACGTCTCCTCTTGGTATGACGGGTCTTTTTCACAAGTCTTCTCTTTTTAAACGGAATAGGCGGGCCCGATGCATAATATTTCCTGGCTATGAACATCCCTGATCCATCCTGCCCCTTCTTAATAACACGGGATACAAGATGCCCCGCAACATCTCTGGCAATGTTTTTGGCAGCAGATTTGACATGCGGCTTAATGATTTCTAATCCACGCCTCAAAAAAGGCATTGCTTTTCGAAAAAGTCCATGGAACAGACCCCCTAAACCTGTCCCGTACATAATGGGGGCTCCTCGGAAGCCTGGAAGGCTGCCACCGGCTTGTGCCCTGCAGTAAGCGACATAGTCTTGAGGGCTCCCATGCTCCTTGATTACAACCATCCTTCACTTTTCCGAGGTCTAAAATGAAGCTTGACAATCACCTTCCCGTGATAAAAATGCACGTTTTTTCCTGGTCGGTTTTGATTTCTATAGTAACGGTATCGATGTGATGTTTGCTGACCGGTACATAATGTGGACGGTCATAGGTCATTGTGATGAAATCATTGTCTTGCCCTCGCACAGGCACACAGCGCAGTAATGGCACATAGAAGTCCCCCACTATATGGAGCTCTACAATATCTGTGTAAACATATAAGGTGCTGAATCCTGGGAACATAACTAACAGATGTCCAATTTCTCTGCTAACTAGAATGGTATGCGGTTCATCTCCTTTAAGATTATTTTTTCGACCCACTGAATCATAATGTAGGGTTGTCTTAGGTCCGTCCTTGGCATTTGATATAAGCTTGTTCATATTTTCTAACAGTTGTTGGAGGCTGCTGTAGTACCCGCTTCTCAAAGAAAAATGCCAACTCTTTCCCTGTTAGCAATTTCAAAATATCCAGGTGAAGTTAATTTGTGCCAACTATGCGGATACTGTATCTCTGCTAGCCCTACTTCCCATGACCCTGGAAGATCCAACGATCTCGCTAATTGAATAGTAAAATTAGAATTTTTGTTTTGGGGAAAAATTGCTGCTGATGCATTGCTGGGAAGGGTGATGTAAAACTCCACCATATCAAAGATGTTGTACTTCAGTCTCCTTAACCCAACTGTTGAACTTCTCTGGCCATCCAGTTCATTTGACTAGAAACTCTCTGTGTCTCCCCCGCCCTCTTTTTTGGATAATTTTCTCTATTGTGTATATGCGCTGTTGGTCAGCAGGAACCTTCTGGAGCTCCTCAAAGTAAAAAGTCCCCTTTACAGGGTCACCTGTGTAATCATTTAATCTATACACCACTCTTTCCCCCCTTGTCTCCAGTTCTTTGATGATGAATATCTCATTCATATAGGTTTGCTGATAGCCCTTTTCAAACTTACCCTTCAGTCTGGATACCCTGACATGATCTCCCATCTTAAGACATTTTTCCTTTCTTTTACTTTTTAAAGATACCCCATAAAGCCTCATCCACACATCCCTTTCGTTAGACAAATTTACGGTGTTAGGAGCAGTCCCGATGCTACGATGGTAAGTGCTATTGTACCCCTGAAGAGTATCTGCCAAAATGTCCACATACTGATGGGTATTTCTAGCTATGAAATATCTCCAGAGTTTGTTTTTTAGGGTTCTGTTAAACCTCTCTATAACGGCTGCTTTAGTTTCACTATGAGTGACAAAATGATGAATGCCATAACGTGCTAAAAGTTTCTTCAGTGGAATATTCAAGAACTCTTTACCTGCATCTCTCTGTATTTTTCGGGGTGCGCGTCCTGTTTCAAAGATATTCTGGAAGGCGGATGTAACTTCCCTCCCTGATTTATCAGATAAAGGGGAGGCCCAGGCATATTTAGATAACAAATCAATAACTGCTAAGATGTACTTTTTCCCATGGTTCTCCTTATAAAATTTGGAGACATCTATGAGGTCAGCCTGCCATTGATGATCTAAGCCAGACACTACTGTTTTATTTCTAGGAAAATTAATTCTTGCAGGCTTATGAAGTGTATAAGTGTCTTGCCCTGACAGCCACGTCTTGACTTGCTTCATGGTAAGATTTTTATCATGTTTTCTAGCTTCCTGAAAAAGGGTATTCACACCTCCATAACTCCCTACACTTCCTGGTGTATAATAAATACGGCTTAGAAGCTTTTCATGCATCATTATACTGAAACACCACTGACAAATGGTCAAGCGTTGACATTAACACAGTCATTTATTGGTTATACAGAGTTCAGAGGGGGCATGGCCCACCATCAGAAAAATATCCCTCATCACCACTATCAGAATCAAAAGATAAAGGACCATAACACGCTATTTTACAATACGTTGACCCGTCTGTACCCCACAAATCATGTTACACAAATTGCAGCTCTTTAACTCACAGGGTAGATAGTGTGGTCTCTGGGATAGTTCAGAATCCCTGTTATAGTCTAGATCAGAAAACTCTGCAGAAGCTTTGTAACCACGGTGATTACCACGGGAATATAAAATCGGGGTGTCTTGAAGTGTTTGCTGTCTAGGTGTTATTAATCTGGAGTCTGCAAAATATAAAGCACATCCTGTTAGTATGCTATTCGCACCAGCAGCATTTACATTATCATAAATAAAAAACATATTTACTTACCATTGCTGGGAGATAATGTAGCATCATTCACCATTTCACAGGATGTCTGGTAAGTACTCGGCACCTCATCGTTAAAGTTACAACACACCATGCTACAGCCGTGCAAAACGGGTCTGAATAAAAAATTTTCTTTATCATAACCCCTGCAACAGATTTTGTTGCATTCTGCTGGCTGGGGTCTTGTGTCAGAGCGTGCGACGCTAGCTTTTGCTGTTGTTTTAAAAACAGCTTTGGAATCAGCGGTTGCCATCTTCAAAAGACTGCTGGAATTAAATCACTAGCTGTTCAGGCCTGCCCACACAAACTCCCCTGCCCCTTGCAATGACACGTCCTTGAGCCTTGCGCATGCCCAGAATCACAGGGGGTATGACATGCCCAGGCATGTCCCGAACAAGGCCTAACCCCCCCCTTTTTTTTTTACTAGCAGACACAAACATGCATGCCCCAGAATCACGGTCCTGACATGCCAGAACAAGGCTTAACCCATACTTGCCACCTAGCTTCTTGCCGCTTGTGAGCATTTTAATTCCTGTTAATATTCCTTGTCTTTTGCTGTAGGGGGAGGCAGAATAAATTTTATTAAGGCCGTGCTTCAAATGGTTACGTGTACATGGGGATTTGAGGGTGCAATTGGCAAAATATGTGTCTTTAGATTTTTACAAAGGTAAAAACCAGGTTTTAAAAGGGTTATGGTTTGTTTTTTCCCCTGCATTTGAGGAAATGATTTTAAAACCGCCTAGAAATAAATACCTTTTAGAAAAAAGGGGGGTTAAATGCAGGGCCTGGCTGCCTTTTAGGGGCTCCTTTTTCCCCCAGCTTTTGAGGTACTGATTTTTAAAACTCCACAAAAATTAAAAGCATCATTAGGCTAGAATGATTAGAAATAAAAAGCATTTTTTATTTCACAGCTCCCAAAAGTAGGGCTTGTTTCCCAAAAACACAGGCGTCTGTTAATTATTTACTTTTACTTAGCTTTTTTGGTTTTGAATGTCCATAGAATTAGTTTAGGGTTAAGCTAATCATGTCCCCAGAGGCTTGACTGCCACATCTTTCTTGATAGGGTTAGGTTCAACACGCCTTATCTGAAAATAGGGCTGTTAGAGCTACTCATGCTTATCTTGATGGGCTTAGGCCAACACATCATATCCGACTAGGGTTATGACCTTGTGAGGCCTGCACCACGTGGGGGCTGGATTATGCACATCACATCCGGGGGAGGAGGGTTATGCAGGTCATATCCAGAGGGTGGGGGCTGGGCACGTCACTTCCTCTTAGGGACATGACCTGGTGACGTAAGTAACACGTGGGTTTGTTTACTTTGATGACATCACTGATCAAAAGTGCTGATCATTTTCATGAAAAAAAGGTATACACTACTTCTACTAGAGTTGCTTAAACCAAATATTAGTTGACGTGTGCTGAGGAAAAGGAGGAAAACCAATAGTTTAAAAAACATAATATTTATTTATTTGTTTGTTTGTTTGTTTGTTTATTATTAATGTATTTGATGATTATCTTGAATTTTCATTTAACTAACAAACTTCACATATTTATTTCCTTCAGTTTTAATAAACATAAGTTGTCAAGCAAATCCAAAGGAAGAATATATAACCAATAATAATGGATAATTAGAAGTTACCAGCCTAAGAAACAATTTCACAATCATTCCCCTGATTTTGCCATTAGATGTTCCTTAGTGTTTAGATCTGGTGTCAGGATGATAATGTAGCACTTGGGAAAGAAGATGCAGCTCAATAGTCCAGCACCGGAGGCCAAGATGGAGAAGACCTGCACGGCCACCATGTATTTCCCTTTAGTGCTCAGGTAGGTGGGGAGAAAGGAAACCCAAACACTGCAGAAGACCAGCATGCTGAAGGTGATCAGCTTGGCTTCATTGAAAGCTCCAGGCAGGTTCCTGGCCAGGAAAGCCACAGTGAAGCAAATTGCAGCAAGGAAGCCCATGTAGCCAAGAACAAGATAAAACATGGTGACAGAGCCTTCGTTGCATTGAAGGATAATTTCTTCAGGCTGGGAGTGCAGATCAGAGTCAGGAAATGGAGGAGAAACTCCCAACCACATGGCACAGATGAGAATTTGGACAGCAGAACAAGAAAGTATAATGGAGTTGGCCAAGCTCTTCCCCAACCATCTTTTCACTTTATTGCCTGGTTTTGAGGCTAGGAATGCCAGCACTACTGTGATTGTTTTAGCCAACACAGACGACACAGCTACTGAGAAGATAATGCTGAACACTGTTTGTCGGAGAAGGCAGGTGGCTTTCCTTGGTTGGCCAATGAAGAACAAGGAGGATAAGAAGCAAAGCAGAAGAGAGACCAAGAGGATGTAGGAGAGATCCCGGTTGTTGGCTTTGACAATAGGAGTTTCAAGGTATTTAATGAATATGAATAAAACAAAGCCTGTGATTAGGAACAAGAGTAGAGCAAAGGAGATGAGGATGATGCTGAGATATTCTTCATAGGACAGGAAGGTTATTCTTTTGGGGATACACTGGACTCGGTTCTCAGTTGGATATTGATCATCTGGGCACTTGATGCATTTTTTGGTATCTAAGAAAAGAAAGTAATATTTCTTTTATAGTCTTTCAAATTTCCAGAAAAACTTTGGATAAGATGTGATACAGAAAGACAGAAAAGTCTCAGTAAATGGAATATACTTACACTACAACAACAACAAAAAATCCCCAATACATACAACTGTAAAAAGAACAACAGCAGCAGCATAAAATTAAAAGAAGATCTATCTGGTGCTGCAACCTCCCTTCTCTGAGATAATCCACCAGATTCTTATCTTGCACTGGCCTTACCTTGTCCCAAATGATTGGGAGAAGTAGCAAGTCTTGAGAGGTGTAAGAGGATGGGGGCCTATTCAATTTCAAGGGGGAGTGGGTCCAATAAGGCAGGAACTGCAGCAGAAAAGGCAGTCTTCTGATAATCCATAAATTGGGAATCCTTTAAGGGAACAGATCATTTGCATGCCAATTATATCTGCTCTGGTGGGACAAGCAGATATCTTCAAGGAGAGGAAGCCCTGCAGATACCCTGGTTCTGTCTCCTGGAGGGTTTGAAAGGTGAATTTAATTGCACCTGGAAAGAAACTGTGATTTTGTGGAGCCTGCACAGCAGGGGTGTCCTATGGAAGAATACACAGAAACTCTACATTGTGCATGTCTTTGCATTCTGGACCATTTTATAAATTCCAGGTGGTTTTCAAGAGCAACTCTTTGAGTATGGGATAAAAAGATAGAAACAGAAAACTTATGGCAGAAAAAGACCTAGTGCAGCATCGAGTCTGCCCTTTGAGTTTTTTGTTTTCTTATTTAATATTTTATTTCATTTTTTTTCAAAAAAAATTGAGATGATGAACATATGTTTATCCCAAAAATGTTTAAACTCAGTTACTGATGATTGACCCACCAACCATGCTCTCAGTACACTGTTCCAAAAATACTGGACAGAGGATAAAAGTTGTCTAACGTGGTTGGATCCATGGCGAACCACTTGAGAAGTGTTGCAACACTGACTATTTCAGTACAGGTTGTACAGTCCCTTCACAAAAAAAAACATTGACTATCCTGAAATTGAGAGTGTCTCCTACCTATTAGGCCTTCTAGAAATTCATTAAAATGTGATTTTTTCAATGGTCCTGGGGATCCCCTTGTAACAGGGCCCTATGTGCTGGTTGCATGGTAGGTAGCATCTTGATGTACTCCTCTCTTGCTTTCTTAGCATTTATACCACATCGTTTTAATTTTTATTATTGGTTTAATTGTATTCCACCAAGAGTCACTTTGTGTGAAATAGCCATATAAACTTGATAAACAAATTTGAAAAAACATCTTAAGGAAGATTAATTCATAAATGAATTCAACAGGAACTGAGTGTGTTATCTGTAAAGTCTTTTTACCCTATAAAAGTGAGAAGATGAAGCAATATGTTTCCATATTCTCTCAATTTGGCAACAATTTTAAAAAGAATGAATTGAACATTGGTATCAAAGGATATTTAGTAGGTTGGTCTTTTATTAGTTCTCTATTACCCCCCTTCTTTCTCTTCATTTTAATCCCAACACCGCATGTTAGAATTTTTTTCCTTTTAGAACCCCGAGTATATTCCTTTTTTTTTTTTTGGTGTTATATCTCACTACAGTATTTAACAAGAAAGAAAATTGGAAAGATAAGAAAAGGTAGAAAGGAAATATCTACTTGATGATTTTATGCTGAATCCTCTGTTTGGTTTTCATTATTCCTTTAAGCCAACATCTCTCCCTCTATTGTTCCTCCCAATTAGACATTTCAATTTAGAAGGATATATGATCTTAATAAAGATTAAATGATTAAATGAATGATTGATTGATGTATCTATCAGCCTGTAATATAAAGTTGGTTTAGGTAAGCAAAACCCATTGATCTAAAATCATTCCTCAAGTTACAAAGAATACAGATAGTACTAAGAAAGATAAATATGGACAGAAACATCCAAACTGGGAAATAAAAGAGACATTTCCTACTCAATCGACAGCATCCTTCTTCCTACCATATCATTCAAGATATTTTTCTTATCCTTCCCATTGTGGAAGAAATTGGACACCATGAAAATTAAGAACTAAACAATCAAACGTACATGTGTCTTTAACATGCATATTGATCAAAGTTTCCCTATGATGTCACCCACCTTCCTGAGTGGAGATGGTCCCCTCTGGACAAGGAATGCAGTCGTAGCAGCAAAATGGCTCTCCTTCTCGAGCCTGCTTGACAAATCCAGGATGGCATTTTTCCACACATTTAGACTGAGGCAAAGACTAAACAGAAAAAGAAGAAATGCCAAAGAAAATATGTCAGGACTGACTATCCATGTAAGATGGAGGTAGACATGAACATTAGCCAAGTTGTCTCTGGACTTCATGTAGGCAAATATGAAATCTCTGACCACTTCCAAATGGTGGCAGGAGATACAATTGCAGGAAGATGCATCATTCAGTTCCTCCCTTTTTCTTCTGATTTATCAGATTACAATAAAGTAGCTTTCTACTTAACAAAGTCTGGAGGGATGAAATTGAGAAAACATTAAAGCATTAAGTGGCACCCGGTGGGTTGCTCCTCATAGTGGAATTAACATGCATTCCTCCATTCTTCATAAATGCTTGATTTTAAAATATCCATAAATACTAAATGTTAGAGTGAACTTTATTGTAAAATATATATTAATTTTTCATTTCATTGGATTTATTAAACTAGAATAAAACTGTGATGAAGAAAGAAACTTTTAACCAGTATGTTCTGCTTAGGTTTCTTATGGAGTACATAAAACATTGCAAAGCTGCTTCCCTTTGAAAGCTGTCCAAAATTATCTCCAGTTAAGATAAAAAGGGAAATTTCCTTACAAATAGTGGCTGCCAACTTTAAAGATGTTCTTTATTTGTATGTATATTTGTTCAGTTTATATGGCTGCCATGCTGGTGAACTAGAACTAAAACTGGCTGACTAGTTTCTAAAACTATAGTGAGGTGAGATGGAGGTGAGGTCATGAGAACTTGTCCCTCAAAAAGTGTGAATCAGGCATGTTTTGATGAACCACATGGGTCATCAGTGTGAGTCATATGTGTGAAAGGGATATTCAACACAAGGTATCCAATACAAGGTCCTTTCTGTTGAGAGAATACAATTAGGTGACGCAATCTGACAGGGAAATACACACTCCTACTTATTGTTAGTTTGATTTGTAGCCTCTCAGTGTGTCCTAAGGCAGCTAACAATCAAGATAAACAGTTGCATTCAAGGGATTTTCAGATGAAGTGCACTCTTACAAGCCAATGCCCAAATATAAGTAATATTTCCTTCAAAACTGCCCTTTTTTACTTCTGATATCAGGACTTCTTTTTCACTAAAATCATGTTTCAATACTTCAGTTTTCAAGCCATTATCATGGTGAGATGTGTAGTAAATACATTTAATCCATCAATCCAGTGGTGGGATTCAAATATGTGAACAACCAGTTCTCTCTGTGGATGCCCCTTCCGGAAGTCCATTCTGAGCCTGGGCAACAAAAAATTAGCTACTGGTTCTGCTGAAGTGGTGTGAACTGGCTGAATCCCACCATTGAATCAATCCATAAATGAGCTGACATCAGATCAGTCATTATTATTTCATGTGAACTGAAAGCCTTGGACCTCCTTGCTAAATTCCACTATCCCAGTGGGGTTAGAGAGAGACAGCTATAAGCATGTTCTCAGCTGATTAAAAACATCCCAGACTCTGAACCTGCAATTTTGGGAGACCCCTGACTCCAATCAAGGCAAGATGAAGCTTATTTAACTATTGGACCAACAGGATCTCCATCCAGGCTTGATTCCATTTCATTGGATTCAGTCCAAATCTGAAATCAGGGACCAATCAATCGAATTGCCTTCACCTTTGATATTTGAAGAAAAAAAACTAGTGAACCTGAAGCTATTAACACCAAAATCTCCAGCATATGAGGCCCTGTCTCACCAGTTTTATGGTGACACTAAACTGCCGAAGGGACATTAAAAGGCAATGATTTGTGTCCTAAATAAGAATCACCCCATATCTCATTTTGGATCAGCTTACAACAGGGTTCAGCATGATGGCATCAGAAGGGAAACCTTGGTCAATAGAACAGAAGCATGCTTATCTGCCTATGAAAATTATAGAGGTTTTACTCCACACATTCAATTCTCAGTGAAGGTTACCCACTTTTTTGACTGGGTTTAGCCCACTTGAAACAGCTTTGGAAAAAAGAGAAAAGACATCAATATTTTCCCCACCTTGTTGAGCAACTTTATCTGTGACAAAGCTTCTTGGTTGATTATAAGTCTTTGTCTTTCAAAACTCCCCAATACCTTGTCAATGGGATCCTCCGTGGGGAGAAATAACCAACTATTGATCTTCAGATCTCCTGCTACGTCTCCATTCTGATCCAAGTACACTTTCAGCAGGGAAAGATTGTACAATTCCCTCTTCTTTAGAAATGGATGGAACTAGAATGGAAACATCCAGGAATTTAAAAGCAGAAATCTTGGTTTCTTATCTCTTATCACTTTTTACATTTGAATCTTTCTTCTATGGTTGTTTAACTTGCAAATATTGTGAGTTGGGAGAACAAGTGTTACTATTATCTTCAAAACTGAAGTACAAAGATTCAGCAATATTTCTAAATCATGTAGTATACTGATAAAATGTATATTAACAAAATGTAATTGATAAAAATTGTCAATCATATATAACAATCTAGCAAAGGTCACCTTTCAAGTAAACAAAATACACAAATAACTAGAGTATTCATAAACTCCTTGCAAACAATACGGTGATTATCAGAAAGCAAGGATTTGTTAAGAAGAAAGTTGCAAGGCTAATCTTCATTCAGGTAGAGGAGATAGGAAAAGTGACCAGATGAAGTAATTCTACTTTATTGTAAGGCTATATTAACAAAATATTGCAGTTTGAAAGTACAAATCTTTCACTATTTCTTTTGGCAGTCAAAAAATTTAGGGAGGACTTTTTCTGTGTTTCTTTCTCTGCCGGTTACACAGCTGTGGGTTGCCCCTCCTCCCCCCAAAAAAACCATCTTATCTGATCCTTCCCTGCATCTCTTTCTCTGGTCCTCCGAACTCATTCACACCTATTGTTATACTTCCTTAACAGATTGTGTGAATGCTGGTAGTATAACTTGATTTTAGCAAAGAATTAACAAAATGCTTCATGATGTGATGAATGGGGATCTAGTTAATTGAGTGCTGGATGGTATGAGATAATTAAGTGGAGACAACTGTCTCAAAAATTGTACTCAAATAAATATTAATATTACTGATAAAATTGGGGAGTTACAAAAAACAATTAGACCTTGGTGATTGTTTCTTATATTTTTCTTTAATAAAGGAAGTAGATAAATCATGATTTTGTGATGCAAAAATTATAATAACACTTGGACAAAGTTATTTTGGTCTCCTTTAAAAATTCCCAGTTTCTCTCAGGTCCCTATAGTTCCCTCTCAGGATGCTGCCATCCTGATGGGAGGGGGGACCTTTGGACCTCTCCTGTGATGTGTTTAGCTTTCCTTTGTTGACTCAGTTCCGCTGCCCGAGGTCATCTGCCTCACCTCACCAAGGAAGAGATGCCTGGGAACATCTTACCACAGTGTCCGTCAGGACTTCTCACAACCTCTTTGCACCTCTGGTTTGGCTCCTATAGACTGGGCAGTTGGGAGAGGTTTTGAACAATGGGGTTTAGCCTAACAATTTTACCTGGGAACTTTAGATTCTGCCTGCCTTCACTTGCTGTCACTGACTCTCAATAAAAGTTCCTCTTGATACGATGCCAGTTTCAAGAGTTCTGCTTTCTTGAGAGATTCAGCTGAGGCAGGGCCTTGCAGCTTCCAGAAAATAAAAATATGATTTTGTGTTAGAGAGAGGTGCATGAATAAAGTTCAATAGGAAACGAATTGTTAGCATCCAGAACTTGATAAATGATTGTAATGAATGGCAGCTATAATCTGTATTAATATTTCATTTGTAGTTTTTCTCACATTGTTCTATGCGTAGAATGGTTACTGATTATAATAAAGTAGTAGTAATATTTTAATGTTATGATAATAACTGTATTCTTAATTTGTCCACAATGTCATTAATGATTCAGTGGAATGATTCCAGGTCCTCTTGCAGGCACCACCCTTGGAGAAGACACTGCACAAAATTTTCATCAGGTTTAGTCAAGGACAAAGAAAGGGAGGAAGAGATCAAAGGAGCTGCTTTAAGCCTTGAGGAAAGACATCAAGCAGAAGAGCAGTGTTCCAATGGAATGGAATGGAATGGAATGGAATGGAATAGAATGGAATAGAATGGAATAGAATGGAATAGAATGGAATAGAATGGAATAGAATGGAATAGAATAGAATAGAATAGAATAGAATAGAATAGAATGGAATAGAATAGAATAGAATAGAAAGAGATGTTGGAGGTCTTCTAGTCCATGCTCCTGCTCAAGCAGGAGAACCTATACCATCTCAGACAAGTGACTGTCTAGCCTCTTCTTAAGAATCTCCAGTGATGGAGCGCCCATGATTTCTGAAGGCAAGCTGTTCCACTGGTTAATTGTCCTCACTGTTAGGAAGTTTCTCCTTAATTCTAGGTTGCTTCTCTCTTTGATCAGTTTCCAGCCATTGTTTCTTGTCCTAATTTACAGGAGCTTAAAATTAGAAAAAGTCTGGGAACTTTTTTTTGACAATATAAAAAGTCTTGGTTGTTGAAGGGAGGATGCAGCACTCTTCCGATAAGTAGGAGATGTTGTAGAAAAGCTTAAGATCTTAAACAACCAAGCCCAGAGAGCACAAAAGACCCTGAAAAGAATTTAGTTTGATGGATCCTTGTTGGGACCCCGTACCTTCCACGGCTGCAACCTTGGAGCCCCCAACCCCTCTTCACCCTTCTTCCTTCTCCTCTGGGTTTTGGATGCAGCACTTAAGGCATGGGCCAGAATCTTAATGACACTGTAGGTATAGAAATCATTTTGGATCTGCATCCTATTCTTTTTCTCTTGGGTCTCCACTGGTGCTTTCTGGGTGCATCTTCTAAGGCCTTTGACAGAAAAGGGGTGTTTTGAAACAGAACAGTGAAAATACTCAGCTTGAAATTTATGTTCAACAAAGAAATCTGTTTTAAAGGCATTATCGTTTTCCCAACTCTTTTTCTTCTGAAAGGGAAAGCTCCAAATACTATGGACGTGCCTGAGAAGCCTATTCTTTTCCAGGAAAAATGCTCCAACCAATGTCATGATCCAGACTTTCCCTTCAATGGGTCCTGGCAAACCTTCAAGTGCTGAATGGAAGGGAAGAATTCTGTCCCAAACGGAATCATATTCGATGAAGTGAACAAAGATGTTGACTTGTCTCCATTTAGAGAGGGCATCCCTGAGGAATGTGGTATGTCCAGTCATTGAGAATTGTTGTGATATAACAACACAAATTCTATTCTTGACAAGCGTAGGAGTAAAAGTCCTCATGAAATTCTCTCCCTTCTCTGTGTCTGGAGCAAAGAGACCAATCAGGGTCCATCCAAAATGGAGGAGAATTTGGACAATTCCTGGGTACTGGATCCCTTCTTTGGGGAGCATCGGATGGTAAAAAGGGAATTGACTTTTATCACTCAGAGCCTCTGAAGCAATTCTATCACTGACCTGAAAAACAATAAAGAATTCTGTGTTATATTAGAAGTCCTACCAATCCCAAATTTTAGTTTTTAATGAATCCAACTTTTTTCTCCTGCACATATTAGAACATTTCCTGTTGATTAGTCATTAGGCATATCAAGATACAGAATATAAAACACAGAACATTAACAAGACTCGGTGTGGCTCCACCGGCAGGGAGACAGCAGCAGCAGGCAAGTAGGCTCTCTGCTTTTAACCTAGATTAAACCAATTTACTGTTTTAATTTTCTTAATTTTTAAATCTTTTACATTTTTGAAACTCTATGCAGTGTGGCCACTAATCCACTTAACCCACCCTCAGCTATATTTTAACTACCGGTTAGCTATATTTTAGCTGTATTTTTGATATCCCGAGCTGGGCCTCAGCTATGGGAATGCCTTGCTGCTGCTTTTTTGTTGTTGCTATATAGGTTTTTCTGCTTTGTCAGGAAACCTAGTATTGTTTAGTTTTGAGTGACTTTTATTTGATCCATTTTTATCTACTACTTTTTACCACTTTTTCTTTTACTATTTTTTTTTTACTATTTTACTATTTTGTGATTTTTATTCACTCCCTACTCCCTGCTTTGGGTAGGATTCTTGCCTTACTTGTGAGGAGGGATTTGCTTTTTCTTGACTCTTGGCCCTTGGGTTTTTTGTTTTTTTTTTGGATCCAGGATTTGCCTTGGGGATTAGTCTCTTGTCATATTACATTGCTTCCCCTTTATTGTGTTATCTAACACAATGAAGTCAAAGAAAAGGTGCAGATCCCTTACTGACCTGGTTCCTCAACCTTCTTTGAAGCAATCCAAGATGGAAGACTTTGTTTTGGCTCGGCCTCTTTGTTTGGAAACTCCAGCTCCTTTCCTTCTGGCTGCTGCTGGTCATCCTTTGGTGGTTCAGGATGTTGCCCCTCGAGTTGAGAACAAAGGCTCCCCTAAAGCTACGGTCCCCAATCGATCTTTAAACGAGCCCACCCTTACTGAACTTCTGGCTCAGCAATGTTTCCTGGTTGCAGATACAACAGCGAGCATACAGCTCCAGCTTGACAAAATAATGAGTACTCTAAATTATTTAGTTTCTTGGGTTGCCAGTGGTAGTGTTGGGCCGGCCGCTCGGCATCCCGATGTGGTAGCAGGGTCTCCCTCGTTAAGCCTCAGCAAAAGATCTGCTCAACATAACCCTACCAACAATTCGAACTCTACTTCCCTAGATGCAAACAGTCACCTGGTTTTACAGCCAAAACAGGTGGCCCTAAATATCAATCCTATTAACGGCTATTTGCCGTGCTGGGGCTCAATACAGCTGGCAAGGGGTCATATAATACAGCTATTGGGGTTGGAAGCTGATGATTTGAAGGAGGTCGAATCTTTATCCTCCTCTATATACTGCACTCGAGTGTTACTTAGTTTCGACAATTCCAACACCCCCAAACTATTCTTCAGGAGAAGATCTCTACTAAGGTCTTTCGGCATTTTGCCAAGAAGAGTCTTCAAAGATATGTCGACTAAGCCTCTTTTAAGTAATCGACCACCTGTGAGTGTTAGGAGATTTACTGCCCCTAAAAGATCCTCAGTAGCACATGTTAATGTGCCAACCCTGAATGTCATCTCTGATGTTAGTCCATCTACTAAATATACATCTATGCTTGTAAAATCTCCTGATGGCGCCCTCTCTGAGGGGGTTTTGACTGATTCTCCTACTGTCAATCAAACCAACCCCCCTCAGCGAGTAACATCTCATCAGGAACCTTGCCTTGACTTAATCAGCCGGGAAGAAGTGGCCTCAAAGGAAGCGACATCAGCCCAGGGTATTCAAGGCCTTTTAGCGAATAAGTCCCAGGCCAGTGACTCTGGGATTCCATCTATTCATGTGACTGACTTATCTCAAGATAATTTCTGGAACCAGGAGGAGATACAGCTCTTCAACTCCTTTCGTGCGCTCCCACATTCAGAAAGGGCCCAAATTATTAAGCGTCTGGTTGCAGTTAAAGCCAAGCTTTGGAGTCTCTCACTACCTGATAAGGATTTTCCTGGATTTCAGGGAGCCCAAACCGATTCATCAGTGGAAGTTCCCCCGGCCTTTTTTCCAGGATGTCTTACTCGTCAATATGAAGATCTTGGGCTCCCTCAGACCCCGTCTGCTGATGCCACTGAATGCTTGCCAGCTAATGCTAATGCTACAAGTACGAACTGGAGTGCGTTTAGAGTTCTACAGCCCCATGAACAAGATTCGCCTACCTTCCCCCCTTCCCTGCCTTTATCTCCCATGAGGGTGACACTGCCTTCTAATAATGGGTGTATCTTTTTGGACCAGAAGGGCTCCCTTGAAAAAATTAATTGTATAGAATGACTATCAAACTTGGCAACCCCCCTCTGTACTCTTAAATGTCTTTCGTGGAACATAGCAGGTTGGGGGAGAAGGTGTGGTACTATAGAATTTACCAACTATATTCAGGCATTTGATGTGGTCCTGCTTCAGGAGACTTGGGCATGTGATAAGATATCCCTTACAGGGTTTACGGCCATTTCCCTGGCCGCCACCAAACAATCGGCGAAGGGAAGACCCAAGGGTGGCTTGGCTTGTTTGGTCTCTACCTCCTTAAAGGTGGAGACAGTGGAGCTGTCCCCCTGTGGCTCTTTAGCCATGGCGCTCCTAATTAAGAGAGGATGCAGCAAATTGCTAGTGTTCAACGTCTACCTTCCTCCGATGGTGAGGCAAGCCGACATTAAGGCTCAATGGGATGAACTGGAGAACTATATTACTTGTATTGAAACTAAATTTCCAGGGCTATACACCTTTATAGGGGGCAACTTTAATGCCGGATTGGGAGTCCATGTTCCTCCATCGATTGAGGCACTTTACTCCCAAGAAATCCTTCAAGCAATAGGTCATCTGATTTCAGCTAGACATTCTAAGGATGAACTAACAAATTTTGCTGGTATTCAGTTAGCACTTTTAGCATCCCAACATGACAAGATAATCCTCAACGGGAGTACCCCAGGCGATCTAGTTGGTGAGTTTACTTTTAGTTCCTCACGTGGGAGTAGCACTATTGATTTTGTGCTGGTTTCTCAGTTACTAAGAAAGGCAGTCCATGCTTTTTATGTGGACTGCCGTACGGAGAGCGATCATTACCCCCTGGTTACAATTATTGGGCTTTCCTCAAATATACACTTATCTAAAGGCCCCCAGATATTGGATCCCTATGCGGCCTTCTATATAAAGAGGATCAAATGGTCTTCTAATACCGAAAGAAAGTTCCACTCCTTTTTATTATCCCCGGAATGTCTCAGCCTTTATAATCAGGTTCTAACAAGTAGTGGCTCAGAGACAATCTTGGCCTTTGAATCACTAATTAATAGTGTTCAAAGGGAGTTAGGAGCAGATTATAGGCCAAAGGGTCCACATCACGTAAGAAGCAATCCCTGGTTTGATAAAGAATGTCTGATGCTTAGGAACCAGATTAACCGGGCTTACTTGCTTTACCGTAACCGAGGGGACAAACGCCCACCAGAGGACTATTACCTGAAGCGGGAGTATAAAGGGCTAATTGTTAAGAAAAAGAGGGCTAAAGAGAGAGAGAAGTGGGATTTACTTCTCTTCTCTGTCCAGCAGAAGAATACCCGACTATTTTGGCAAATTGTTGCCAGCTCCCTCCCTGGTTACCAAGAACTCCCTCTCTGCTGTATTTCTAACAGAGATTGGGAAAACCATTTTTTGTCAATCTTTCAGGCTTCAATAATTTCAACCAAGCTTGGATTACAACTGCCTCCTGCAATTCCTATATGGCAACCCGTGACTCATGCTGAAATTGCTGAGTTTATCTCAGAACTTAAGTCAGGCAAAGCCCCTGGCCCCGATGCTATACCCCCCATTTTGTTAAAATCTAATCCCGAGTGGTGGATTCCTCTTCTGGCAACACTTTTCACCCATATTAATTCCTCCGGTAGGATTCCTATCTCTTGGAGTCTAGCAATTATTATTCCAGTTTTTAAACGAGGAAACAGAAACAACCCTGCCGATTATTGACCTATAAGCCTGCTTTCCATCATTGGAAAACTGTATGCTAAATATCTTCAACGTAGACTCCTCATTTGGGTTGAGGAGTCTAACATCATTGGTGCAGAGCAGATTGGGTTTAAAGCGGGCTGTGCCACATTGGACCACTGTTTTGTTCTAGCACACCTGGTTGACAAATACGCTATTACACCAGGTGGCAAACCTTTTACTGCTTTTATTGATTTAAAGGCAGCGTTTGATTCAGTCCCTAGGGAACTGTTGTGGTCAAAATTGCATAAAAGTTCTATTGACGGACGTCTTTTGTTCCTAATTAGATCTTTGTATAATCAGACCTCTAGCCAGGTTAGGTGCGGCTTGCAGGGAGAACTTTCAAATCCTATCCCGATTGAGAGCGGAGTTAGGCAGGGTTGTGTCCTGGCCCCTCTTTTGTTTAATTTATTCTTATCCGACCTGGCCTTTTATATTGAACGCATTGAGTCCCATGCCCCAAAGTTGTTAAATACGAAGATTCCGCTTCTTCTTTATGCTGATGATGCGGTCCTTCTTTCACAATCAAGGCTCGGTCTAAAAAGATTACTTTCTGCATTTGGGTCCTACTGTGCTGAGAACCACTTGTCTATTAATTATGACAAATCCAAAGTATTGGTGTTCTCCAGAGCCCGGAAATCATACAACTGGGCTATCAATGGTAATGTTGTTAGGCAGGTTTTCCATTTCAAGTATTTAGGTATTCAATTTCAGAATACTGGTGCTTGGACTAAACATCGAATCCAGGTGCTGAATTCGGCCTCCTGTAGCCATCAGCAGATTATAAGATTCTTTTTTACCCAAGGAGGCCAGTCTATTCCTTCTGCTCTATGTATATATAAAGCCAAAACCCTGGCCCAAACTCTTTATGGAATTCCCATATGGGTACGAGGCTTCAAAGATTGTATTGAAAGAACCCAGGCTGTTTTTTTTAGGAAACTTCTGGGTCTTCCTCCCTGTGTTGGATTTGCTTCGATCTACCTGGAACTGGGCATTCGTTCAGTCGAATGCATGGCGTGGATTAACACCTTCAAATGGTGGTTTCAGGTGCTCTTTTCAGCAGTCCCTGGTAGCTACCTCTCCCTGGTGTTTGCTGACTCTCATACCTCTCGTTGGGAGAGGGAGCTATCGAAGAAACTCCACTTGCTAGGTTTTACGGGGGATGCTCTGGGAGATTATGGTCTCAAGGACGCCCAGTTTAGGGTAGTCCAAAGGCTTGTGGACATAGATTTGCAATATTTAAGAGCCAGAGCTAACAAAACCTGCTCCCCTTTGATCTTTAGCCATTCTAATAATTACGGATTGAGGATGGCTTCATATTTCTATACTCTAACCATCCCCAAGTATAGAAGAGTTTTTTCCCTGGCCCGTTTCAATGTTTTGCCCTCAGCATTACTCGACGGGAGATTTAAGAGGCTCCCGTTTAGTGAGCGACTATGCCCCTGTGATAGGGCCGAAGTTGAAACTGTGGAGCATGTCTTATCATACTGCCCTATGTATAACACAGCCAGAATTAAATTATTCTCTCTCCTTGGAATTGATCCCTCTGGTTCTAATGTCAGTAATCTGGTTTTATATTGTTTAGGGGATGGCTCCTCCTATATTACTTCTCAGGTTTCTAAATTTCTTTTAAGAGCTGTAACTACCAGAGGAGAATGTTGTAATTCCTCTTTAACCAAGGCTTTTGGTGTTTAATTGTTTGTGATACTTTTCTTGTGTTTTCTTTTGTTGCACTTGCATTTTGGTCTGTGACCGCAAAATAAATTATTATTATTATTAACAAGACTCCATGTAAAAACAGAATTTAGAAAAGTAACTACAATAGAATAAGCATAAACAATGAAAATATTTCTTTATAACCCCAGAATTTGCCACAATCAGACCATAATTTCCTTCCGAAAACGGCTTTATTATATATAATTTTTGAATTCTGAGCACACAGGAAATACATTTTTTTAAATAATAGGATCCCAATAGATTGTTTCTCTAAAGTGCAATCCAAGATATTGATCTCCCTCTTTCTTAAATAATTAACATTCAAAATAATAGATGTATTACATCTTCTATTTCTGCAGCTCCACAAATACAAGTATATTCATTATAAGGAGTTTGGAAGATTTAACTCAATACTTGGAAGGTACATTTGTAGCAGCTGATGCCTTTCAGTGTGCCAGCCTTACTGAAGATGGCCCTACTTTTCTCTATTTTGACCATCTTGGATTCTTTGTGCAGCATTTTCTTTAGATTTTTCTCGAGTGGCAAAAAAGACAGGGAGATGACAGTTCCTAATATAAAATCAAGAATATTTTAAATGAAATTTGTTTGTTCTAATAGCATTTGGGGACTGTTATTAGTTTAATGAAGAGAAGGACAAGGGGTGACATCATAGCAGTGTACCAATATCTCAGGGGCTGCCACAAAGAAGAGGGAGTCCAGCTATTCTCCAAAGCACCTAAAGGCAGGACAAGAAACAACGGATGGAAACTAATCAAGGAGAGAAGCAACCTAGAACTAAGGAGAAATTTCCTGACAGTGAGAACAATTAACCAGTGGAACAACCTGCCTCCAGAAGCTGTGAATGTTCCAATACTGGAAGTTTTTAAGAAGAGACTGGACAGCCATTTGTCTGAAATGGTATAGGGTTTCCTGCCTGAGCAGGGGGGTTGACTAGATGACCTCCAAGGTCCCTTCCAACTTTTACTATTATTATTATTATCTTTTATTTATTAGACATGAACCACAGTCAACTGAACATTATTATTATTATTATCATCATCATCATCATTATTATTATTATTATTATTATTATTATTATTATTATTATTATTATTATTATTATTATTATTATTATTATTATTATTATTATTATTATTATTATTATTATTATTATTATTATTATTATTATTATTATTGATCATCGCACAGTCAGCCAGATGATCAGACTGGATTTGGCATTTTTGTCTACCTATTGAGTCCTTACCAAGGTCCTGGGATAGGCAGATGTGGATGTTTAATGGTATTACAGATATCATCACAGGATGGAAGCAGTTCCTATTAAGGCCGCCTTTTGCAATTGACTAATGACGAATTTGTCAATGCCAATGGTGCTCCAGTTGTTTTGGGATTGCACCCAAGGAGCTTATTACTATTGGTACTACCCTTGCTTGCCTTTGCCACAGTATTTCTATTTGTAGGTCTTTGTATTTTGTTATCTTCTCCAGTTCTTTCTTATCTATTCTGCTGTCTCCAGGCACTGCCACGTCCACTATCCAGACTTTTTTGTCTTTCTTATCGACAATTGTTAAGTCCGGGGTGTTATGTTGCAGGTGCTTGTCTGTTTGAATTCTGAAGTCCCAGAGCAATTTAACTTTATCATTTTCTATGACTTTCTCTATTTTATGATCCCACCAGTTCTTACTTACAGGCAAATGATATTTCTTGCAGATCTTCCAATGCACCATTGCTGCTACTTTGTCATGCCGCTGCTTGTAGTCAGTCTGTGCGATCTCCTTGCAGCAGCTTACCAGGTGGTCCACTGTTTCTTCAGCTTCTTTGCATAGGCGGCACTTACTGTCTGTTGCTATCTTCTCAATATTGACTTTGTATGCATTTGTCCTTAAGGCTTGGTCTTGTGCAGCCAGAATTAGTCCCTCGGTCTCTTTCTTCAATTTTCCTGCTCTTAGCCATTGCCAGGTCTTCTTATTATCTGCTTTCCCAGCTATTTTTTTAATGTACTGGCCATGTAGTGCTTTGTCTTCCCATGCTTCTATTCTGTTCTTCATTTGGTCTTTGTTGTAGGCCAGTTTGGTCTCTCCAGTAGTCAGTAAGCCTTCCTGATATACTAATTTCAGTGCATCTTCATCATTGTCCTTCAGATATTCTTCCAAAGCCATTTTTTCTTCTTCAACCATCTGATGTACTTGCAGCATTCCACGCCCACCTATTTACCTTGGTAGATAGAGTCTGTCAATGTCACTGCGTGGATGAAGGGCATGATTCATTGTCATTATTTTTCTAGCCTTTCTATCCATTGCTGTTAGTTCTGCTTGAGTCCAGTCCACTATTCCAGCTGTGTATCTAATGACTGGAATTGCCCAGGTGTTGATTGCCTTCATGGTATTTCCTCCATTGAATTTGGACTTTAAGATCTTCTTCACTCTCTTGATGTATTCACCTCTAATCTTTTTCTTGACTTCAGTGTGCTTGATGCTGTCAGCTTGAAGGATACCCAAGTATTTGTAGTAATCTTCCTCATACAGACTCTTAACATTATTTTCGTGGGGCATCTTGATTCCTTCAGTTTTCACTATTTTTCATTGTTTGATAGTAAGTGTGGCACATTTGTCCAAGCCAAACGCCATTACAATATCTTGGTTATATATACGGACAGTGTTGAGAAGCGATTCTATTTTGGATGATATTTTCCCATACAGCTTCAGATCATCCATGTAAAGGAGGTGGGATAGTCTGGCAGATGTTTTTGATGTTTGATAGCCATGTCCTGAGTTATTCAGTATTGTTGACAGAGGAAACAGTGCAATAACAAATAGTAGTGGTGATAATGAATCTCCTTGAAATATTCCTCTCTTGATATTAACCTCTCCCAATCTTTCACCATTGACCTGCAACTGTATCTTCCATTGTGCCATCGATCTTTGCACAAATTTTCTGATGTTTCTACTGACTCCTGTTATTTCTAGGCACTTGATTATCCAGTCATGTGGCAGAGAGTCAAATGCCTTTTTGTAGTCAATCCATGCCACATTCAGGTTGGTCTTCCTTTTCTTGCAGTTTTCCAAGATCATTTTGTCTATTAGGAGTTGATCTTTTGTTCCTCTGCTATTGGGGTGGTTTCCTTTCTGCTCAAATGGAAAGAGATTGTTTTCAACTAGATGCTGTTGTACTGCATCAGCTACCACACCAGTTAGCAATTTGAAAGTTGTTGGTAAGCAGGTAATTGGCCTGTAGTTGCCTGGTGTTGCCCCTTTTGCTGGATTTTTCATTATTAGGTAGGTTTTCCAGTTGTTTGCCACTTTTCAATTTCTCCTCCTTGTTGAACTGCTTGGCAATGAGTGGTATAGAACAGTTAGATGTGTCAACCAAAACCCATGCAGTTCATCTTCACCTGGTGCTGACCAATTTTTGATCGTCCTTGCTCTTTTTTCTACCATTTCTGTTGTTATTACTACTTTCATTTCAACTTCTGTTTTATTTGCATCCACCTCTTTTAACCAAGCCGCATCCTTGTTGTATTTCTTTGGGTTATCCCATATCTGCTTCCAGAACTGCACTATTTCTTCCTTGTCAGGTATTGACTGATTCATTGCAGTTTCTCCATTGATGGATTGGTAGAAACGTTTCTGATTGGATTGAGATTGGAGGTTCTGCCTATAATTTGCAATTCGAGCTTTGTATCTGTTGATTTTCCTGGCTATAGCTGTTATTTGCTGCTTTATTATTTCCAGTGCTTCCTTGATCTTCCTTGTTTCTAAGTGGTATTTCTTGATTAGGTCTTCTTTGGTCTTCTTGTTCTTCAGCTTCTTTTCTTTCATCTGTTCTAGCTTGCTTGCATCTGATCTTAACTTGCTGATTTTATTTTCCAGTCTAACCTTCCATTTTTGTGGTGTTTGTTTTTCTTCTTTGTTGATTTTGCATCCCAGGTATTCAGTTATAACTGCAGCTGTGCTGTACATTAGTTCGTTTGTTTAATAATAATAATAATAATAACAATAACAACAATAACAACAACAACAACAACAATAATAATGATAATGATAATGATAATGATAATAATAATAAAGTTGGAAGGGACCTTGGAGGTCATCTAGTCCAACCCCCTGCTCAGGCAGGAAACCCTATACCATTTCAGACAAATGGCTGTCCAGTCTCTTCTTAAAAACTTCCAGTGTTGGAGCATTCACCGCTTCTGGAGGCAGGTTGTTCCACTGGTTAATTCTTCTAACTGTCAGGAAGTTTCTCCTTAGTTCTAGGTTGCTTCTCTCCTTGATTATTTTACATCCATTGCTTCTTGTCCTGCCTTCAGGCGCTTTGGAGAATAGCTTGACTCCCTCTTCTTTGTGGCAGCCCCTGAGATATTGGAACACTGCTATCATATCCCCCCTCGTCCTTCTCTTCATTAAACTAGACATACCCATTTCCAGCAACCGTTTCTTATATGTTTTAGCCTCCAGGCCTGTAATCATCTTTGTTGCTCTTCTCTGTACACTTTCTAGAGCCTCAACGTCTTTTTTACATCGCGGTGACCAAAACTGGATGCAGTATTCCAAATGTGGCCTTACCAAGGCATTGTAAAGTGGTATTAATACTTCATGTGATCTTGATTCTATCCCTCTGTTAATGCAGCCTAATATTGTGTTGGCTTTTTTGACAGCTGCAGCACACTGGTGGCTCATATTTAAGTGATTGTCCACTAGGACTCCGAGATCCCTCTCACAGTTGCTACTATTATGGCTTTCTGAAATTTACGACTCACCATATTTTTTTATGGGAGAGACACTCTTTATCTGATTCCTCTGATGAGACCTGTCCAGTATGGTTGAACCTCTGGCATAGCTCTCATCTTCCTCAGAGTACACAAGGCCCACAAACACGTCAAGGTTGTTGTTGTTGTTGTTGTTGTTGTTATGCATACCATTAATTTTATTAATTATATGCCGCAATTTTATAAATTGTATAAATTCCCAATTCTGCTCTGAGGGCAGCAGCTGAAGTCCTTTTATCCACCCTCAAGATACTTCTCAGATGATGTGATCTGATTCGTTCTAGTAGTGATATAAATTAAATCCCAAAGTTCAGCTCAATATAGGTGCATAATGGTAACATTGGTATTTTGTATTTAATAATTGAGTCTAAGGAAGCTGCATAGCTATGATTTTTTTTAAAAAAATTAGTGCATTCACTTGTGCCTTCTAAATGAGCTCCTTTTATGTTGAGGGAGCCCAGATCCAGTCACAGAGAAAAATTCCCCCAGGTAAGGAAAGGTGTGAACTTGCTCTCTTGCCTCCTCATTGATTAGCCCTATATGGTAATACTATCATTTTCCAAAGACCATCACTTTTAACTTGGACTTATCCATAATCAGATAATTATTATGAGAATAGGAGCCAAGTCCTCTTAACAGCATATGCAACCCAAATGTCATATTGGCAACACCTTTGTCTTACCTTTTGGTACCTATCAATCCTATTTCTCATGGCTCCATTGAGCCCCAAACACACTCTCAAACAAATGAACAAAAATGGGATGGAAGGGACCATGGTGGTTTTCTAGTCCAACCCCCTGCCCATAGCAAGAGATCCTATACCAATCCAGACAAAATGAATGTTCAGCCTCTTTTTGAAAATCTCCATTAATGGAGCACCCACAACTTCATGAGGCAAGCCGTTCCACTGATTAATAGTTCTCACTGTCAGTGCTTGTAGAAAGAGCTTTGAGCAGAGTCAACACCCTGAGCTCCATTTGAAGGGCAGTCAATTTCTTCCATAATATTTCTTTGTTTACTGTGTCAAATGCTATAAAGGCATCAAACCATTATTTCCTCTGATTGATATTTTTATATTTAGATGGTTCAAGACAAAATAATTGTCAATAGTGGATCACATCTGCCTAAAGACTGCTGGTTCTTCTACCAAGGAATGCACTTTTTATCCACCTACTATCAATTCTTTTCAAGTGGAAGTTTGCATATATTTTAGTCACAATATCTGTTAGAGAATTGGAATTGCTAGGGTCCCTTTTAGTCCCTTTTTTATATATAGGAATTACAATTGCCATCTTTGACCCAAATGGGCATGGCGGATATTATTTATATGTGTAAATGTATATGTCAATGGAGGGTCCCACCAGTCAGGATATTTCTTGAATTGTTCAGCTGCTAGAAAATCCTCTGCAGAGGCCATATTGCTCTTCAAACCTTTTATGAAGAATTTGATCATGAGAATTTTAAGGCAAAAATTAGCTGATATGTTGCCTAACATATTTGTAGATTTTTAATACAATGGTTGGTTAATGTTAGTGGCCCCTAAAGGTTCATAATACATATATCTTTTATCATCAGTAGGAAAGGTACTCCTTCATGGATTACTGCCTTGTCGTGGCGAAGGGGCTTGCATAACTCAATGAAGCTATGAGCTATGCCGTGCAGGGCCATCCAAGATGGACAGGTCATAGCAGAGAGTTCTGGCAAAATGTGATCCACTGGAGAAGGAAATGGAAACCCACTCCAGTATCTGCCATGAAAACCCCATGAACAGTACCAAAAGGCAAAAAGATATGATGATGGAAGATGAGCCCCTCAGGTCGGAAGGTGTCCAATATGCTACTGGGGAAGAGCAGAGGGCTAGTACTAGTAGCGCCAGAAAGAGTGAAGCGACTGGGCCAAAACCGAAAGGATGTTCAGCTGTGGATGCATCTGGTGGAGAAAGGAAAGTCCGACGCTGTAAAGATTTTTTCTCCATAGGAACCTGGAACGTAAGATCCATGACTCAAGGCAAACTGGACGTGGTCAAACAAGAGATGACAAGACTGAACATCGACATCTTGGGAATCAGCAAACTAAAATGGACAGGAATGGGTGAATTTAATTCAGAGGACCATCAGGTATACTACTGCTGTCAAGAATCCCTCAGAAGAAATGGAGTAGCCTTCATAGTCAATAAAAGAGTAGGAAAAGCAATACTGGGATACAATCCCCAAAATGACAGAATGATCTCAGTACGAATCCAAAGCAAACCATTCAATATCACAGTAGTCCAAGTCTATGCCCCAACCACTGGTGCTGAAGAGGATGAAATTGACCAGTTCTATGAAGCCCTACAGCACCTTATAGAATCAACACCAAAAAATGATGTCCTTATCATCATGGGGGATTGGAATGCTAAAGTAGGAAGCCAAAAGATAATCGGAATAACAGGCAAGTTTGGCCTTGGAGTACAAAATGAAGCAGGGCACAGGCTGATAGAATTTTGTCAAGAGAATACGATGGTCATAGCAAACACTCTTTTCCAACAACCCAAGAGACGGCTCTACACATGGACATCACCAGATGGTCAACACAGAAATCAGATTGACCATGTGCTCTGCAGCCAAAGATGGAGAAACTCTATACAGTCAGTAAAAACAAGACCAGGAGCTGATTGTGGCTCAGATCATGAGCTTCTCGTTGCAAAATTTAGGCTTAAATTGAAGAAAGTAGGGAAAAACACTAGGCCACTCAGGTATGAACTAAATCATATCCCTGATGAATATACAGTAGAGGTGACAAATAGATTTAAGGAATTAGATCTGATAGACAGAGTGCCTGAAGAACTATGGACGGAGGTTTGCAACATTGTACAAGAGGTAGCAACTAAAACGATCCCAAAGAAAAAGAAATGCAAGAAAGCAAAATGGCTGTCTGAGGAAGCTTTGCAAATAGCTGAGGAAAGAAGGGAAGCGAAAGGCAAGGGAGAAAGAGAAAGATACACCCAATTGAATGCAGAATTCCAGAGAATAGCTAGAAGAGATAAGAATGCCCTCTTAAATGAACAGTGCAAAGAAATAGAAGAAAACAATAGAATAGGGAGAACCAGAGATCTCTTCAAGAAAATTGGAGATATGAAGAGAACGTTTCATGCAAAATGGGCATGATAAAGGACCGAAATGGCAGGGACCTAACAGAGGCAGAAGAGATTAAGAAGAGGTGGCAAAATTACACAGAAGAACTATGCAAGAACGAGCTTAGCATCCCTGATAACCACGATGGGGTGGTCACTGACCTCGAGCCAGACATCCTAGAATGTGAAGTGAAGTGGGCCTTAGGAAAGCTGAGCAACAACAAAGCTAGTGGAGGTGACAGTATTCCAGCTGAGCTATTCAAAATCTTAAAAGACGATGCAGTAAAAGTGCTACACTCAATTTGCCAGCAAATTTGGAAAACTCAACAGTGGCCACAGGATTTGAAAAGGTCACTTTACATTCCAATTCCAAAGAAAGGCAATGCCAAAGAATGTTCAAACTATCGCACCATTGCACTCATTTCACATGCAAATAAAGTTATGCTTAAAATTCTACAAGCTAGACTCCAGCAGTATGTGGATTGAGAACTTCCAGAAGTACAGGCAGGATTTCGAAGAGGCAGAGGAACTAGAGATCAAATTGCCAACATATGCTGGATCATGGAGAAAACTAGGGAGTTCCAGAAAAACATCTACTTCTGCTTAATTGACTATGCTAAAACCTTTGATTGTGTGGATCACAACAAATTGTGGCAAGTTCTTAAAGAGATCTTAGTCTCTTGAGAAACCTATATGCGGGTCAAGAAGCAACATTGAGAACTGGACACGGAACCACTGATTGATTCAAAATTTGGAAAGGAGTCCAGCAAGGCTGTATTCTGTCACCCTGCCTATTTAACTTATATGCAGAGCACATCATGAGAAAGGCAGGGCTAGATGAATCAAAAGTTGGAATTAAGATTGCAGGGAGAAATATCAACAACCTAAGATATGCAGATGATACCACTCTAATGGCAGAAAGTGAAGAGGAGATCAACCCTGACTGCTCTTTAGAAGGCCAGATCCTGAAGTTGAAACTCAAGTACTTTGGCCACCTAATGAGAAGGAAGGACTCACTGGAGAAGAGCCTAATGCTGGGAAAGATTGAGGCAAATAGAAGAAGGGGACAACAGAGAATGAGGTGGCTGGATGGAGTCACTGAAGCAGTAGGCGTGAACTTAAATGGACTCCAGAAGATGGTAGAGGACAGGAAGGCCTGGAGGAACGTTGTCCGTGGGGTCAGACATGACTTCGCAATTAACAACAACAAGAAGGAAAAGTAATCCCATAGGACTTTGTTTAAAAATCTGAGATTTGGTCATGATTGAGGATATCATTATTTTGGATAAGAACATACAAAAAATGTGAGTTTTCCATCAGTACTGCACATTCCTATTGTACAGAAGATCTTTGACTGAACACAGAGCCTCTCCTTGCCTTCACAAGTGTGCAGCAGAAGCCTCTAAGCAATTGGGATGATGTCATGAAAAGACAGGTCTCTTTTGCTCCTTGCTTCCTCCCGACTGCATATCCCAATCCTTATTTATAACACTTACAAATGCCATGGTGAAAAGATTATTTGCAGCAGAACCAGTTCTTAAACATCCTGATCCTGAGGAACCATTCATTATCCAGGCTGATGCTAGTGATGTTGTGGTGGGCACAGTCCTCCTACAAAAAAACCTTAAGGGGGATCTGCAGCCCTGCGCCAACACTTCACGAAAGCTTTTGGAAACAGAGAGGAGATGGGCTGTTTGGGAGAAAGAGGCTTTTGTGGTGAGATGGGCGTTATTAACTTGGCGCCATTTCTTGGAAGGAGTAAAGTGCCTTTCGAAGTATAGACTGATCATTATTATTATTCAAAATAATCTTGAATTATATAGAGAAGACACGGTTGGATCTATCACTCACACACCAACATCCCACTCACTTTACAGAAAGGGAAGGACAAACACAAACCTGTGGGACTTTGTAGGTGCCTGCTAATGTTGACATCTGGATGGAGCTGTCTCTGCTAGCTCCATCAACAATAGCCAAAAGCTTGTTCTTCCTTCCACAGCTGTAGTTGGGAACATTGGCTTCTCCAGTAGAGAGCATATCCAGCAAGGCATCTGAAGTGCCAAAGTTGTTATCATAGTTGTCATAGATGTTGTAGCCAAGTGTGAGATTGTGCAGGAGCTGGGGATTCTCCTTCACCAGTTCAATATTGCAAATCACGCATAGTATATATTCCTTTCCATAGGATAAACTACTGTAAAACTATGATCATGTTAATATTAGCATCATCAACAGCAAGAACAACAATACGTTTTCTCCATTTAATCATCTTTTTTCTCTACGAACTAGCTGAAACATAAGCCAATATTGATTCCAAAACTAGAGGCACATGATAGTCACCCATAACCCTTTAATATTGTTAGTATTGAGGATGGGGATAGTCCTCAAAATGGTTTAACAAATCAGAAACATACAATTATTTTTAGCAGTACTAATATTCATAGCCCAGAATAATTCAATCATTAAAGAAGAACCAACATTAAAGGAAGGAGATTTTTGATAAGTGATCCAGAGAAGCTGTTCTAAAAACAAGTCATCTTCTATTTCTTTAAAAATCAGACATTACATATCAATCGGTTATAAAAAAATGGAAATGGTTGGGCAGAGGAAATTAGAACCATTTCAATCATTACTTTCAACCAAAGTCAGTATTCCAGTCATGAATTTAGGATTGAACAGAGAGAGGAAAATAATGTGGACTTCTTTCAGGTTTCATTTCCCTCATGTTTCTACTCTCAGAAAATAAGGCAAAAGAGAGAGGCTGTGTTAATCAAAAGGATTCAAAGCAATTGTCAGATCCTGCAATATAAGAGTAAGTAAAACAAAAAGGAAAAAACAAGAGTGTTAGAACTGCAAATGGAGGGAATGAAACTCCATCGCATGACTTACAGCTGAATTTGACTAGAAGGAGCTATGTTGAAAGGTAATGCTGCAGGTGCTATTTCTGATGGAGAGATGACTATACCAATGAGAAGATCTCCTGGCCTATAATAGCTCCATGGCTTTTCTCCATCCTGGTGGTCCAAATTCAGTGGGCACTTCATTCTCAGCTTCCCAGACAGTGGCTGGGACACCAGGAGCATCAGAAGCAGAAGCAGGAGGTCCATAATTCATGGGGTGGAATCAATCTCCTTTCTCTTTCTAAAAAAGAATTAGAATTCAAAGCACTCTGACAGGGTGGAATATCCAGTGGCTTTCTGATTCAAACAGAGAAACCAAGATTCACCTGAAAGAGAGAGAAAATATATTCAAGAGCACAGCTCCAATCTCTCTTGTAATGTGAGCCACAAAAAGCATAACCTGTGATATTTATCCTTTTCTGATGCAAGATCCCTTCCATGTTGCTTCAGTCTGATGTTTATATCAAAGGCAGTCGCTGGAGACATAGGAGAAGAGGTCTCAGAGACAGGGATGGTGATGATTGCGGTGAGAAGGAGCTTCTGCTCTTGGGACCCTGAACTTCTTCCATGTAAGGAGGGATAGCTGGAGAAAAGCACGTTGGAGAAGTCACAGATACACCCGTTGGGGCAGTGTTCTGTAGTGGTTTTTAGTCCTTCCTGTTAGGATATGTCCAGAAAGCCATGCTGGATGGAGATACTTCAACAGCCAGGAAAGTGACTTCTGGTGTCCTTCAATGGGGTCTCTTGCCTCCAGAGGCTGCTAGGAAAGGTCACCCAGAGTTATGGAGTTTGGTGCCATTCTAGGTTGGTGACACTTAACTCTAGTGCTGCCTGTGCTTTATCTCCACGGAAGCACTCAGTATCCTTGAACCCAGCCTAATGTTAAGAGTTTGGGATTTTCTTTTCAATGAGATCTCCATGTATCAATCCTAATTTGGAGCTGATTTTATAATTCCTTGTAACTGAAGTGAAATTTCATTTGCCCTCTGTTCTAGAAAGATCATTTTTTGCATGAGAGCTGGCTAAGAGGCAGGAAAGTGACAGCCTGGGATAGCACCATTGGCACAGAGAGAGAGAAAATTGTAGAGTGGGTAGAAGTTTTAGTTTCCTTGACACTTTCCGGTGTTGTCTTTCCGTACTGATACAACGAGAGCCATTAAATTTTGATGTTTCTTGGTTTAAATAAAACAATTGTGCTGTTAGGTCTGCAGTTGAGATGGTGGCAGCGCCCATAGTGCGGTGGATGGTTTGACCTGATTTCTTGCCACAACCACCCGTAATTTGGTTTAGGGGGACCTGGTGGCAGTTCCTCTGGTTGCGTAGATGCATTTGGTGTTTTGCGACTCCTGTGACATTCCCATCTCTGAGGCTTTGTTTGTCCTTCCTAGAAGCTTCCATGTGCTTATAGTTCAGAGTCCCTGTGTTCTGGTTTATCTTGGTCGATTGTTGATTATTTTTCTTACCTGGAGGGGGGATGTTAATATATACAGCTTGGCCTAGAAGGGAGAACTGGGGGTTTGAGTGACAGGGGGAGCTGATGGGAAGGGCAGGTCCATCCTTACAATGAGGAGCACAGGATGACCAATATCCCAGGTCCATTATTTGACAGTTGTTCCACTGTGTTGTCCTCAGCTTCCAATCTCAGTGCCTGGCTACCAGATCTTCAGTGGCTCCAGGTACCGGCTGTTCTTTTTGAATGCCAAGTGGATGTGTAACATGGCTTCTCTTGTCCATGATGTTACCTGCCATGTCTCCCTGAAGCCTAGTTGTGTCCAGAGGGGAGGAAACCTCTCCTCAATTGCAAATGTGGCCACCTGCTTTGTGGGTTTGCCTCAGGTGAGAGCCCAGGGAAGTGGAGGAGGGTTGGCTGTGGTCATCCATGGTTTGTTATAGACTCTAAACAGGTTGCCTCAGGGGGGTTGCAAGAAGTATTTTGCCTGCTGAAGTATTTTGTGTGAATGTGGCCCTTACTAGAAGATAAGGGCCATACCCAGGTTCAACCTCCAGAAATAACCATGGTTAAAAGTTGTAAGTGTGAATGCAGCCATTGGTGAAGTGAGCAGGTTAAGTGGGTTGTATGGCTATGACCAGAGGTAGTCTGGTGTAGTGGTCAAGGTGTCAGACTAGTAACCAGGAGACCACGAGTTGAGTCCTGCCTTGGGCACAAAGCCAGCTGGGTAAACCTGGGCCAGCCAACCTCTCAGAGCCCCGGGAAAGAGGCAATGGCAAACCACTTCTGAAAAACCCGGTCACCTATGGTCTTCCTGATTACTTTCACACACAGCCGGTTGAGGCTGTGGGGCTTCCTGAGTCTGGCTTCAGTCTTGCAAGACCAGCCAAGTGGACTACAATTTGCTAAACATGGGCAGATTGTAAAAGCGGCAGGAAAACTCCAATCTGATTGTGACAGCAAGTAACAAGTCCTCATGAAGTCTGCAGACAGGCCGATGAAGTTGGGGTTCTGGAAGGGCAGGAGGGCTGCAAGAGGATTATGTCCCTTCCTGTCAAGGGCAGGGAGGCCGTGCTGGAAAAGAGGAAGGCCGGTGGAGTCCCTTCGTGATTCGGCTCATACAGCCTCGGGCATGGTTGGAAAATGTTTCTTTGAAGACGAAGCCTTCCTAGCAGACAGCAAGGGTGGGAGAGCTGCAGTGACATCACAGCAAGGGTGGTTCCACAGATGTGGGGTGTCCAAGTCAATGCACCCCCTTCTGTTAGCAGCACAGTGCAGCATGGATGATCAGGCAGGAACCCCTTCAGGAGGCGAGTGCCGGGCACCTGCAGGCTGGGAGAGCTCACCTGAGTCTAGGGTGTTTGCACCCGTTTGCATTTGGCCAGGCTCAGCACACCCAGCATTGGTGGGACCCCCTCAGTCTCTTTTGCACGACTCAGTTGCAGAGCCCCTGTAAGTGTGTTGTGTGAGTGTCCCACCAGGTGGTTGACAGTTGTGCGTGCTCTGCAGAATTGAACCGACTGAGTCAAACTCCACTGACCATCATGGAAGCGTGTCCTTTCCTTAACCTGGATTGGTTTTCCTTAACCTGGATTGGTTTTTTTGGAGTCGTCAACTGAATTAATGGGTGAAGTTCACAGCTCATGTTTAGGCCATCCAAGTTTTTTCAGGCATTTCTGCATTATTTTTAGCAAGCTGGGCACATCTCAGCCTGGCACTGACCACAGGGAGGGGCAAAGGTTTTGGGCTTCAGAGGGAACCAGATTAAAAGTGGCTTCTTTCTCCCTTGCATTCCCAAAGAAACCTCTAAGGAGCAGGGGACTTTGGTCATCCATAGAGCCCCTGACAACATTGACTGAGATTTTAAAACTTTAAATATAAAGTTTAATTTAAATTTAAATTTTAAAAAATTAACATTCCAGTAGCTGGGAACCTTGTCCTGTGCCAATGTGTGTTTTAGTTTAGTTTTAGCACTTAATTTGGGGAGGGAGGTGAAAGATGAACAAATTTGTCTCTCCCAGCTTTTTTGTGTCCTTTATTGAAGAGATGTGGGTTTTGGGGGGGAGCAAGGGGGGGGGGAGTCAAAGCCAGGGAAAGGTTTCAGGAAGCTCATCTGAAGCTGCCCCATCGTCATGCAGTGTCTGGTTTCCCAAGCCTAGCAAGAGCCAGGAGAGCTTTGCAGTCTCCCAACAGCCTGAGGATCAGGCTGGAAAGCTTCAAAAGCAGCCGCCATTTCTACAAGGACTCGTCGGAGTATTGAAAATGGTGTCCACTTCCGGCAGCCATGGGGATCAGGCCCAAGCACTGCAGGGTCCTGTTGGGGGAGAGATCAAAGGGGGAGAGAGGGAGGGCACTGCAGCATCCCCATGGTCAGTCTGAAGGGCAAATGACCGCAGGGGCATTGCAGACATCATAACTTTGAAAGAGTTTTGTATGTAATTTTCGGGCATCCATCATAATTTTTAATATTTGTTAAATGGCCTTTCATATCATGAGTACTAACAACAATACATTTTTTCTCTGCTTTGCACATATCATCCCAAACTATGGAATATCAACATTTACATTCCTTGAGACACATTAAATTAAAATACATTGAATTACATTCCTGAAAAATGAATTCAGAAGAGGGACAATTTGTATAGGAAAGGAATCCCATTCATAAGAAAAGGTCTCAAGTAATGTTTGGCTCAGGACAACAAGTGTTAGGCTGACACCCACAGAGCTACCACAAATTGTGCAGTAGAATCATAACTGCTAACCACCCTGGCTGGGGTGCCTAGTGGTGCCCCTCTTGCTATTCTGTAGGACCCCCAATGGCTACAACTTCCAGCCAGAGGGACAGTTGTTACTGAACTACATCTGCAAGGCCCCAAGACCCCCAATCCTTCTGTAGCATGAATGGACTGGACAGCCATTTGTCTGAAAGGGCATAGGGTCTCCTTCTTGAGCAGGGGGTTAGACTAGAAGATCTCCAGGGTCCCTTCCAACTCTGTTATTCTGTTATTCTTTCCACAGTGGGTAGGGAGACATTTTCATTTCACGAAAGGAAAGCTTTCACATTTGTTCAAAAATGAATTGTAAAATATAAGTGCTTTCAACTAATACCAAAATTAATCTTAATACAAAGTGTTTTCTATTTCAGCTGGTGAATGCTCCAACACTGGAAGTTTTTAAGAAGAGACTGGACAGCCATTTGTCTGAAATGAGCAGGGGGCTGGACTAGATGACCTCCAAGATCCCTTCCAGCTCTATTCTATTCTATCCAATTTCACTGCATCTTCCTCCTTTTTATCTGTTTTTAGTTTCCATTTCATATTTTCCTTCTGTCAAAGTCTTGAATTTTTCCTTCATTTTAAATATATATATATATATAATATA
Source organism: Azemiops feae (assembly GCA_023970755.1). Lineage (NCBI taxonomy): Eukaryota > Metazoa > Chordata > Lepidosauria > Squamata > Viperidae > Azemiops > Azemiops feae. Next base: position 60,628 of record JALGBA010000718.1, on the reverse strand, counting down.
AATACTCTTTCATTTTCTCCTACTCTGGGCTGCATCTGACTGGAGTTTCCTAAAAGAGAGAAAATTTCGCCTTCAACTCCTCCAGTTCTGAGCCAAGACAAAAGCCCCGCCCCCCTCTCTCCCTAGTGGCTGCCTCTAGTCCTGGCCTGCCCCTTTCGTCGTGGCAACCCAGCAGCAGCCAATCAAGCAGGAGGGAAGAGACAATGGTTGCCTGAGAGCTCAGCCACCAATCAGACTCATGGAAAGAGGTTGAATGAGCAAAGACAAAAGGGGGGGGGACAGGAAAATATCCAATAAGGATAGAAAATTAAAAGTTTTTCCTGTGATGAGAAAGAGGCAAAAACTGGCAGAAATGCAGAGGGAGGGGAGGCCGAAGTCCTGGAAGGGCCTTCCCCCCCACCCAGAAATGGCTGCAATGAAGAGCTTCTCCTCCGGGGGGGGGCTTGGGCAAGGGGGGGGCAGCAGTTGCCCAGGAGAGCCCAGCCGGAGGGACTTTGGGGGCCACGAGGGACCCCCAGGATGCCCCTTCCTCAGAGCCCCAGAGGGTCCCTCCAGGGAGACCCCCCTCGCCTTTCCCTCCCCAGCAAAGCCGGATCCCCCTTTGGAGACAAAGGCCCTGCATGACTTCTCCCCGACAGGAGCCTTTCCTGGAAACACACGAAGAGGAACTGGAGCTTCACAAACCCCCATTGGCTGCATTTCCCCCTGAAATGCAACTCCACAGCCCATAATCCACGTTAGCCTCTTCCCAGAATGGGGTTTGTGAAGGATTCCCCCAGTTCCCCTCCTCCTTCCTGAGCCTTTTCTATGGGCAACGTGACAAGTCTGGGCTTTGCTTTTCCCCCTCAGTGCCCAATATCTGGAACGGAGTGGCAGTGGAACATGGGTCCTTCCCTTCCCTTTCCTCCTTTCATGGAGTGAAAGGCATCCTTTATTTCTCTCATTTATCTCTCTCTCTCTCTCTCTCATTCTCTGTACATGGGTGTGATTTTTAAAAAAAAACTATGTCAAGTCCTGATGACTAGTTTTTAACTAGAAAGATTTTTTTATTTTTTATTTTATCCTGGTCACACTATTGCATCAGTCTTTTTCTATTGGTGCCCTTCAGTATTAACTTTCAAAATAAAATAAACTTTGGTTTAAACTCAGTAGGAAGCTATTCCAGTTCTGTGACATGTTCAGGCATTAAGTGGTCCCCGGGGTTTTCTCTTTAACCGCTGTGCCAACAAATATCAGATTTCTTTTTCTTCAGCCACAGGTGCCGTGTATCCCCTCTGGGGCCAATTTCAAGCATGGAGCTTTCCAACCTCTCAATTCTTGCTGACTGATTTAATTCTAGCTCTGCCCTATCATTTTGAATCCTATGGGGATTATTCCCCTTTCATTTCTCTCCAGAGAAGTGCCCAACAAACTTTGAGTCCAAGAACTAGTTGAATTAGCCAGGGATCTCTCGTGAGAGGGAGAATTATTATTATTATTATTCTCAAAGTTTCAGCTCTGCTCTTTGGCCGAATCCTCCAGGGGAGACTTTGGGCAGAGACAGATGGAATCAGCTGCAGTTCGCTTCTCTCTCTGATCTGGGAGGCCCCAAATGGAAATCTTTCCTGGGGGAGAACTTGGCTTTAGGCAAAAAGCATCACTGGAAGCTTTCAGACTTGGGACTTCCCTCCCCACTCAAGATCAGGGCTGTCTGTCTTCCTTCACATCAAAGTGTGCCACCCTGGGGAAAATAAGAGCTGAAAGCCAATGCAGCCGAGTTTCTGCCTGCTGGGATCACCCCCCCCAAAAGAGCCCCCTTTTCCATCTCCTTTCCCCAAATGTGAGCTCTTTTTCAGCCCCTCCTTGACTCCCTTGTGCCCCCACCAAGCCCCTCTTTAACGTATAGAAGTGTTGGGGGTCCTGTGTCCTTCCAGATGTGGCTGGGTAACATCTTTCCCTCTGGCTGGAAGCCTCTTCCCCTTCGATCCTGCCCCAAGGGGACCCTGCAGTGCTTGGGCCTGATCCTCAGGCCTGCCGGAAGTGGACACCATTTGCAATACTCCGGGGAGTCCTTGTAGAAATGGTGGCTGCTTTTGAAGCTTTCCACCCTGATCCTCAGGCTCTTGGGAGACTGCAAAGCTCTCCTGGCTCTTGCTAGGCTTGGGAAACCAGACACTGCATGACGATGGGGCAGCTTCAGATGAGCTTCCTGAAACCTTTTCCTGGCTTTGACCCCCCCTTACTCCCCCCAAACCCCACATTTCTTCAATAAAGAACCTAAATAAGCTGGAAGAGACAAACTTTTTCATCTTGCACTGCCCCATCCCCCGAATTAGGTGCTAAACTAAACTCCCCATCTCTGCCCTCAAATCTCTATCCCCGTTAACACTTTGCTAAATATACTGCATGCCTGAAAAACTGAAGAACAGAGTTGAAAGGGACCTTGGAGGTCTTCCAGTCTAACCCCCTGCTGAAGGAGGAAACCTTGCCATTTACCATTTCAGATAAATGGTTGTCCAGTCTCTTCTTAAAAACCTCCAGTGTTGAAGCCCCCACAACTTCTGGAGGCAAGTCGTTCTACTAATTAATTGTTTTGTCAGGAAATTTCTCCTTAGTTCTAGGTTGGTTCAAAATCTGTAAGTTACTTACTTTGACTCTCTAGAGTCAAAGAATAGAAAGAAGGAAGGAAGCAAAGAATTTTTTTTCTCTGTGTTGACAATGCTGACTGTGATGTTAGTGATTTGGGTTGGAGGCTCGGCCTTCCTTTCTCTCTTCCAGAGCACCTTCCCTGCCCTTGCCAGGAAGGCCCACAGGCATCCTATAGCCTCTCAGTCATTCCTGGCTCTCCAGGACCCATGCTTCATTGCCCCATCCCCCCAGTTGCCTTCATGAGGACTTGAAATCCATTCTCCTTGTCAGGATGGAGAGATTCTTGTCACCTCTCTGCAGCACAACCAGCTGCAAAAAAAATGGCCCAATTTTAGCAAGTTGGAGGCCACCTGGCTGGGCTTGCAAGAACAGAACCAGGCACAACAATGGCTTGTGAAGAGAAGCAATGGCTTCTCTCATCTTGTCAATGTTGCCGTGCTGGATAGCCATGGACTCTGAATCCAAAAGCAGATCCTTTAAAAGTTTCAAATTCTCTGTGCAAACGTCCTGTATTGGCCATCTCATAGAGGGTTTGTGGGAAATCTAGGTGAGTTCACACAACACCCTTAACTTCTGAGTAAGTTTACACAACATCTTTAACTTTTAGGTTAAGGAAAGAGAACTGCTATGTTGGCATAATGTACCAGGCCAAAATCTATATAATTCAGATGCTGAGTTAGCATGATGATCTGCTACATACATTTGCACAGGAGCAGGTTCCCAACTATTGGAATGTATGAAATGAGAGAAACATGTTTTAAGATCTCAGTCCATATTGTCAGGGTCTTTATGAGTCCCCTGTTCCTTAGAGGTGTGTTTGGAGATGCAAGGGAGAAAGAAGCCACTTTTAATCTGGTTCCCTCTGAAATCCAACATCTTTGCCTCTCCCTGTGGTCAGTGCCAGGCTGAGATGTGTCCAGCTTGCTAAAACTACTGCAGAAATGCCTGAAAAAACCTAGATGACCTAAACATGAGCTGTGAACTTCACCTGTTAATTCAGTTGATGAGTCCACACTGCTCAGGAAAGAGGGTTTCTACTGAATCTAGGTTAAAGAGAGCATACGCTTCCATGATGGTCAGTGGAGTTTGATTCACTCAGCTCAACCACCTGCTGGGACACTCGCACAACACACTTGCAGGGGCTCAGCAACTGAGTCCTGCAAAGGGGACTGAGGGTGTGCCACCAACGCTGAATGTGCTGAGGTTGGCCAATAGCAATCAGGATTGCAAACTCCCTGGACTCGGATGAGCTCTCCTAGCCTGCAAGTGCCTGACACTCACTTCCTGTGGGGGTTCCTGGCTGACCATCAGTGCTGCCAACCAAAAGGGGTGCCTTGACCTGGACCCCCACTGCATGGAACCGCCATTGCTGTGATGTCATTGCTGCTCTCCCACCCTTCTCATCCGCTAGGAGGACTCCTCCCTCAAAGAAATCTTTTCCAACCATGCCTGAGGCTGCCTGAGCTGGATTGTGTAGGGGGCTCCACCTGCCTTCCTCTTTTCCAGCACGCCCTCCCTGCCCTTGACAGGAAGGGACAACCACCTCCTGCAGCCCTTCTGGCATTCCAGGACACCAATTTCATTGGCCTGTCCACAGCCTTCATGAGGACTTGAAACTCTCTGTCATGATCAGGATTGGAGTTTTCCTGCCACTTCCACACAGAGCAACTAGTTTTTAAAAAAATCTGCCTGTGTTTATCAAATTTGAGTCCACTCAGCTGGATTTGCAAGACTGTAGCCGGACTCAGGGAGGCTCACAACCTCAGCTGGCTGTGTGTGAAAGTTATCAGAAAGACCATAGGTGACCCGGTTTTTCAGAACTGGTTTGCCATTGCCTCTTTCCCAGGGCTCTGAGAGGTTGGCTGACCCAGGTTTACCCAGCTGGCTTTGTGCCCAAGGCAGGACTAGAACTCATGGTTTCCTGGTTACTAGTCTGATTACTTGACCACTACACCAGACTGACTCTGATCGTAGCCATACAACCCATTTAACCTGGTCACCTCACCAATGGCTGAATTCTCAGTTACAACTTTTAATCATGGTTTATTTTTGGAGGCTGAACCAATGAGTCAGTGAATTATGAATCTTAATTTAGCAGGGACTAGGTGAACAATCTTTTATAACAGAAATAAGCTGGAGACACTTCTTGTAAGGACCACATTCACATAACATACTTCAACAGGCTGGGGAAACATTTTTTGCAGACACCCAACCTTGGGCGAAAAGACAGCTCTAGGTGCAGCCTCCTGAAAGCCTGTAACAAGCCATGGATGACCACAGCCACCTCTCCACCACTTCCCTGGGCTCTCACCTGAGGGAAACCCACAAAGTAGGTGGCCGCATTTCCAACTGAGGTTTCCTCCCCTCTGGGGGTACAACTAGACTTCAGTGAGACAGGGCAGGCAACATCATGGGTGAGAGAAGCCTTCTTACACATCAGGCTGGCACTCAAAAGCAACAGCCAGAATGGGAGCCACTGAAGATCTGGTAGCCAGGCAGTGAGAGTTGAAGCTGACGACTGAACATTGGGAAAACTTTCAAATGATGGACCTGGGATATTGGTCATCCTATGGTCCTCATTGGAAGGGTGGACCTGCCCATCCCATCAGGTCCAAGTTGTCCATATTAACATCCCCCCTCCAGATAAGAAACATAATCTATCAAGAATTGACCAAGATAAACCAGAACACAGGGATTCCGAACTATAAGCACTTGGAGGTCTTATGGGGAGGACAAACAAAGCCTCATTATGCATCCACATAATCAAAGGAACTGCCACAAGGTCCCCCTAAACCAAGGGTGTAAAACTGCCAGCCCATGGGGTGGATGCATCATAGCAAAACCGTGTGCACCCCATTGCTGGCAATGGAAAAAAAATCATGATGCGTCATGACACATCACATGATGTTGAGAGTTTGACACCCCTGCCCTAAACCAACACCTTGATGGTTGTGGAAAAAATCAGCTCTCCCAGGCTGTCACTTTCCTGCCTCTTAGGCAGTTCTCATACAAAAAATGATCTTTCTAGAACAGATGGCAAATGAAATTTCACTCCAGTTACAAGGAATTATAAAATCAGCTCCAGATTAGGATTGAAACATGGAGATCTCATTGAAAAGAAAACCCCAAACTCTTAACATTAGGCTGGGTTCAAGAATACTGAGTGCTTCCATGGAGATGAAGCACAGGCAGCACTAGAGTTAAGTATCACCAACCTAGAATGGCACCAAACTCCATAACTCTGGGTCAACTTCCCTAGCAGCCTCTGGAGACAAGAGACCCCATTGAAGGACAGCAGAAGTCACTTTCCTGCCTGTTGAACTATCTCCATACAGCATGACTTTCTGGACATGTCCTAACAGGAAGGACTAAGACCACTACAGAACACTGCCCCAAGAGGTGTATCTGTGACTTTTCTCTAATGTGCTTTTCTCCAGCTACTCCTCCTTACGTAGAATAAATTCAGGGTCCCAACAGCAGAAGCTCCTTCTCACTGCAATCATCACCATCCCTGTCTCTGAGACCTCTTCTCCTATGTCTCCAATGACTGCCTTTGATGTAAACATCAGACTGAAGCAACATGGAAGGGATCCTGCATCAGAAAAGGATAAATATCACAGGTTATGTTTTTTGTGGCTCACGTTACAGGATACACAGGAGCTATATTTTCTGTCTCTTCCAGGTGAATCGTGGTTTCTCTGTTCGAATCAGGAAAGCCACTGGATATTCCACCCTGTCAGAGTGCTTTGAATTCTAATTCTTTTTTAGAAAGAGGAAGGAGATTGATTCCGCCCCATGAATGATGGACCTCCTACTTCTGCTTCTCCTTCTGATGCTGCTGGTGTCCCAGCCACTCTCTGGGAAGCTGAGAATGAAGTGCCCACTGAATTTGGACCACCAGGATGGAGAAAAGCCATGGAGCTATTATAGGCCAGGAGATCTTCTCATTGGTATAGTCATCTCTCCATCAAAAATAATACCTGCAACATTACTTTTCAACATGGCTCCTTCTAATCAGTTTCGGTTGTAAGTCATGCGATGGAGTTTCATTCCCTCCATTTGCAGTTTTAACACTTTCTTTTTTTATTCTTGTTTTACTTACTCTTATATTGCAGGATCTGACAAATCTTTTGAATCCTTTTGATTAACACAGCCTCTCTCTTTTGCCCTCTTTTCTGAGAGTAGAAACATGAGGCAAATGAAACCTAAAAGAAGTCCACATTATTTTCCTCTCTGTGTTCAATCCTAAATTCATGACTGGAATACTGACTTTGGTTGAATGTAATGATTGAAATGGTTCTAATTTCCTCTGCCCAACCATTTCCATATTTTTATAACCGATTGATATGCAATGTCTGGTTTTTAAAGGAATAGAAGATGACTTGTTTTTAGAACAGCTTCTCTGGGTCACTTATCAAAAATCTCCTTCCTTTAATGGTGGTTCTTCTTTAATGACTGAATTATTCTGGGCTATGCATATTAGTACTGCTAAAAATAATTGTATGTTTCTGATTTGTTAAACCTTTTTGAGGACTATCCCCATCCTCAACACTAACAATATTAATGGGTGATGGGTGACTATCATTTGCCTCTAGTTTTGGATCAATAATGGCTTATGTTTCAGCTAGTTTGTAGAGAAAAAAGATGATTAAATGGAGAAAAAGTATTGTTGCTGTTGCTGTTAATCATGCTAATATTAACATGATCATGGTTTTACACTAGTTTATCCTATGAAAAGATAGTAACCATGATTGTCAATATTGAAGTGGTGAAGGAGAATCCCCAGCTCCTGCACAATCTCACACTTGGCTACAACATCCATGACAACTATCATAACACCCTCGGCATTTCACATGCCTTGCTGGACATGCTCTCTACTGGAGAAGCCAATGTTCCCAACTACAGCTGCGGAAGGAAGGAGAAGCTTTTGGCTCTTATTGATGGAGCTCACAGAGAAAGCTCCATCCAGATGTCAACATTAGGAGGCACCTACAAAGTCCCACAGGTTTGTGTTTGTCCTTCCCTTTCTGTAAATTGAGGAGGTGTTGGTGTGTAAGCAATAAGATTTTCAAAAAGAGGCTGGACGTTCATTTTGTCTGGATTGGTATAGGATCTCTTGATATGGGCAGGGGGTTGGACTAGAAAACCTCCATGGTCCCTTCCATTCCATTTTTGTTCATTTGTTTGAGAGTGTGTTTGGGGCTAAATGGAGCCATGAGCAGTAGGATTGATATGTACCAAAAGGGAAGACAAAGGTGTTGCCAATATGACATTTGGGTTGCATGTGCTGTTAAGAGGACTTGGCTCCTATTCTCATAATAATTATCTGATTATGGATAAGTCCAAGTCAAAAGTTATGGTCTTTGGAAAATGACAGCATTGCCATATAGGGCTAATTAATGAGGAGGCAACAGAGCAACTTCACACCTATCCTTACCTGGGGGAACTTTTCTCTGTGGCTGGATCTTGGCTCCCTCAACATCAAAGGAGCTCATTTAGAAGGCACAAGTGAATGCACTGTTAATTTTTTTTAAAAAAATCATAGGTATGCAGCTTCCTTAGACTGAATTATTAAATACAAAGTACCAACATTACAATATGCACTTATATTGAGCTGAACTTTGGGATTTAATTTATATCACTACTAGAACAAATCCAATCACATCGTCTGAGAAATATCTTCAGGATGGATAAAACGACTTCAGCAGCTGCCCTTAGAGCAGAAATGGGAATTTATACAATTTATAAAATAGAGGCATATATTTATTTTGAATAAAATTAATGGAATGGAAACTAATAAGAGTCCCCAAAGGCTATTAGAACAAACAAATTTCATTTAAAATATTCTTGATTTTATATTAGGAACTGTTATCTCCCTGTCTTTTTTGCAACTCGAGAAAAACCTAAAAAGGTGCTGCACAAAGAATCCAAGATGGTCAAAATAGAGAAAAGTAGGGCCATCTTCAGTAAGGTTGGCACCCTGAAAGGCATCAGGTGCTACAAATGTACTTTCCAAGTATTGAGTTAAATCTTCCAAACTCCTTACAATGAATATACTTGTATTTGTGGAGCTCCAGAAATAGAAGATGTAATACATCTATTATTTTGAATGACAATTATTTAAGAAAGAGGGAGATCAATATCTTGGATTGCACTTTAGAGAAACAATCTATTGGGATGCTAATATTAAAAAAATGTATTTCCTCTGTGCTCAAAATTCAAAAATTATATATAATAAAGCCCTTTTAGGAAGTAAATTATAGTCTGATAGTAGTAAATTCTAGGGTTATAAAGAAATACTATTTTCATTCTTTATTCTTATTCTATTGTACTTATTTTTCTAAATTCTGTTTTTACATGCAGTCTTGTTAATGTTCTGTGTTTTATATTCTGTATCTTGATATGGCCTAATGACTAATCAACAGGAAATGTTCTAATATGTGCATGAGAAAAAATATTGGATTTATTAAAAGCTAAAAAATAGGACTTGGTAGGACCCCAAATATAACACAGAATTCTTCATTGTTTTTTCAGGTCAATAATAGAATTGCTTCAGAGGCTCTGAGTGATAAAAGTCAATTCCCTTTTTTCCATCCGATGTTCCCCAAAGAAGGGATCACGTACCCAGGAATTGTCCAAATTCTCCTCCGTTTTGGATGGACCCTGATTGGTCTTTTTACTTCAGACACAGAGAAGGGAGAGAATTTCATGAGGACTTTTATTCCTATGCTTGTCAAGAATAGAATTTGTGTTGTTATATCACAACAATTCTCAACGACTGGACATACCGCATTCCTCAGGGAAGCCCTCTCTAAGTGGAGACAAGTCAACATCTTTGTTCACTTCATAGGATTTGAGGCCCCTGTGGACAGGATTCTGGCCTTCCATTCAGCACTTGAAGGTTTGCCAGGACCCATTGAAGGGAAAGTCTGGATCATGACAATGGTTGGACTATATTTAGTGGGAAAGGATTGGTATTTCAAGCACGTCCATAGTATTTGGAGCTTTCCCTTTCAGTTTAAAAAGAGTTGGAAAAACGATAATGCCTTTAAAACAGATTTCTTTGTGGAACCTGAATTTCAAGCTGAGTATTTTCACTGTTCTGTTTCAAAACACATCTTTTCTGTCAAAGGCCGGAGAAGATGCACCCAGAAAGCACCAGTGGAGACCCAAGAGAAAAAGAATCGGATGCAGATCACAAATGATGGTGCTACCTATAGCATCATTAAAATTCTGGCCCACACCTTAAATGCTGCATCCAAATCTCAGAGGAGAAGGAAGAAGGGTGAAGAGAGGTTGGAGGCTCCAAGGCTGCAGCCGTGGAAGGTATGGGGTCCCAACACGGATCCATCAAGTTAAATTCCTTTTCAGGGTTTTTTGTGCTCTCTGGGCTTGGTTGTTTAAGATCTTAAGCTTCTGCAAAACATCTCCTACTTATCGGAAGAGTGCTGCATCCTCCCTTCAGCAACCAAGACCTTTTATATATTCGAAAAAAAGTTCCCATACTTTTTCAGATTTTAAGCTCCTGTAAACTAGGAGAAGAAACAATGGCTGGAAACTGATCAAAGAGAGAAGCAACCTGGAATTAAGGAGAAACTTCCTAACAGTGAGGACAATTAACCAGTGGAACAGCTTGCCTTCAGAAATTATGGGTGCTTCATTACTGGAGATTTTTAAGAAGAGACTAGACAGTCACTTGTCTGAGATGGAAGAGGTTCTCCTGCTTGAGCGGGGGGCTGGACTAGAAGACCTCTAAGGTCCCTTCCAGCTCTATTCTGTTCTGTTCTGTTCTGTTGTATTCCAACATGGCTCTTCTGCTTGATGTCTTTCCTCAAGGCTTAAAGTAGCTCCTTTGATCTCTTCCTCCCCTTCTTTGTCCTTGACTGTGCAGTGTCTTCTCCCAGTGTGGTGCCTGCAAGAGGACCTGGTATCATTCCACTGGATCATTAATTACATTATTGACAAATTAATAATATGGATATTATTATATTATTATATTTTATTATAATCAGTAACCATTCTGCACACAGAATAATGTGAGAAAAACTACAAATGAAATATTAATACATAATAATAATAATAATAATAATAATAATAATAATAATAATAATAATAATAATAATAATAATAATAATAATAATAATAATAATAATAATAATAATAATAATAATAATAATAATAATACTAATAATAATAATAATAATAATAATAAAGTTGAAAGGGACCTTGGAGTCATCTAGTCCACCCCCTGCTCCGGGCAGGAAACCCTAATAACCATTTCAGACAAATGCTGTCCCAGTCTCTTCTTAAAACTTCCTATGTTGGAGCATTCACCATCTGGAGCAGTTGTTCCACTGTTAAATTGTCTAACTGTCAGGAGTTTTTCTCCTTATTCTAGCTGCTTCTCTCCTTGATTAGTTTCCATCCGTTGCTCCTGTCCTGCTTCTGGCGCCTTGGAAAATGCTCACTCCCCTCTTCTTTGTGGCAGCCCCTGAGATATTGTGAATACTGCTATTATGTCCCCCCCTTCGTCCTTCTCTTCGTTAAACTAGACATCAACCCAATTCAGCAGCCGTTCTTATATGGCTTGTAGACCTCCAGTCCCTAATCATCCTTTGTTTGCTCTTCGCTGTCTCTTTCTTAGGTCTCAACGTCTTTTTTACATCGTGGGTGACCAGAACTGGATGCATTATTCAAGTGTGGCCTTACCAGGCATTGTAAAGTGGTATTAATACTTCACATGATCTTGATTCTATCCCTCTGTTAATGCAGCCTAGCACTGTGTTGGCCTTTTTGGCAGCTGCAGCACACTGCTGGCTCATATTTAAGTGATTGTCCACTAGTGTGGGAATCCGATCCCGGGGTCCAGCGCCTGCTGGACGGACCAGTGGTTGTGGGAGTTCAATCCCGGGGTCCAGCGCCTGCTGGACGGACCAGTGGTTGTGGGAGTTCGAATCCCGGGGTCCAGCTTCTGCTGGACGGACCAGTGATGTACGTCAGCCTGGGCTAACGGACCTTGCGTTTGGTAGATAGGAAACACACGGACCACATGTTTCTTCAGGTTGAGTTAGCATGCAAGAGTCCAGAAGGATCTGCGTACTTCTCTTTTATTGGCATTTTTACAGCATAGCAAAAGGTTCATAAAGGGCGGGTTTAGCCAAGCAATAAAACTTAAAAGGGTACCTTATCCTAACTCAGGAAATGTAAACTTCAAAGGCGTAGCTTATCTCAACTCAGGAAATATAGACTTTAAAGGCGTAGCTTAGGAAATGATAACTTGAAAGACATAACTCAGGAAGAGATAACTTGAAAGACATAACTCAGGAAGACATAACTCAGGAAGACATAACTCATGACTAATCTTATCTCAGGACTTGAAAGGCATGGAAACTTGAAAGGCATGGAAACCTATCTTAACTCAGGAAATGGTTGCAACATCTCCACTGTTTTTATTTTTTAAAGTTCAATCTCCATCCTACTCGTGGCCATCATCTGCATCCTCCGAAACAGAAGAGGGCAACTCCATAAGAATACGAGATTCTTGCTTGGGGGCAAGAGCCTCCATGGCTAAGTCTGATTCAGTATCGGAACAGTTGGAGTCCGTGTCAGACAGTGTCAGTAGGGCAACCTTTTCAGAGGGGTGGAATTTGGGTTTCAAGGGTTCATATATATTGTTTGAGGCAAGCATAACATTAATCTTAGAAAGATTAGAATCCAAACCATTCAAACGATCCTTGAGAAATTGCAAAAGGCGTGAAAAAACACATGGGCCAATCATACATAATATAAGCAAAATTATACAAGGTCCTAAAATAGCAGAAAGCAATGTAGTAATCCAGGGAGAGAAATTAAACATGCTTTGATACCAGGATTGTTGGGAGAACCTTTCCTGTTCCCTGTCTTTTAATCGTTTGCGTAACTCATTCATAGAGTCGCGCACAATGCCAGATTGATCAGAATAAAAACAACATTCTTCTTTTAAGGCTACACACGTTCCACCTTCCTTTAAAAATAAAAGGTCGAGGGCACGCCTATTCTGCAAAACTACTTCAGCAAGAGACGACAAAGAAGTTTGAAGGGCAGAAATTGAAGTCTCAATGCGGGAAAGATCATTATCTATTTCTAGACTAAGTTTTTGTATTTGTTGTTGATTAACAACCAAAGCCGCAGCTCCAGTAGCTGCTCCTGCAGCACCTAATCCTAAAAGAACTGAAAGGGTTAGGGCTGTAACAAATTCACGTTTTGCACGTAGGTGGTATTCCGGTGGTTCCATAAGGGAAACAAAATCAGAGGGGGAATAATAAGTGATTCTAGGGACTAAGCGTACCTGAATACAAAAGGCTTTTTGTTGTATAAGGACATCCCCTGATACACAGGCTGTGGCACCTGTAGAGCAAGCCCAGATGGAGTTGTTGCCGGGGATGAAGAATTGGCCCTTTAAGCTGGCAGAAATATTACCATTACTCAAGGTAAAAAGAGAGTTATAACCTGCCGTATTTACACTGCCCGATCTTTTCTGGGTGAGCCAAACATCACATTGGTATTTGCCAGTGGTGATATTAGCACAATATTGAGAATAATTTGCAGGAATGTTTCCCAAGCAACAACCATGTCCCATAATAGAAGTAATAGTGATGGATGTTGAGTTCCATCTGCAAGAGTCATCTTTAGTAGCATTCTTAATAGGTTCGATGGAGCCAACAGCGTCATAAAAGGGTGGAGTGGCTGATAAACAGAGCCAACAGTGGTCGGTTTGTGAAGAAGAATTAACAGCACTTTTTAGCAAAAAGGAAGAAGCATTGACAAGGTTAATCAAGGGATTAGGCATATTATGTACAACGGACTGTAAAAAAACAGGTTGAATGCTTTTGTTAGGACCTATAGGAGGGGAATGTGGTGACTGGATTGTGAGACGAATGGAAAAAACTCCGCCGTCGTCTTCAGAACCGCTCCATTCTCTACCACCCCAAGAATATCCGACAGCCCATTGCTCTGTAGTCAAAGTCTTTCCTTGGGATGTGAAGGTAATGTTCATTGGATTTTTCCGCTCACCACAACAATGCAAATTAGAAGGGCAGGAAGGAGAAGGGGGTTTGCCATTACTACGGTTAATGGCAATATAATCATTTGAGCGAGGGGCAGTCCAGGATATAGCGCCCGTAGAAACACAAGACCATGAGGCACAGTATTTATCCAAAAAAGTGCCACATTGATATTTTTCCTCAGGTGTCTTTGGTTCGGGACAAAAATACAGGTCCCACCATGTTGCTTCTAGTGGAGAAGGTGTGCACGAACCTTGTTTGTCCCATTTGTTAGTTTGGAGAAATTTTGAAGCAAATTTGTTGACCCCGGTACCCATTTCGGCAAAGTCAAAATGTAAGATAGGGAACCAGGGCCATATTGTGTATTTGGAGATTTGGAATAATACCTGATTTTCAAAGTCACGAACAGTCCATGTGTAGTTGAGAGGTCGATGAGGATTAGGATCAGGAGATCGCCGTCATCGAGAATGAATGATGCGTTGGTGTGAGCGAGGTTGCTTTGTGGAATGAAAGTGTTGTAAGTGAGATGAGGTAAAAGTACGGGCGGTCAGGTCTAGGAAGGAGCGGGGATGAGGAACAAAGTTGTAGGCAAGTAAACGAGGAGACAAAGGAGGTTTTGCATAGCTCGCCACTGATGCGAGTTCAAAAGAATGTGTAGTATAAGTACCATAGGATGAAAATCCAGACACATAATAGCGCCCCGTAGTCTCAGGGGTCACAAGAATAGCAAGAGTTATGTGACAAGGGTAATGAGCATAGGTGAGGGAAATAGAGGGAGATGGTGGAAGAGGAATGCCACGATTAGGATACTGAGAAAACACAAAGGGACAAAAGAATTGACCTCGGTCATAACAATGGAAAAGGGCAATAGTATTGAGATCAAGAAAAGAAAAAACAGGACCACAATATAGGCCTTTATGAAAATTTAGAGGAGTTTTCAGGTGCTTTGTCATCATGGGAAGGTGCAGTGTGGACATCATGGGGAAGGAACTTGTCAAGAGTGTCATCAAAAGCAGGGTCCACATGATTGATGCAAAAGTGTTGGACCCCTGGACAATATGGGTGGTGCAATATGCAGTTGTTACACCAGTAACAGCATGTACATCCGCACTCACAAAGGCAATGATGGCACATCCGATGGAGTCGGTGGATTGTGTGGAGTGATGAAATATGGGCGAATACAACGAGCAGGGACCCACAAAACTCTGTCGGGTAGTTGAACTGCAGCGTAGCCTCTTCCCCAGGTGATAAGATCAGCTGGGCCTTTCCAAGTAGGATCCGGGAGCTGCCTGTAGTATACAAGTGGTCTTGAAGTTGGGACAACGGGTTTAGTAAAGTGTCGAGACGCAGCAGACAAAGAAGGAGTGCCAGTGAGATTTAGAAAATTGAGAGTATACAGACAAACATTTAACACATTTTGCAGTGCCGGGAGGTTTGGGGGGCATAAGCCCTTGGACCCCATATAACGATCTAATGCATTTTTTAAAGTTTGATTTGCTCGCTCAACAATAGCCTGCCCTTGGCTATTGAAAGGAATTCCAAATTTGTGGACAATGGACCAGTGATGACAAAACTGTGAAAATTGTGAGCTGACATAAGCTGGGCCATTGTCTGTTTTTAATATTTTTGGACATCCCAGCACTGTAAAGGTACGAATACAGTGATTAATCACTTGTTTTGCAGCTTCCCCTTTTTGTGGGGTTGCCAAAATAAATCCGGAGAACGTATCTACTGTAACATGTAGATATTTCCACGGGGCAAATGGAGGATATTGAGTTACATCCATTTGCCAGGTATCACAGGCTTCAGTGCCTCTAGGGTTAACGCCCTGTGGGATACCTTTAGACTGTAGGCTACAGGTTGGGCATTGTTGAATTATGGCTGTAGCTTCAGCCATAGTGATTCCAAATTGTTTCATTAAGGCCTTCTTATTTTGATGAAAATAGCTGTGACTTTCCCCCGCTGTCATGGGAGCTGGCTGTGGAACTTTGATGACAACAGGTAAAAGTTTGCAGGCTTCATCGGCCATATGATTCCCTTCTGAAAGAAATCCTGGTAAATGTTGGTGACTTCGAATGTGTGCTAGAAATAAGGGATGGACACGATCATGTAACAGTGTTTGTAGTGAAAGAAAGAGTTTCATAAGGACAGGTGGAATGGAGGGAGACAGATAAGAGTCAAAAATGTTGTGAGTGATATGGGAAACATATAAGCTATCTGTAATGATGTTTAAAGGTTGTAAAGAAAAGGAGCTTAAAGCCAAAATAAGAGCAGCTAGTTCTGCTTGTTGAGCTGATTGTTGAGGCGAAGTTTGCTTTTTGTGCCATGTTCCATTGTATTGCCAAGTACAAGCACCATATGTTTTTGAACCATCAGTAAAAATGGTAAGACAGTCCTTAAGGGTGAAGGAGCAATAGGAGAAGAAAAGGAAATAGGGACTGTCTTGACAAGTTGTAAGCGAGGATCTGCGGGCAAATGACATGAAACATGCCCATGCCAGTTTTCCAAGGAATCTTGCAACACATCTGAATTTTGGAATAAAGGTTCCCATTGTGTTAGCTTAAAGGGAATATATATAGCAATTGGTTCATATCCAATTAATGTTTTGGCTCGCTTTCTTCCTTTATCAATCAAAAGTGCCATTTGTAAAGGTCTTGTGGTGAGGGTATTACGTGGAGTGTGTGGAAGGTGGAGCCATTCGACAATGTGTAATTTTTTGTCAGATATTTGAACAAGAATGGCAGTGAATAGAGAAGGTGTTGATAAAATTGCAAGGGAAAAAGGTGTGTTGTTCAAGACACGGTCGACCCAAGTGGTCTGCAGTATTGAATTTATATGTTGGAGAGTGGTGTGATGAACATCAGTAAGATGTAAAGTGTCAGCAGGGTGTTTGAGTGTAGCTAAAGCTTGGAAAAAGGGGGAAACAACAGCCGTGGTAAGAGAAAGATAAGATCGTGCCCAATTAAGTGTTCCTAAATATTGTTGCAATTGTACTAATGTAGGGTTGTTTGGAAAATTGAGTTTTGGCAGCTCAGGCGTGGCCGCAGAGGCTAACATTTTATGTCCTAGATATTGAAAGGGATATTGAGATTGGATTTTGTCAGGAGCTATGTGAAGCCCCGCCTCATTCAATATAGATGTAAGATATGGAAGTGTTTTTAATACTGTCCCCTTCGGACCGTCAGCTGCAATTAAAATATCATCCATATAATGATACACCAGAAAGGAAGGGTAGCGATCTCTATAAGGCTGGACTGCTTTATTCACATAATATTGGCACATTGTAGGAGAATTGAGCATACCCTGTGGCAACACCTTCCAGTGGTATCGTGTAGTTGGCTTTGAATTATTCAATTCTGGAATAGTGAATGCAAACAATAATCTATCCCTTGGATCCAGTGGGATAGAGAAAAAACAGTCCTTTAAGTCAATAATGATCAAATCAAAAGTTTCAGGAATCAAATTTGGATTAGGCAGCCCACATTGTAGTGCTCCCATTGGTTGAATAACAGCATTCACAGCACGTAAATCCTGTAGGAGGCGCCATTTGCCACTTTTCTTTTTAATGACAAAAACAGGAGTGTTATAAGGACTGGTAGAAAATTCAATGTGGGCTAGAGCCAGTTGTTGAGATACCAATTCATGTAGGGCCTCAAGTTTTTCAGCAACAAGAGGCCATTGATCCACCCATACAGGGGTGGAAGAAATGAGAGACAGTTTAAGAGGTGTGATAGCCATTGGTTAGGGGATGTGTAAAGTAGCATGCAGCTGAGAAAGCAAGTCACGACCCCATAGATTAAAAGCAAGAGGAAGGACAAAAGGTTTAAGATAAGCTGTGGTAGAAGTATCAGGGACAGAAGCAGAGAGCCAATCAGTGCTGACCTTTGCCGCTTGGGATCCACCAACTCCTTGAACAGAAGGAGAATCAGAAAGCGCCCAAGTAGAGGGCCAGTCCTTGGTACGAATGACAGAAGCGTCCGCACCCGTGTCAACCAAGCCTGTAAAGGGACGGCCATTTAATGAAATGGTAAGCATTGGCTTGAAAGGTTCAACAGGGCAGTGTAAAGCAAGGAGAGAAGAGGTAGAAACAGAGGCAGAGGCAGAGGAGGGAAGTAAAATAAGCGTAGCAATAATTGAGCCCTTTGGAAGGAAAAAGGGGCGATCACCAATAGCAGCAAGAGACAAGTGATGAAGAGAGGATGAATCATAAAGAAAAGGCGCGGCTACCACGCCTTCAACAGTGAGGGAGGAATTAGGCATGAGCAAAACAGGCAATGAAGGTGGAAGCGGTTTTATTAGTGTCACTGAGAGAGGAAGAGTGAAAACAGAACCAGGGTCTTCATAAGAACAGTCAGCAGAAAGTTCAACAGGAAATGCGGAGGCAGAAAAGGGAGGGTCAGAAAGGAGAGGAGACATTTCAGCCTTTTTGGTGGGGCTAGCTGATGGCCCCGCAATTAGTTTTCCGACTGGTTTTGGCGTTGAAAAGGGGGATTTGACCGACATTGAGAAGCCCAGTGAAAACCTTTGCGACAGCGAGGGCAAACAGTTTTTGGTTTAGCAGCAGGGGGAGGGGGTCGCCCACGCGGTGCTCCCCCCCTCCTGGTGCTCTGCACTGACCTTTGAAATGACCAGGTTTGCCACAATTAAAACAATTGCCAGCAGGACGAGAAAAGGCATAAGTATTGGGAGGGGAAGAGGGAACAGGCAGAGAGGTGGGGGGTAATGAAGAGGTGATAGCAGAAGCAAGGGTGGTCATGTTATAAGAATTAGAGCCGACAATGCGGCAGGCACGGAGAAAATCAGCCAGCGTAGCATCAGGCTTATTCGCAAGAGGTTGAAGAACTTTTTGACAATCAGGGTTTGCATTTTCATAAGCCAATTTCATAATTAATTCATTTCTGGCAGCTTCATTGTCAATTTGTCTTTCAAGAGATAATTGCAAACGACTGACAAAAGAAGCATAGTCCTCATTAGTGGTTTGTATGATTTTTGAAAAAGTTTGTAAGGGAGTTTGTTGGGCTTCATCCACCTTACGATAAGCGCCAAGTGCAGCGTTTTTAATCAAAGGAAATGCAGCTCGATCTGATTGGGTCTGCTGGGTGACGGTAAAACGCGTGCCAGTGCCCATCAGATCATCTTGAAATACATTAGCAGGCAAGCCATTTTGCGCAAGGAGAGAAATTTGCTTAGCATATTCTGAGTTCCAAATTACATACTGTGCAGGAGTCATAAGCATACTAAATAAAGTTTGCCAATCTATTAGAAGCATTTCTGAAGCATCAGAAGAGAGAGAATGAAGCAAGCCTTGCACATAGCGAGACTGAAGACCGTAGTCTCGAACAGCATCTTTTATGTCTTTGATAACTTTATAAGAAATATTTTGATAAACTGGAGGGGCGAGACCCCCACGGGGGCCTCGTCCCCATACTACTGGAAATAAAGAAGAAGTAGAGGGAAGGTCTTCGGGATCCAGAGAACCATCCTCTCGTGCCTGTTGCATGGCACGGAGAACAGCACCCCCACAAGTTGAGGAGGGTGGAGAAGGAGAAGGAGGGGGTGAAGGCGACATTGAAGGATAGGGCGGGGGAGCAGTTGGAGGAGAGAGAGAAGGATAGAGCGAAGAGGGGGGTTCTTTTGGCTGTGCCGGCTTTGGAGCGTCCTCCGTAGTAGGCACAGGTTGGGAGGAAGGGTCTGGATATAAAGTTTGAAGAGCAGCCATGAGTCCACGCCACGTGCAAAGAATATTAGTTGGCGCCCGGGGTGGTTCATGAAGCCATTTACCAATACGTTCCCAAGTGGATCGGCGAAGAGAGCCGTCCTCGGGATAAGCAGGACAGTGTTTATGAAGGTAAAGAAGAAAACAGATAATTTCTTTGCGAGATAAAGGATAGACAGTTGTTCCGTTAACTTTTTGCAAACAATTTGCCTTTCTGACTAAAGAGGAAAGTTCATCCACATGCTTGGACAGAACCTTGGAAAGCGGGGATCCCATACTTACGATTGATCAAGCCTTTACCAGGTGTGCAGTACAGGAGCCAGAGCAGCGTTTCCCTAGACAGAGAACACGCCGTGGAGTGAATCACGTCGTAGAGTGAATCACGTCGGGGTCACCAGTTGTGGGGATCCCGGGGTCCATGCTGGACGGACCGATCCCGGGGTCCAGCGCCTGCTGGACGGACCAGTGGTTGTGGGAGTTCGAATCCCGGGGTCCAGCTTCTGCTGGACGGACCAGTGACGTACGTCAGCCTGGGCTAACGGACCTCGCGTTTGGTAGATAGGAAACACACGGACCACATGTTTCTTCAGGTTGAGTCAGCAAGCGAGAGCCCAGAAGGATCTGCGTGCTTCTCTTTTATTGGCATTTTTACAGCATAGCAAAAGGTTCATAAAGGGCGGGTTTAGCCAAGCAATAAAACTTAAAAGGGTACCTTATCCTAACTCAGGAAATGTAAACTTCAAAGGCGTAGCTTATCTCAACTCAGGAAATATAGACTTTAAAGGCGTAGCTTAGGAAATGATAACTTGAAAGACATAACTCAGGAAGAGATAACTTGAAAGACATAACTCAGGAAGACATAACTCAGGAAGACATAACTCATGACTAATCTTATCTCAGGACTTGAAAGGCATGGAAACTTGAAAGGCATGGAAACCTATCTTAACTCAGGAAATGGTTGCAACACACTAGGACTCCGAGGTCCCTCTCACAGTTACTGCTATTGAGCAAGGTACCCCCTATACTATACCTGTACATTTGGTTTTTCTTGCCTAAATGTAGAACCTTACTTTTTTCACCATTGAATTTCATTTTGTTAGATAGTGCCCAGTGTACTAGTCTGTCCAGATCCTTCTGTATCTTAAGCCTGTCTGCTGGAGTGTTGGCTATTCCTGCCAGCTTGGTGTCGTCTGCAAATTTGATGATTTCCCCATCTATCCCCTCGTCCAAATCATTGATACAGATTATAGCTGCCATTCATTACATACATACAATCATGTATCAAATCCTGGATGCTAACAATTAGTTAGTTTCCTATTGAATTTTACTCATGCACCTCTCTCTAACATAAAATCATATTTTTATTTTCTGGAAGCTGTAAAGCCCTGCCTCAGCTGAATCTCTCAGGAAAGCAGAACTCTTGAAACTGTCATCTTTTCAAAAGGAACTTTTATTGAGAGTCAGTGACAGCAGGAGAAGGCAGGCAGAATCTGAAGTTCCCGGGTAAAATTGTTAGGCTAAACCCCATTGTTCAAAACCCCTCCCAACTGTCCAGTCCATAGGAGCCAATCCAGAGGTGCAAAGAGGTTGTGAGAACTCCAGACAGAAACTGCGGTAAGATGTTCCCAGGCATCTCTTCCCTGGTGAGGTGAGGCAGATGACCTTGGGCAGTGGAACCGAGTCAACAAAGGAAAGCTAAACACTTCACATGAGAGCTCCAAAGGTCCCCCCTCCCATCAGGATGGCAGCATCTTGACAGGGATCTATAGGGACCTGAGAGAAGCTGGGAATTTTTAAAAATAACTTTGTCCAAGTGTTATTATAATTTTTGCATCACAAAATCATGACTTATCTACTTCCTTTATTAATGAAAATATAGAAGAAACAATGACCAAGGTCTAATTGTTTTTTGTAACTCCCCAATTATATTAGTAATATTAATATTTATTTGAGTACAATTTTTGAGACAGTTGTATCCATTTAATTATCTCATACCATCCAGCACTCAATTAACTAGATCCCCATTCATCACATCATGAAGCATTTTGTTAATTGTTTTCTAAAAACAAGTTATACCACCAGCATTCGCACAATCTGTTAAGGAAGTATAATGATAGGTGTGAATGAGTTCAGAGGACCAGAAAAAGGGATGCAGGGAAGGATCAAATAAGATGGTTTAGGGGGGGTGGCAACCCACAGCTGCGTAACAGGTAGAGAAAGAAACTCAGAAAAAGTCCTCCCTAAATTTTTTGACTGTCAAAAGAGATGGTGAAAGATTTGTGCTTTCACATTGCAAGATTTTGTTAATATAGCCTTGCAATAAAGTAGAATTACTTCAACTGGTCATTTTTCCTATTTCCTCTACCTAAATGAAGATTAGCCTTGTAACTTTCTTCTTAACAAATCTTTGCTTTCTGGTAATCACCCTATTGTTTGCAAGGAGTTTATGAATACTCTAGTTATATAATAATAATAATAATAATAATAATAATAATAATAATAATAATAATAATAATAATAATAATAATAATAATAATAATAATAATAATAATAATAATAATAATAATAATAATAATAATAATAATAACAACAACAACAACAACAACAACAACAACAATAACGATGACGATGACGATGATGATGATAATGATAATGATAATGATAATAATAATAATAATAATAGTAATAATAATAATAATAATAATAATAATAATAATAATAATAATAATAATAATAATAATAATAATAATAATAATAATAATAATAATAATAATAATAATAATAATAATAATAATAATAATAATAATAATAATAATAATAATAATAATAAAGTTGGAAGGGACCTTGGAGGTCATCTAGTACAACCCCCTGTTCAGGCAGGAAACCCTATACCAAATGGCTGTCCAGTCTCTTCTTAAAAACTTCCAGTGTTGGAGCATTCACCGCTTCTGGAGGCAGGTTGTTCCACTGGTTAATTGTTCTAACTGTCAGGAAGTTTTTCCTTAGTTCTAGGTTGCTTCTCTCCTTGATTAGTTTCCATCCGTTGCTTATTGTCCTGCCTTCAGGTGCTTTGGAGAATAGCTTGACTCCCTCTTCTTTGTGGCAGCCCCTGAGATATTGGCACACTGCTGTCATGTCCCCCCTCATCCTTCTCTTCATTAAACTAGACATACCCAATTCCAGCAACCGTTCCTTATATGTTTTAGCCTCCAGACCTCTAATCATCTTTGTTGCTCTTCTCTGTACTCTTTCTAGAGTCTCAACATCTTTTTTACATCGTGGTGACCAAAACTGGTTGCAGTATTCCAAGTGTGGCCTTACCAAGGCATTGTAAAGTGGTATTAATACTTCACATGATCTTGATTCTATCCCTCTGTTAATGCAGCCTAGCACTGTGTTGGCTTTTTTGGCAGCTGCAACACACTGCTGGCTCATATCTAAGTGATTGTCCACTAGGACTCCGAGGTCCCTCTCACAGTTGCTACTATTGAGCAAGATACCACCTATACTATACCTATACATTTGGTTTTTCTTGCCTAAATGTAGAACATTACTTTTTTCACCGTTGAATTTCATTTTGTTAGATAGCGCCCAGTGTTCCAGTTTGTTCAGATCCTCCTGTATCTTAAGCCTATCTTCTGGAGTGTTGGCTATTCCTGCCAGCTTGGTGTCATCTGCAAATTTGATGAGTTTTCCATTTATCCCCTCCAAATCATTGATGAAGATGTTGAAGAGCACTGGGCCCAGAACAGAGCCCTGGGGCACCCCACTACACACTTCCCTCCATGTAGATGCGGTTCCATTGAGGACCACATGCTGAGTACGGCCGGTCAGCCAGCTACGAATCCATCTGGTGGTGATGCTGTCTAACCCACATTTTTCTATCTTATCGAGTAGTAGGTTGTGATCTACTTTATCAAATGCCTTACTGAAGTCCAAGTAAATTATATCCACAGCATTCATCTAATCCACTAATTTTGTCACTTGGTTAAAGAATGCAATGAGATTTGTCTGGCATGATCTGTTTTTGACAAACCCATGTTGGCTTTTAGTAATGACTTTGTTTGCCTCTATGTGTTCACTGGTTCGTTGTTTGATTATATTTTCCAGAATCTTCCCAGGTATTGAGGTCAGGCTGATAGGTCTGTAGTTTCCTGGATCTATTTTTTTTCCTTTTTTGAAGATGGGAACTACATCAGCTCTTTTCCAGGCCTCTGTTAGTTCCCCAGTGCTCCAGGATCTTTGAAAAATATAGTTTAGTGGTTCTGAGATCACATCTGCCAGTTCCTTGAGAACCCTGGGGTGTAATCCATCTGGTCCTGGTGATTTGAACTTGTCTAGGCTGGACAGGTGCTCACTTACCGTTTTCTTGCCTATCTTAACTTGCATTTCTATTCTGTTTTTTATGGCACTATTTTTGGTAGGTCTGTTTTTTCCCTTTGTGTAAAGACAGATGCAAAAAATGAGTTAAATAGTTCTGCTTTCTGCCTGTTGCTTGTCACCTTCTTGCCACTTTCACCCACTAATGGACCAATCATTTCCTTCACTTTTGTTCTTGTTTTTTACATGTTGAAAGAAGCTTTTTTTTTGTTATTTTTGACAAGCCTTAGTTCATTTTGAGCTTTAGCTTTCCTCACTTCATCTTTGCAGGCTCGGGCTATTTGCGGATATTCTGACTTAGTTATGTGTCCTTCTTTCCACTTTCTATACTTGTCCTTTTTATCTTTCAATTTGTCAGAGTTCTTTATGCAGCCATGCTGGTTTCTTTTGAGAGCTTTTATTTTTCCTCTTTGTTGGTATTGTGCTAGACTGGACTTTTATTATCTCATTTTTCAAAATTTCCCAAGCTTCTTGAGTTGTTTTCCTTTTGAGGATTCTCATCCATGGAATCCTTCCCAAGCACTCTCTAAGTTTATTGAAATTAGCTCTCTTGAAGTCCAAGATTCTAGTTTGACTGTGTACTATTGCTTGTGCTTCCAGAATGTTGAATTCCAATATTGCATGATCACTCCCCCCCAAGGTTCCTGTGGCTTCAACACCTTCTATCATTTCATCTCTGTTAGTGAGGATTAGATCCAATATGGCTAAGCCCCTAGTTCCCTTCTCTACATTTTGGGAGACAAAGTTGTCTGCTTGGTTTGTCAGGAATCTGTTTGATCTTCCACTTGGTGCAGAGTTTGTCTCCCAGTTGATGTCAGGGTAATTAAAGTCCCCCATTACTATTGTGATGTGCTTCCTACATATCTTAGTTAACTGTGTATTTTGTTTACTTGATTGGTGACCTTTGCTAGATTGTTATATATGATTGACCATTTTTGTCAATTACATTTTGTCAATATACATTTTATCAGTATACTACATGATTTAAAAATATTGCTAAATCTTTGTACTTCAATTTTGAAGATAATAGTAACGCTTGTTCTCCAACTCACAATATTTGCAAGTTAAACAACCATAGAAGAAAGATTCAAATGTAAAAAGTGATAAGAGATAAGAAACCAAAATTTCTGCTTTTAAATTCTTGGATGTTTCCATTCTAGTTGCATCCATTTCTAAACAAGAGGGAATTGTACAATCTTTCTCTGACGAAAATGTACTTGGATCAGAATGGAGACTTAGCAGCAGATCTGCAGATCTTTAGTATGGTAGTTCTCCCCAAAGAGGATCCCATCAACAAGCGATTGGGGACTTTTGAAAGACAAAGACTTACAATCAACCTATATGCTTTGTTACAGTTAAAATTTCTCAACAAGGTGGGGAAAATATTGATGTCTTTTCTCTTTTTTCCAAAGCCGTTTCAAGTGGGCTAAACCCAGTAAAAAAAGTGGGTAACCTTCACTGAGACTTGAATGTGTGGAGTAAAACCTCTATAATTTTCTTAGGCAGATAAGCTTGCTTCAGTTCTATTGACCAAGGCTTTCCTTCTGATGCTGTCATGCTGAACGTTGTAAGTCGATCCAAAATGAGATATGGGGTGATTATTATTTAGGACACAAATCATTGCCATTTAGTGTCCCTTTGGCAGTTTAGTATCACCATAAAACTGGTGAGACAGGGCCTCATATGCTGGAGATTTTTGTGTTAATATCTTCAGGTTCGCTAGTTTTTTGCCTTCAAATATCAAAGGTGAAGACAATTCTGTTGACCAGTCCCTGAGTTCAGATTTGGGCTGAATCCAATGAAATGGAATCAAGACTGGATGGAGGTCCTGTTGGTCCAATCGTTAAATAGGCTTCATCCTGCCTTGATTATAGTCAGGGGTCTCCCAAAATCCCTTGAATGCAACTGTTTATCTTTATTGTTAGCTGCCTTAGGACACACTGACAGGCTACAAATCAAACTAATAATAAATATGAGTTTGTATTTCCCTGTCAGATTGTGTCACCTAATTGTATTCTCTCAACAGAAAGGACCTTGTGTTGGATACCTTGTGTTGAGTATCCATTTCCACACAGGGCTCACACTCATGACCCATGCGGGGCATCAAAAAATGCCTGACTCAGCCTTATTGTGGAATACGTTCTCATGACCTCCCCTCCATCTTACCTCACTATAGTTTTAGAAACTAGTGAGCCAGTTTTATTCCAGTTTAATAAATCCAATGAAATGAAAATGTAATCTATATTTTATAATAAAGTTTACTCTAAAATTTAGTATTTGTGGATATTTTAAAATAAAACATGTATGAAGAGTGGAGGAGTGCATGTTAATTCCACTATGAGGAGGAACCCACCGGTTGCCACTTAATTGTTAAATCTTTTCTCAATTTCATCCCTCCAGACGTTGTTAAGTAGAAAGCTACTTTATTGTAATCTGATAAGTCAGAAGAAAAAGGGAGGAAGTGAATGAAGCATCTTCCTGCAATTGTACCTCCTGCAACCATTTGGAAGTGGTCAGAGATTTCATATTTGCCTACGTGAAGCCCAAAGACGACTTGGCTGATGTTCATGTCTACCTCCATCTTACATGGATGGTGTGTCCTAACATATTTTCTTTGGCATTTCTTCTTTTTCTGTTTAGTCTTTGCCTCAGTCTAAATGTGTGGAAAAATGCCATCCTGGATTTGTCAAGCAGGCTCGAGAAGGAGAGCCAGTTTGCTGCTACGACTGCATTCCTTGTCCAGAGGGGACCATCTCCACTCAGGAAGGTGGGTGACACCCTAGGGAAACTTTGATGAATATGCATGTTAAAGACACATGTAAGTTTGATTGTTTAATTCTCAATTTGAATAGTGTCCAATTTCTTCCCTAAATGGGATTTATAAGAAAAATATCTTGAAGGGTGAGGTAGAAAGAAGGATGTTGTGGATTGCATGGGAAATCTCTCTTTCATTTCCCAGTTTGGATATTTCCATCCATATTTATCTTTCTTAGAAATATCTGCATTCTTGGTAATTTGAGGAATGATTTTAGATCAATGGGTTTTGTTTACCTAAACAAACTTTACATTACAGGCTGATAGATGCATTGATCAATCATTCATTTGATCAGTTAATCTTTATGTCATTATAAGCTGAAATATCTAATTGGGAGGAACAATAGAGGGAGAGATGTTGAGTTAAAGGAATCATGAAAACCAAACAGAAGATTCAGCATAAAATAATAATAACAATAAAGTTGGAAGGGACCTTGGAGGTCATCGAGTCCAACCCCCTGCTCAGGCAGGAAACCCTACACCATTTCGGACAAATGGCTGTCCAGTCTCTTCTTAAAAACTTCTGGTGTTGGAGCATTCACCGCTTCTGGAGGCAGGTTGTTCCATTGGTTAATTGTTCTAACTGTCAGGAAGTTTCTCCTTAGTTCTAGGTTGCTTGTCTCCTTGATTAGTTTCCATCCGTTGCTTCTTGTCCTGCCTTCAGGCGCTTTGGAGAATAGCTTGACTCCCTCTTCTTTGGGGCAGCCCCTGAGATATTGGAACTCTGCTATCATGTCCCCCCTCGTCCTTCTCTTCGTTAAACTACACATATCCAATTCCAGCAAACGTTCCTTATATGTTTTAGCCTCCAGTCCCCTAATCATCTTTGTTGCTCTTCTCTGTTCTCTTTCTAGAGTCTCAACCTCTTTTTTATATAGGGGTGACCAAAACTGGATGCAGTATTCCAAGTGTGGCCTTACCAAGGCATTGTAAAGTGGTATTAATACTTCACATGATCTTGATTCTATCCCTCTGTTAATGCAGCCCAGCACTGTGTTGGCTTTTTTGGCAGCTGCAGCACACTACTAGCTCATATTTAAGTGATTGTCTACTAGGACTCCGAGATCCCTCTCACAGTTACTACTATTGAGCAAGGTACCCCCTATACCAGTGGTGGCAAACCTATGGCATGGGTGCCAGAGGCAGCACTCAGAGCCCTCTCTGTGGGCACGCGTACCGTCACCCCAGTCCTAGGCCTTCAGCTGGGTTTTATAAAACCTTTTTGCTTTAGGCCTCCGCCGCCATGTGCAAAAAAAAAAGGTTCAATCAATCAGTCAATTTCATCTTCTCGTGGGGAAAAAAAGATCTTGCAAAGTTGGAATTGATTGATTTAACTTTTTAGTCCCACCCAGTCTGCCGTTACCACCGCAGCCACGCCCACTGAATGGGCCCCGCCCTCCCAATTGGCCACATCCACCCAATGGGCCACACCCACCCAATGGGCCATGCCCACCCGGCACCCGACGATACGTAGGTAGGTTTTGGGTTGCAGTTTGGGCACTCGGTCTCTAAAAGGTTTGCCATCACTACCCTATACTATACCTGTACATTTGGTTTTTCTTGTGCAGGTATAGTATAGGGGGTACCTTCCTCAATAGTAGTAATTGTGAGATATCAAGTAGATATTTCCTTTCCACCTTTTCTTATCTTTCCAATTTTCTTTCTTGTTAAATACTGTAGTGAGATATAACACCCCAAAAAAAAAAAAAGGAACATAGTCATGGTCCTGAAAGGAAAAAAATTCTAACATGCAGTGTTGGGATTAAAATGAACAGAAAGAAGGGGGAAACCGAGAACTAATAAAAGACCAATCTACTAAATATCCTTTGATACCAATGTTGAATTCATTCTCTTTAAAACTGTTGCCAAATTGAGAGAATATGGAAACATATTGCTTCACCTTCTCATTTTTACAGGGTAAAAAGACTTTACAGATAACACACTCAGTTCCTGTTGTTGAATTTATTTATGAATTAATCTTCCTTAAGATGTTTTTTCAAATTTATTTATCAAGTTTATATGGCTATTTCACACAAAGTGACTCTTGGTGGAATAGAATTAAACCAATAATAAAAATTAAAACATTGAGTTATAAATGCTAAGAAAGCAACAGAGGAGTACATCGAGATGCTACCTATCGTGCAACCAGCACACAGGGCCCTGTTACCAGGGGATCCCCAGGACCATTGAAAGAATTACATTTTAAGGAATTTCTAGAAGGCCTAATAGTTAGGAGACACTCTCAATTTCAGGATAGTCAATGATTTTTTTTTGTGAAGGGGGCTGTACAACCTGTCCTGAAATAGTCAGTGTTGCAACCCATCTGAAGTGGTTCTCCATGGATCCAACCATGTTAGACAACTTTCATCCTCTGTCCAGTATTTTTGGAGCAGTGTATTGAGAGCATGGTTGGTGGATCAATCATCAGTAACTGAGTTTAAACATTTTTGAGATAAACATATGTCCATCATCTGAATTTCTTTTGAAAAAAATAAAATAAAATATTAAATAAATAAGAAAACAAAAAACTCACCAAGGGCAGTCTAGACGCAGCACTAGATCTTTTTCTGCCATCAGTTTTCTGTTTCTATCTTTTTATCCCATACTCACAGGGTTACTTTTGAAAACCACCTGGAATTTATAAAATGGTCTAGAATGCAAAGGCATGCACAGTGTTCAGTTTCCATGTGTTCTTCCATAGGACACCCCTACTGTGCAGGCTCCACAGAACCCCAGTTTCTTTCCAGGTGCAATTAAATTCACCTTTCAAACCCTCCATGAGACAGAACCAGGGCATCTGCAGGGCTTTCTCTGCTTGAGGATATCTGCTTGTCCCACCAGAGTAGATATAATAGGCATGCAAATGATCTGTTTCCTAAAAGATTCCCACGTTATGGATCATCAGAAGCCTACCTTTTCTGCTGCAGTTCTTGCCCTATTGGACTTACTCCCCCTTAAAATTGAATAGGCCCCTCATCCACTTAAACGTCTGGAGACTTGATACTTCTGCCAACCATTTGGGATCGGGTAAGGTCACTGCAGGATAAGAATCTGGTGGATTACCTCAGAGAGGGGAGTTTGCAGCACCAGATAGCTCTTCTTTTAATTTTATGTTGTTGTTCTTTTTATAGTTATGTGTATTGGGGATTTTTTGTTGTTGTTGTAGTGTAAGTATATTCAATTTACTGAGACTATTCTGTCTCTCTGTATCACATCTTATCGAAAGTATTTCTTGAAATTTGAAAGAGTATAAAAGAAATATTACTTTCTTTTCTCAGATACCACAAAATGCACCAAGTGCCCAGATGATCAATATCCAACTGACAACCGAGTCCAGTGTATCCCCAAAAGAATAACCTTCCTGTCCTACGAAGAACATCTCAGCATCATCCTCATCTCTTTTGCTCTACTCTTGTTCCTAATCACAGGCTTTGTTTTAATCATGTTCATTCAATACCTTGAAACTCCTATTGTCAAAGCCAACAACCGGGACCTCTCCTACATCCTCCTGGTCTCCCTTCTGCTTTGCTTCTTATCCTCCTTGTTCTTCATTGGCCGACCAAGGAAAGCCATCTGCCTTCTCCGACAAACAGTGTTCAGCATTGTCTTCTCAGTAGCTGTGTCATCTGTGTTGGCCAAAACAATCACAGTAGTGCTGGCATTCCTAGCTTCAAAACCAGGCAATAAAGTGAAAAGATGGTTGGGGAAGACCTTGGCCAACTCCATCATCCTTTCTTGTTCTGCTGTCCAAATTCTCATCTGTGCCACGTGGTTGGGAGTTTCTCCCCCATTTCCTGACTCTGATCTGCACTCCCAGCCTGAAGAGATTATCCTTCAATGCAAGGAAGGCTCTGTCACCATGTTTTATGTTGTTCTTGGCTACATGGGCTTCCTTGCTGCAATTTGCTTCACTGTTGCTTTCCTGGCCAGGAACCTGCCTGGAGCTTTCAATGAAGCCAAGCTGATCACCTTCAGCATGCTGGTCTTCTGCAGTGTCTGGGTTTCCTTCCTCCCCACCTACCTGAGCACTAAAGGAAAATACATGGTGGCCGTGCAAATCTTCTCCATCTTAGCCTCCGGTGCTGGACTATTGAGCTGCATCTTCTTTCCCAAGTGCTACATTATCATCCTGAGACCAGATCTAAACACTAAGGAACATCTAATGGCAAAACCAGGGGAATGATTGTGAAATTGTTTCTTAGGCTGGTAATGCTTAATTATCCATTATTATTGGTTATGATTGGTTATAATAATCAAAACTGCTATATCTTCTTCTCTGTCTTCAGGAATATTTTGAAATCTTAAATAGTTTTGCGCTTTCTGCATTTCTAAAACTGGCCCCACTCCTAGGTTTTGATTTGCTTGTTCTAATTTTTCATTTTTTTACATTCGTACTTCCATTTTTTTGTCAATATCATCTTATTTATTTCCCATTTTCTGAATTCTTTGTTCATTTTTAACAATCATTTGCTGATGGTCTTCAAATTGTGTCTTTGTTCATTGTTCATTTAATTTATCAAAATTACTTTTTGTCTCTTCATGGTTTTTCTGTATTTATTCTTGAATTAATTTTGATGTGGTTTGCATCTCAATTTGAGCACTGCTTATTTTCTCATGCTGCAACATTGTTTCAATAGATCCGTGGCTTGTTGGGCTAGATGTTCTGACAGAAGGTGCAGAGGAAGTTTTTTTTCATAAGTTAGTGAGATTTGATGCATTCATTTTTCGAGCCAACTATCTTAGGCTAAAATCCAAACCATGAAAAGAGCCAACTACTTTAGGCTAGATCCCCTTTCCCAAAGTCTCTCTTGGGGGCTCCCACTCCTTCCCCCAAGAAGGAATCCAAGCTCAACTCTTCTCTCACCTTAAAAAAAACTTCAGAATATTCAGAAGAAAAACTGAAGTTGCAAAAAGACTTTTGCCAAAAAGCATCTTTTTCTTATAATTTTGCTGGCATTTCTGGAATCAGGTCTGAAAATGCCTCAGTTTCCCTCTTTTCCGACTCCTTCCTCTTTCAGTGCGAGAAACTTTGGAACCTGGGCGCTAATTCGGGTCCGAATTAAAGATGTGCTGCTGTGGGGGGGGGCGAGAGAGAGAGAGGCCCGGCTGCCTCTTACCCACCTCAGCTGCCTTCCCGCGACCCCCGCCCACCTCCGCCACAACCAGGGAAGGGGGGGGCTTCCTCTTCGTCCTGTGGTGGGAAATGAGGCGAGGGAGGGAGCAGAGAACACGTGGAGATCGAGGATCCTGCAGGCTCCCTCCTATCTTGTCCACCCCTTTCACCACTACTGGAGTCCCAGCCCCTTTCTCCCCCCCCCTTCCCTCAGAAGCACTGACGGCCCCTCCCAGCCCCTCTCCTCCCCCCCAACGAGCCCCCTCCTTACTGGAGGTCTCCTTTCCACCCTTGGCTTCCGGGGATTCGGGCCAGCGCCCTCACCAGTATCAGCATCAGGGGGAGCCCAGCAGAGCCCATGGATGGCGCCCCACCAGTGCCCCCAAAGAGGGGGAGGAAGATGGAGGTGCTCCCAGCCCCAGAAGCGGAATCAGGGGTCTGGATTGGGCGGAGGAGATAACGTTTTCCTCGAACTTTATGATTGGGAGTGTCCATAAGAGCGGAGGGACCAATGGGAATTCTCCCTTTTTGAGCGTCATCGGTCTCCGGGCAGAGTCTCCTTTGATTTCACCCGATGGAGGAGATTGTTCCGCGCAGAGAGAGAAGCGGAGAAAGTGTGTGTGGGAGTGAATCCTCAGTCTTGGGGGGCCGCAGCTCAAGAGGATATTTCACAACAGCCCCGGAGAGGGGGATGGACATCCTTTTGCCCTCCACCCTCCGGATCCTGTCGGGGGGGTCTACAGTGGATGAAGAAAGGGGAGGAGCAGCCCCATAGCCAGCGAGGTCTTGGAGGGGGGTCTCTTAGGCGGCTGACTGGGGAGTTCTTGGGCGTCTTCACACACAGACACAGACAAACACAGACACAGACACAGACACACACACACACACACACACGCACACCCTCCCAATCATGCGGGATCACTGCCCCCCCACCGCCTTTCCTGGGAAGCTTCTGCCTTTTGGGTCCTTCCTGGCAAAGGGGCTGCCGGAGGGGAGGTTTTGACCCCAGCTCTGTGGGGTTTTCTGACCCACCGCAAATAGGTTGGTTTTGGTTCAAGAATCGCTCCTTCCTTCCTTCCTTCCTTCCTTCCTTCCTTCCTTCCTTCCTTCCTTCCTTCCATTTTATTGAACTCCGTGGGAATTGAAAGGGTATAAACTATGACATAAAAAAAAGAAATAAAATAAAACTTGCACAGATGAACTGGACCAGCCCCCGATTCCTGCCTAACCTCCAAACGGCGCTGTTTCTGCTTAAGGAGGGGGGGGACTTTTTTCCAAGCCGAGGGGAGGGCAAGAAATGCCGCCCCTCCTTTGGGAAAATGTCCCACTCGGAGAGCAGTCTCGGGGGAGGGGGGAGGAGTCAATGGACAGCAGCCAGCTCTTGGGGGGGCAGTTTCCATCCGGATCCCTGCCGAGTGCGCGGTGGGGGGGGAGGGACGGGGACCCCAGAGCTGCCGGAGACTCAGAGGATGAAAAAAAAACAGGTTTTCCCCTGAGGAATATTCGAGAAAGAGCCTTTCCTGGATTCGGCCTCTTTCAGCCTTTGACCTCCCAGCCCCTCCCCGACTGTGGGGCTGCCCCTGCCTCTGGGGATGCCCGGGCAGTGGGGCTGACCTTCCCCTCCCCTCCCTCTGCTGCTCCTGGGTGATTCGCCCCTCCCTTCTCCTCCTTAGTCAACCCCTCCCCGAGTCCCCCCGTTTCAGGGACCCTCCCCCTCCCCCAAGTGAGCTGGAGGGTGCCCGGAGGCCTCTTTCAGGAAAGGACCAGGTGCTTCTTCGGCGTCCCCTGTGGCAATACGGGAGCCTAAATGGACATCTAGTCCACCCCTCCATGCACACAGAGGAAAGTCTGGCCGAGAATCGTGAAGAGACCAAGGAAAGTGGAGGGTCCCTTCTGGGGCTGCCATGAACACCCCGCCTTGAGCTGTAGCCCCCCCTCCCCCACATACTCAACGGATCCCCCCTCCCATTTTCTCCGCTTCTCTCTCTGCAGGGAACTCCCTCCTCCATCGGGTGAAGTCACAAAGGACTCTGCCCGGAGACCGATGACGCTCAAGCAGGGAAAATTCCCATTGGCGCGTCCTCTCCTTCTGGCCCCTCCCAACTCAGCTTCCTTGAAACATGCATCTCCCATGCTCAGAACGTGTGGAAGAGCGGCTCCTTCAGCTTTCCCGCCCCTCAACCCCAAATGGGAAGGAATCTCCCTCCTTCTGGGGTTCAGGCCCCCCCTTTTTCTGGCAAAGCAGCCCCAAATGAGGATCCCGGAATAAAGTCTGGCCGTTTCTCCTCTGCTTTGTGCTCCTTCGTTCGGGCAACCTCCACATCTTGGCCATAATGTCAAAGTGGTGACTTATTTGCCAGCCATCAGCACAGCCCAACCCACACCTATAAAGCCACACGCACCCCAGACACCACAACTATCACACCCAGAACAGCCCCCCCCCTGCCGGGGTGAACTTCTCCCCGAGGGTGGGCTCCAGCCCTAGTCCCAAAGCTCGGAAGAGAAAAGCCCTGGTCCCGGAGACCGACCCAGGTGGGATCCTGTGATTCCAAAGTTCTTCTCCCTTTCAGCAGGGAAATATATAAAGTAGCATTTTGGAAGAGATTTTGCCGGTATAAAAGTGCAGATCTAGAGTGGAATCACTGAGGGTCTTAGGACACTCAGACTATGAAGAACTAAATTTTCCCCTAAGAAAATCCCACCTTGGCTGCCTTCCCGCGGGCCCCTCCCCACCTCAGCCACAACCATCAAAAGGAGGGGTCTCTCTCTGTCCTCCTGGGGGGGATGTGGGGAGGAAGGGAGGCTCCCGCAGTCTCTCTTGCCCTCGACCCCTTTCCCAAAGTCACGTCTGGGGTCCCAGCCCCTTTCTTCCTCCCCCCCACCCCAGGAGCACTGAGGGTCCCTCCCAGCCCTTACCCCCTGAGGGTCCCTCCCAGCCCCTCCTTCTCCACTTCACTTCCAGGGATCTCACACAGTGCCCCCCTCCCCCCAGCAGCAGCATGGAGACCCCGGCAGAGCCCAGGGATGCTCCCAGCCCCAGAGGGGGAATTGGAGGGGGGGTTTGGAGTGGGAGTGGGGGAGGCGTTTTCCTCGGACTTCAGAACTGGAAAAGCCCTGAAGAAGGGAAAGAACCAATGGGAATTCGCTCTCCTGCAGCGTCATCGGTCTCCGGGCAGGGTCCTTTGTGACTTCACCCACCGGCAGACAAAGCGAGGGCGATCCTGGGCTGCCAGGAGGGACGTCTCCCCTCCATCCCCAGGGAGGCCGCCTTGCTCTCGGCATCTTTGGGGGGGAATGGACGGGGGGAGGGAGTTCGTCTGGAGGGGAGCAGCCGAGGGGATCAGGGCCCTGAGGAGGGAGGGAGGGAGGGAGGGAGGGGGGTGCTGGGTGCGAATGGGGGAGGAGCCTCCCTGGCTTGTGAGGGGCTCAAACCGGCTCCGATCCTGGAAAAAGAGGCCCGGATGAAGCCAGGAGAACCTCCAGCTCCAGCAGCTTCCCAGCCATGGAAGAGGCTCTCCAGGGGAAGCAGGGCTTGGAGAGATTGAGGAGGAGGGCGGGTCCTGCCCCTTCCCCTCCCTGGGATCTGCCCATCCTCCTCTCGAACCAGTTCTGGCTTCGGATCTAAACCAGCCTGGGTGGGCAATCCGGAGGCAGGAGAGGCCTCAATCTGGGGAGGGGAAAAGGGAGGACCCTCCTGTGGGGGACAGGAAAGAGGAAGGAAGGAAGGAGGAATTCCAGGGTTTTTCTACAATTTAAATTTTATGCTTTTATAGCAAAGAGATTTGTAGGAAGACTAACAGAGATGAAGCTGCTGTTGGGTTCAAAGCCGGGAGAGATTTGGGTGTCTGGACTGACAGGCAGGTCCAGAGTCCCTGGGGTCAGTCTAGATGGTCTCCACCCCTCCCTCACAAGAAAGAGAGGCCCTCAAAGGAGGATGGGGGGGGCTCAGCAGGAGAAGCTCCAGGCTGCCAGTCTCCTCCTCTCCCCAATCTAAAATCTTGAGCCTCCATTTTCCGGAGGTTGCAAAAAAGACAGAAATTCATCAGCTACTGAAAAAAAAAAACGTCCTTTCCCATCAGGAAGCAGGAAGGACGGCAGGATTAATTCATGAGTGCTGTAGAAAAAGAGATGGGAAGAAAATTAGAATAAAAAGTGAAACCTTCAGTGTAAATAACTTATTATTCCTCTTTTTCAGCTTCCCCCCCTAGACAGGCACATTGCAGGGGGGGTGTTGATAGGCAGGGACAGGATATACAGAGGCTCCGCCCCTTTCAGGAAGGAAAAGACTGGGAAGGACCAGCAATTCATCTCCCGGGACTTGTGGAATTTTCCCCAATTGACTTAACTGGGGGGTTAATCAAGAAAGGAGGCCTCCCCCCCCCAGACGTTTCATATTAACAAAGAAGATGGTGCCAGGATGAGGGGTGTCAGTTTGCCACAAATTGTGAGAAATGTCACAAGGAGACTTCCCTTCCCTTTTGCAATTTCCCAAAACATGGAAACATCCTGGGCCAGATTTTTGTGTTTATGTGTATGTGTTTGTTTTTGATTGCAATGCATTTGCAGGTGTCTGTAAGGAAAAGCTGCCCAAAATTTCAAAAATTTGTATTATCCACAACAAGGAGGTTTTGTTCAGGCACATTTTTTTTTTAAAAAAGGAACAATTAACGAATATTAAAGAAACATCTATAACTTGAGGAGAAACTCACTTGCAGGAGGCTGGATGGGAATTGCTGAAAGGAGAAAAAGAGCCAATCAGAACCCTTCATGGGCTGGACGACTCAGGGGGTCCCCCTCCCCATCGATAGCCCATAATAGGTTGCACGATGCTCACTTATACAGTAGACTCTCAAAGACAGAATTTCCCAAGCAAATTTCCAAGGGGACCTTGCCATCTGCTAAGCTTGCTGAGAGCCTCCCCTGGATGGTCCCCTCCCCACAATCTCTTATCCAGCCCCCCAGACTCACCTTTCTTGCTCTTCAGGTAGAGGGAAAGCCCCATTGCAAAGAAGATCACCCCAATCAGGGCCCCCATAATCCCCGTCCAGAGTTTGATCCTGGCCGAGTTGGAGGAACTGGGCTCTGGGGAAGGAGAAGGAGCCTCCCCTGAGCAGGAGGATCAAGGCCAGCTTCCACCCCAAGGAGGGTCCCTTCTGGCTCCCCCCAACAGGGAGGGTCTCTCCTCCCCTTCTCAGGGCAGGATGGGGTCCCCAGACCAGGAGGTGAGGGAGGGGCTCACCCCACTGGACGGTGATGGGGGCCTCCAGGCTGGCGTGCCCCACCTGGCAGGTGTAGACGTCCCCCCGCTGGGGCTGGGTCTCCAGCATCACCTGGAGCTGGTAGGTCCAGTCTCCATTCTGGAGCTACTCCCCGAAGGCCACGCCCTCCTCCTCCTCTGGCTGCCCGTTCTTCAGCCACTGGACCTGGATCTCCACAGGGTAGAAGCCCCTCGCGGTGCAGAGGAGGATGGTGTGGGGGAGAAGCGGGGTCCAGCTTGGTGGGGGAGATGGAGACGGTGGGCTTGGCTGGAAGGGAGGAGAGGGAGGAGGGACACGGGGAGACACAGGAGGGGCCAGAACGGGAGACAAAGTGGGTTAGTTCAAGCCAAGATCCCTTTTCACTCCTGAAATTATTCTGGGTTTTAAGTCATTTCCAAAGCAAATTGCAGCAAGAAGTTAAAGGGGATCCTGAAACATGAAAAAAACATAAATCCTTCCCGGTTGGGATCAGTTTCCATCATCAAATTGTACAAGTCCAACAGGAATAAATACTCACAACCAGACCACAGGCAGGACCCAGGGATGGCTGGTCGAAGCCCCCCAGGACCATAACTCTGGGGAACCCCACCCCCATCCCCGAGACAGCTTCCAGGGCAGGAGGTCGACCCACAAGAGGGAGGCTGTCGTGGGTGACTCCTTGCTATGCACCCTGCTTGCAACCAGACCACAGAAAGAGGGAGGGGGGAGGGAAGGCCTGGGAGGGTGAGGGAGGTTTGGGAGGGTGAGGGAGGTTTGGGAGGGAGGCGTGTGAGCCCACCCAGCCTGGGACACAACAGACTCCCCCAGGCCAAATGCAGGGAAACTCCGAAGCCCTCCGATCCTTCCCAAAATGAAACGAAGGAAATTGAGTGGTGGATGATGAGCAGATGGAGGTCCGAGGAGAAAAAGGGGATTTCATCCAGGCTGTTTTCGTGTGAAAACTCCAGAACCGGCTCTGCTGCTTCTGGGCCTCTGTGGGTTTAATCTCAGTCCAGTTCTGCTCTGGGAGAAATAAAGTCCCAGGAGTTTCTTTCACTCTTGAAACCGACCGGACGGTGGGCAGAGGCTGGGACAGCAGCCTCACTCCCGGCTGACCCCGGGAGCCCCAGACACGGAAACTCATGGGGGAGGGGGGGAGCAAAGCCCCTGAGTGGCAGGAGTGATTCTGGGATGACCAGTGCCCCCCCATCTCCCCTCCCCGGGGGTCACATCAATAAAAATGCCACAATTGATGAAGGTGCAAACTGAAGGCTGCGAGGACAAACTTTGCAGAACGCTGGAAGAAAGAATGCTGTGCCTTCCATAATACTGTGTTGATTCACAGATATCTTTTTTAAAATAATAATAATAATAATAATAATAATAACAACAACAACAACAACAACAACAACAACAACACTGTTTTAAATACAGGAAAGAGAAAAAGAAAAGAAAATTAAAGAAAAAGAAAAGAAAGAAAAAGAAAAGCTTGATTGTTTCAAGGCAAGGTCCATCTCTCTCCTAGTTTTCTCCTGTGTTTCAATCACTTTTCAAAAAGTTTTATTTGGAGAAAGAAAATTTCTCCTTTTCACTTTCCCTTTTTTGCCTTTGTAACCCACAACATACACAAATAAGCAAAATCCAGCAGAAGATTCAAGGGGGGAAAGTGCAAAGTGTGAGGTGGCTGCAAAACCCAACAATTTTAGGCAGCATCAACACAAAGAGACATTTTTAAGGAAAGGGCAAAGGACCCCAAGGAGGGGGCAGCCGTTTGTTCCCCATCACTGCCAGAATCCCCTGAAGGAAGAGCTTCTCTCCCCCCCCCCTGACAGACCCCAAATCCCCCTTTTGGAGCAGGGTGGACAGAAGAGATTCTGGGGGATCTCAAGGGGGGCCTTTGGGGGGATCTAAGTGGGAGATCCACTCTCCGCAGACCATCTACCTGCAGCTGGCCGACCTCCTTCCCAACTGCAGGAACCGGCCATTCCTGGGGAAGGAGGTGGGGAGGGGTCCCACTCCCTGATGGCAGCTTCTGCCCGGGATGTGGGGGGGCAGGGAGGGGAGGTCTAGGACAACTTGCCACAGCCAACTCAATGCCGGACAACTTG
Organism: Azemiops feae; assembly: GCA_023970755.1. Classification (NCBI taxonomy): domain Eukaryota; kingdom Metazoa; phylum Chordata; class Lepidosauria; order Squamata; family Viperidae; genus Azemiops; species Azemiops feae. Next base: position 21,590 of record JALGBA010000718.1, on the reverse strand, counting down.
CCGCAGGAAAAAACTTACATGATACTGAAGAAATGGTGAAAGAAAATCATGAAAGAAAGGATGCGAAGAGAGGAACAAAATGAAATGCGAATGACAAAAATTAAAATATTTTTTTAAAATAATTTAAAATAATTATATAAAATTGTTGAATTGTCCTGTGGTGAGTTGCCCCATTTCGGGTAGGGAGGGCAGAAGAGATCCTGGAAAAAGAGAAGGGGGTGGCTGAGGAGATCAGGCAGATCCCAAGATCTCAGCAGAGCCTTGGAGAGGATCCCTCTTGATCTCCTCCTTCAACAAATGCTCCAACTGGCAGGACTCTTGGATGGATTAATGGGGGGGGCTGGGTGAGCCCCCCCAAGAGGATCCTTTAAAGGTCCACTCCAGCTCTGAGTATTTTGCTAACAATGTTTCTCTCTGTTGAGGGATTTTCTTACCAAGAGTTAATTATCCTCCCAGGTTTGCAGGGAAGAATTTAGGAATGAAAATGAGTTTTGCCTCCAGACTGAATATGTGGAGAACAAAATCTCTGACAGTTGCCCTGAAATATTCCATAATTTCCAGAAGGAGCAAATGCCCAGGATCTCCCCATTAAAGTCCTTTCTCTATTAGGATGTGGCGGTTTTCCTCTTGTGGAAGAAACATCTTACTTGATTCTTTGCTAGCACGTTATTTTTGGAGAACCTGGTCTCACAGTGGGAATATTAAAATTAACCCATTCTTAAGTAAGATACTTTAAAGACTTTTTGAATTCTAATAAACGAATATAATTTCCCTGCAATGGCCGAATGGCGACAAGTGCAGCTAAAATCCTTAATTTCCAAAATGGTTGGCCTCGGAAACCTCATCAGCTGATAGAAATAAATAAGATTTTTATTCCACAAAGAAATAAAATTACAGAAACAAATGTAGGCAATTTGCAAGGAATCTGGAACAGAGAATTCAACCATCCATGGCTTCAAGGGCTGAATGAAGGTGGGGTCTGTTTCTTATGACCCAAATTTCAGTTTTAATAAAAATGGGGTTTCAAGGGGGGCTTTTCTCCCGGACCCCCAAAATTGGCTGAATGAAATTTCTCAGCCTTTGAATCAGTTTCTTCTCAAGGCAGAGGAAACACCAGACCAGGATTCTGTGTGATTTAGGTTTTTACATCTTGGCTTAAGCATTGAATCAGGATTATAAATTCTAGCCTGCTTCCTTTATTCATTTGTTTGTTGGACTTAAAAGCTGCCGGAGGGCAAATGACACTGAATAAAGAAGAAAAAGAAGAAAAAGATCCATATAAAGTGAACAACAGGCAGGCCTCCACTAATTCTTTTTTCATTTGGGATAAAAAAAAAAAATATCCTAAAAAGCAAAAAAAAACAACATTTCTGGGCCCCAGAAAGAGAGAAACGGGCTTCCGGCTGGAAAGAGGGAGGGGGGAGCCTCCGAAAGGGAAGAGGGAGGGGGGAGCCTCCGAAAGGGAGACGGGTGGTACCTGAATAGGAGAAATCGGGGATATAAAGAAATACATGTATATATTTAGCAGGGGAGAGAGAGAGACCTGGCTGGATTCTCATCCCAACCCCCAAAGTCATATCTGGGTGGATTTTCTGGGGGTGGGGGGACAAAGGGATCCCAGATTCCAGACAGGAATGGATCCTGGGAAGAAAAGAAAGATTATGGGAATTACGGGAAGAAGAGGAAGATTTTATAAATCTGAGAGTCTAGAATAAATAAGGAAGATCCTAATGAATGAAATGAAAGCGGGGTCCTAGCGTCCCCCTCCCAGGGAAGCCCCTCCCTTTTGTATCCACTTCTCCGGCCGATCACACCCGTCCTGGCCACCTCGTTCGTAGTTGTCCACCTGACATTTGAGTCGGCAGAAGCCATCCACTCGGCTCCTCTTGTACTGCATGCCGACCTTACCGCTGTTCCAAGCCTCGGCATCCACCTTTCCCAACTCCGTGACGGCCACGAACTCTCCGCGGTCGCTGCCGAAGCGGGCGAACTCCTCCTGGTCGTAGAAGACCCAGTACAGGAACCGCACCCACTGGGTCCCATTGGAGAAGAGGCACTTGGACTTCGTCTGGAAGAAGAAATGGACTGCGGGGAGGAGGAGGAGGAGAAGGGCCACCAGAAGGGACTCCAGAGTCCATCGTTCCCAGCCACTAGCAAAGGAGGAACCCCACTCGGGATGGGGGACCTTCCGTGAGAGACTGGCGGAAGACACCCCCTGGAGGAGGAGGGAGGGGGAACTTTCTCAGTCCCATGGGGGGAGGCAGACTTGCTGGGGGGTCTGGAGGGGGAAGGAAAGAAAGAGGGGGAGGGGAGGAACTGGACCTCCTCCATCCTCCCCGGGTAGAAAAAGGCAGTCAGAAGCTCAACTGGTCGAGCAGATCTAATTTCTGCAGGGAACGTTGGATCTAAAGGGAGAGGAATTATGGGGGGAGGGGGCTGAAGAGACTTCCCAAAACTTTCTGGGATGGAGGGAAAGTAATATCCATACCCCCCACTCTCTCTTTCTTTGGGAGGGAATATGGGGAGGGTGCACAATGAGGACATCTGGACTGACATTCCTGGGGGTTCTCAGCCCTTCAACCACCCACCTTCCCTGGGTCCCCCCAACTTTTCTTTTTTCCCCTAATCTTCAGCCCATTTACCTGCCTTTGAATGATTTTGGGTGATCACACCTGTTTCCTATCCCCCTCCCCAAAAGACCCCCTGCAGCCCCCCAGAGCATCTCAAAGAGGGTCTCCAGCCCCCTTCACGATGGGGAGTTTTGCGGAACAAGTTTCGGAGGAGCAATTCAGACCCGCCGCCCCCCAAGTCCTCCTCCCTCAGTTCCCCCCTCCCCTCCAGGTCCTGATTGAGCAATGGGGGATTATGGGGGGTGGGGGTTTCTTGGTCTTCTCCCCAAATTTAGAGTCTCCCCCAGAAGGGACCGAAGCTCAACTCTTGCGGGACCTTCAAAGCCTCAAATTTGAGATTCAGAAGAAAAAGTGAAGTTTCCGAAGAAGCAAAAATACTTTTGCTAAAATGCATCTTTTTCTTTGTGTGGATTCAGGTCGGAAAGTTTCCCTCTTTCGCTTTCGCTTTCCGCCTCCTTCCTCTTTGGATGCAGCCGACTCCAACCCAGATATTGGGGGGAGGGGAACGAGAGATGGGCCCGGCTGCGAGTCCCCACCTCGGCTACGATCAGGAAAGAAGGGGTCCCTCTTCATCCTCCTGGGGGGGTTGTGGGGAGAAAGGGGGAGGAGACCACGCAGAGATTGAGGCTGTTGCAGATTTCCACCACTCTTACCCTTGACCCGTTTCCCAAAGTCACGTCTGGAGATCCAGCAGCTTTCTTCTCCCCTCCCCCCATGAGTATCAGGGGTGCTTCCCAACCATATCCTCCCCCCAGCCCCTCTCCTCCCCCTCCCGGCCCCCTCCTTACCGGGGGTCTCCTTCCCCCCTTGGCTTCCGGGGATCCGGGCCAGTGCCCCCACCAGCAGCAGCATCAGGGGGAGCCCAACAGAGCCCATGGATGCCGCCCCATAAGCGCCCCCGAAGAGAGGGGAGAAAGACGTGGAGTCTCCTAGCCCCAGAGGCGGAATCGGTGGGTCTGGATGGGGTGGAGGGGGCATTTTTCTGGGACTTCGTAATTGGGAGGGCTCAGAAAAGCGGAAGGACCAATGAGAATCCTCCCTTCTGCAGCGTCATCGATCTCCGGGCAGAGTCTCCCTTGACTTTGCCCGATGGAGGAGATAGTTTGGAGCAGAGCGAGAAGTGGAGAAAGTGGCAGGGGGGATCTTTTCAGTCTGGGGTAGGGGCTTCAGCTTCATGGGGGAGTATTTCATGCCAGCTCCGCAGGCCAGTGTGCACTTCTTTTGGGGCCCCGCCCCCGCATGATTCTCAACCAGTCTTCCTTTCTTGGGTCTGGCCAGTCTAAAGAAAAGAAGAAATAGGGGTGACATGATAGCAGCATTTCAGTATTTGAGGGGCTGCCACAAGGAAGAGGGGTGTGAGGTCAAATTCTTCTCCAAAGCACCAGAGGGCAGGCAAGAAACAACGGTTGGAAACTGACCAAAGAGAGAAGCAACCTGGAACTAAGGAGAAACTTCCTGACAGTGAGGACAATTAACCAGTGGAATAGCTTAGCCCCAGACGTGGTGGGCACTCCATCACTGGAGGTTTTTAAGAAGAGACTGGACAATCGCTTGTCTGAAATGGTATACATTCTCCTGCTCAAGCAGGGGACTGGACTAGAAGACCTCCAAGGTCCCTTTCTATTCTATTCTATTCTATTCTATTCTATTCTATTCTATTCTATTCTATTCTATTCTATTCTATTCTATTCTATTCTATTCTATTCTATTCTATTCTATTCTTACAGTATTTTCTTTTGACACCCTTAGTAAAGTTGGTTTTCATTTCAATCCGGGAGTTGACCCATGGCCTTCTTGTACCTGCCTCAGCTTGGTTGAGCTACTGACTCCCCAAACCAGACCAGGATGAATTTTATCTTCAATCATCTTCAGTCCAATTGACTTGAATACTGATATGCCAAACCTGTCAGATAGTTACAGGCTATAAATAAATGTATGCTACTGGAAATTCTCACCAGAAGTCAGAGTCTGTTCAGCACCTCAGCCCAGAGAAGCTGGAACTGGAGGCTGTGAGAGAGGAAGCCATGAAGAAGATGGAACTTGATCTGGAGCTGAAATGAAGGAAGATTGCTGAGAAAGAGTACCTCAGGAGAAAGAGAAGGATCACCAAAACCGGTGAGAGAGTTGCAACACCATGTCATCTTCACTTACTCTATTGTCCCCAGTAGAACCCATAACTTGGGGGAATGGAAATACCAATTCATAAAGAACCATGAAAAAGATGAGATTCAGACCTCACTAATTATCTTTGAAGATACCTGCCAAGCTTACATCACTATAAAGCCCAGGAAATGACTCATATAGCTCTTGTCTTGAAGAGTTTCTTAAACCAAATATTGGTTGACATGTATGATGAGGAAAAGGAGGAAAACCAATAGTTTAAAAAACATAATATTTATTTGTTTCTTTGTTTCTTTACTTATTTATTATTAATGTATTTGATGATTATCTTGAATTTTCATTTAACTATCAAACTTCACATATTTATTTCCTTCAGTTGTCAAGCAAATCCAAAGGAAGAATATATAACCAATAATAATGGATAATTAGAAGTTACTAGGCTAAGAAACAATTTCACAAACATTCCCCTGCTTTTGCCATTAGATGTTCCTTAGTGTTTAGATCTGGTCTCAGGATGATAATATAGCACTTGGGGAAGAAGATGCAGCCCAACAGTCCAGCACCAGAGGCCAAGATGGAGAAAAACTGCACGGCCACCATGTATTTTCCTTTGGTGCTCAGGTAGGTGGGCAGGAAGGAGACCCAGACACTGCAGAAGACCAGCATGCTGAAGGTGATCAGCTTGGCTTCATTGAAAGCTCCAGGCAGGTTCCTGGCCAGGAAAGCCACAGTGAAGCAAATTGTAGCAAGGAAGCCCATGTAGCCGAGAACAATATAAAACATGGTGACAGAGCCTTCGTTGCATTGAAGGATAATCTCTTCAGGCTGGGAGTGCAGATCACAGTCAGGAAATGGGGGAGAAACTCCCAACCACATGGCACAGATGAGAATTTGGACAGCAGAACAAGAAAGGATGATGGAGTGGCCCAAGCTCTTCCCCAACCATCTTTTCACTTTATTGCCTGGTTTTGAGGCTAGGAATGCCAGCACTACTGTGATTGTTTTGGCCAACACAGAAGACACGGCTACTGAGAAGACAATGCTGAAAACTGTTTGTCGGAGAAGGCAGGTAGCTTTCCTTGGTCGGCCAATGAAGAACAAGGAGGATAAGAAGCAAAGCAGAAGGGAGACCAGGAGGATGTAGGAGAGGTCCCGGTTGTTGGCTTTGACAATAGGAGTTTCAAGGTATTTAATGAATGTGATTAAAACAAAGCCTGTGATTAGGAACAAGAGTAGAGTAAAGGAGATGAGTATGATGCTCAGATGTTCTTCATAGGACAGGAAGGTTACTTTTTTGGGGATACACTGGACTCGGTTCTTGGTTGGATATTGATCATCTGGGCACTTGGTGCATTTTTTGGTATCTGAGAAAAGAAAGTAATATTTCTTTTATAGTCTTTCAAATGTCAACAAGACCTTTGGATAAGATGTGATACAAAGAGACAGAAAAGTCTCAGTAAAGGGCATATACTTACACTACAACAGCCAAAAAATCCCCAATACATACAACCATAAAAAGAACAACAACAACAACAACATAAAATTAAAAGAACTATCTAGTGCGGCAAACTCCCTTCTCTGAGGTAATCCACCTTACTGACCTTACCCTATCCCAAATGGTTGGCAGACGTAGCAACTCTCCAGAGGTTTAAGAGAATGGGGGGGGGCTATTCAATTTCAAGAGGGAGTAAGTCCAATAGGGCAGGAACTGCAGCAGAAAAGGCAGGCTTCTGATGATCCATAAAGTGGGAATCTTTTAGGTAACAGTTCATTTGCATGCCTATTATATCTGCTCTGGTGGGACAAGCAGATATCCTCAAGCAGAGGAAACCCTGCATATACCCTGGTTCTGTCTCATGGAAGGTTTGAAAGGTGACTTTAATTGCACCTGGGAAGAAACTGGGATTCACATGGAAACTCAACAATGTGCATGCCTTTGCATTCTGGACTATTTGTAAATAACAGGTGGGTTTCAAGAGCAACCGTATGAGTATGGGATAAAAAGATAGAAACAGAAAACTGATGGCAGAAAAAGACCTAATGGTCCATAGAGTCTGCCCTTTGAGTTTTTTGTTTTCTTATTTATTTAATATTTTATTTCATTTTTTTTCCAAAAAGAATTCAGATGATGGACATATGTTTATCCCAAAAACGTTTAAACACAGTTATTGATGATTGACCCATCAACCATGCTCTCAATACACTGCTCCAAAAATACTGGACAGAGGATAAAAGTTGTCTAACATGGTTGGATCCATGGAGAACCACTTGAGAAGGGTTGCAACACTGACTATTTCAGGACAGGTTGTCCAGCCCCCTTCACACAAAAAATCATTGACTATCCTGAAATTGAGAGTGTCTCCTAACTATTAGGCCTTCTAGAAATTCCTTAAAATGTGATTCTTTCAATGGTCCTGGGGATCCCCTGGTAACAGGGGCCCGTGTAGTGGTTGCATGGTAGGTAGCATCTTGATGTACTCCTCTCTCGCTTTCTTAGCATTTATACCTCAATGTTTTAATTTTTATTATTGGTTTGATTGTATTCCACCAAGAGTCACTTTGTGTGAAATAGCCATATAAACTTGATAAATAAATTTGAAAAAACATCTTAAGGAAGATTAATTCATAAATGAATTCAACAACAGGAACTGAGTGTGTTATCTGTATTTTTACTCTGTAAAAATGAGAAGATGAAGCAATATGTTTCCATATTCTCTCAATTTGGCAACAATTTTAAAGAGAACGAATTCAACATTGGTATCAAAGGATGTTTAGTAGGTTGGTCTTTTATCTGTTCTCTGTTTCCCCCTTCTTTCTGTTCATTTTAATCCCAACACTGCATGTTAGAAATTTTCCTTTCAGAACCCCGAGTATATTCCTTTTTTTGTGTGTGTGTGTTATATCTCACTACAGTATTTAACAAGAAAGAAAATTGGAAAGATAAGAAAAGGTGGAAAGGAAATATCTACTTGATAATTTTATGCTGAATCCTCTGTTTGGTTTTCATTGTTCTTTTAACCCAACATCTCTCCCTCTATTGTTCCTCTCAATTAGATATTTCAACCTATAAGGATATATGATCTTAATAAAGATTAAATGATTAAATGAATGATTGATTGATGCATCTATCAGCCTGTAATATAAAATTGGTTTAGGTAAACAAAAGCCATTGATCTAAAATCATTCCTCAAGTTGCAAAGAATACAGATAGTTCTAAGAAAGATAAATATGGACGTAAACATCCAAACTGGGAAATAAAAGAGAAATTTCCTACTCAATCCACAGCATCCTTCTTCCTACATCATCATTCAAGATATTTTTCTTATCCTTCCCATTATGGAAGAAATTGGACATCATGAAAATTAAGAACTAAACAATCAAAGTTACATGTGTCTTTAACATGCATATTGATCAAAGTTTCCCTATGATGTCACCCACCTTCCTGAGTGGAGATGGTCCCCTCTGGACAAGGAATGCAGTCATAGCAGCAAGCTGGTTCTCCTTCTCGAGCCTGCTTGACAAATCCAGGATGGCATTTTTCCACACATTTAGACTGAGGCAGAGACTAAACAGAAAAAGAAGAAATGCCAAAGAAAATATGTTAGGACTCACCATCCATGTAAGATGGAGGTAGACATGAACATCAGCCAAGTCGTCTCTGGGGTTCACATAGGCAAATATGAAATCTCTGACCACTTCCAAATGGTGGCAGAAGATACAATTGCAGGAAGATGCCTCATTCAGTTCCTCCCTTTTTCTTCTGATTTATCAGATTAAAATAAAGTAGGTTTCTACTTAACAAAGTCTGGAGGAATGAAATTGAGAAAACATTTAAGCATTAAGTGGCAACTGGTGGGTTGCTCCTCATAGTGGAATTAACATGCACCCCTCCATTCTTCATACATGCTTGATTTTTAAAATATCCACAAATACTAAATTTTAGAGTGAACTTTATTGTAAAATATATATTATTTTTTTATTTTGTTGGATTTATTAAACTAGAATAAAACTGTGAGGAAGAAAGAAACTTTTGACCAGTAGTATCTGGAAAGGTTTCTTCTGGACTACATAAAACATTGAAAAGCTGCTTCCCTTTGAAAGCAGTCCAAAATTATCTCCAGTGAAGATAAAAGGTTTCCGGTGATGTTGCTGCAAGGTGAGTGATTGGGAATGAATCTCCCTTCCCCAAGCCCGATTTCTACCAGCTGGGGAGTCCAAAAGGACTGAAAGTTGCCCTGTAGAGGCGACTGCCCAAAGGGTGAAACTTTGCAGATCGCGGGCCAATGGTAGCTGGCCTGATTGATCCAAAGGATCCCTCGGGACTGGCAGGAAGAAAAGCTGACCGCACCCATGTGGTCTGCCAGAAGCAGCTGATCGTCAGAGACAACGAATTTTAAAGCAGAAGGCAAACAGCGGATCTGGGTGAGACTACTTTCCTTATCTCTCTACAAGTGGAAATACTGGTTCTGGGAAGCAGTATTCAACAGCATAATCCCTCAGCTTCAGGGAGGGGGGATTTTTTTTCTTATCCCTCCCTCCTGAACTATTAGCAGTGGTTTAAGCTTTGGGGAAATTAAAACTGACTTATAACAATACTGTGAAGATGACTGAGCCATAAAATAAGGATAATTTGGAAAACTTTTGGTTTTATAAATCTTTTTTTTGTTTGTTTATTTCTTGTTTGGAAACCATCAGGTTTTTAACTTCTTAAACTTTTTCAAAGTATGGTGGGAATGGACACCTGACATCTAGTGGCAAAACTGAGAACTACAGCAGTTTTTGCTTTGTCTTTTTTGTCGTTATTGAGTTGACTTGGAGTAAAACTTAGCTCTATGCCCAGACATTGCTTATAGTTTGGTGTCCTTGGATTTTAAAGTCCTGAAGAGTGTGGCTGGAAAAGAAAGACTCTTTTCGGATTGCCTGTCTTACAGCATGGATTACAATTATAAATAAAAATTGTGTTTGAAATCATCGGACTTCCCTGGATTACAAATACAGCTTGATCTGGAATTTTTACAAGCTGTTTTGAAAGAGTGAATAACAAGAAATCCCTCCGAACAGAATACTTTGGATTATAAATTTGGGGTTTTTTTTCTTTTCTTTTTTTTTCTTTTTTCCCTTTTGCTCTTTTTTACTATTTACTATTTTTATTGGTTTACCTCTCCTATTTGTTAGGAGCCTATTGGATTATAAATTTTGACTTACTTGGTGGATTACAATGTATGATTTAAAGATAAAGATGAGTGCTCCTGACTTATCTAAAATTGGGGGAAAAGGATCTTCTGCTCCCTCTTCAGCTTCTGCAAGTCCAGTCTATCAGAGATCAATTGATACAATGCTTCAACAAGAAAAGGCCAATACTTTCCAAAAGGACATTCAAGCGACCCTACAAGCAATTCAAGAGGCAATCGCTACTCGAATGGTGGTCACATCGAAAAACCATGAGGAGTTGAAAAGTGATTTTGACAAAATGAGTCAAAAAATTAACAATATAGATTCTCAATTTGAAAATTTCAAACAGATGATCACAGATAATCAACAAAGAATTCAAAAAATAGAAGATAAATCAGCTGAGGTTGACCAGAAATTAGAAGCTTTAAAAGATGAAAATCAGAAGTTGATCCAAATAAATGAAGAACTAGAAGACTCAATAGCGGGGATCGAGATGGAAAGAGCCTCATACTTTTTAAGATTTCAAAATATAATGGAAGATAAGGAAGAGGATCTCCTAGGCTTGATAACTGAATTATTGGCAGACGCATTAGGAACTGGGAAATAGCTAATGGAAGGAGAACTAGACCAGATCTATCGAGTCAACTCAAATTATGCTAGAAGAAATAAAGTCCCTAGGGAAGTACATGTCAGATTTCTTAAAGAGACAAGATTTTGAGAAGAGTAAGAGATGAACCTTTGAAATATATATATATATAAATTGTAGTTCTCAAACAAATCCCTAGGAGAATAAGAGAATCCCGAAGAGAATACCAGTTTTTAACTAGGAAATTAATTGAAAAAGGAGTGAATTTTAGATGGCTGATTCCAGAAGGGATTTTAATTTACTGGGATACGAAAAGATATAGACTGGACATGCCACTTAAAGCAATGGAATTCTTTGACAACCATAGAGCATTTTTGGAAAGAGGTGACCCTGAATCCGGTACAAAGAGAGAAACAAAGAAACAGGAAGAAATGGCAGTAGAAGGAGCAGTCAAACGAAGAGAGGAGGAAGAAACTAAAAACACATATATAGAAGAAGGAGCAAGATCAAGAGATCAGAGACAGATAAGATTGACTAGAAGATTAAGACCTAGATATAATTGAAAGAGATGGAGGAGTGGGATTTTGTCAATGAATATAAGTGGACTAAATTCTCCTTCAAAAAGGAGAAAAATCTTTACACAATTACAAAAATTAAAAATGGATATAATTTGTCTTCAAGAAACACACATTAAGAGACAACATTATAAGTTGTTAGAACAACCGAAAATTGGTAACCTTCACTTTGCATTAGCACCTCAAAAGAAAAGAGGAATAGCTTTACACATTAAAGAAACGATGAACCCCAAACAAATCTATGTGGATGAAGAGGGGAGAATATTAATGGTGGAAATAATGATGGACCAAAAACAGATACTGATGGTACCAATATATGCACCAAATGATAAACAAGAACAATTTTACCAAAAACTATATAAAAAAAATATTAGATTTAAACTATCAAAATCTTTGTATAATGGGAGACTTTAACGCAATAAGAGATGGAACTTTGTACTACAAAAGTGCCAAACAAGGGAGAAAAGGAGGAAATATATTACCTAAAGCATTTTTAAAAATGACAGGAGATCTCTGTATCCAAGATATATGGAGAGAGAAAAATCCAAAGAAACTACAATATACATTTTACTCAAATAGACATAAATCATGGTCTAGAATTGATATGATATGGACATTGTTGGAACTTTACGATGATACAAGAAATTGAGATAGAAACTAATGTTTGGGCAGATCATAACCCAATAAAGATGACTCGGAGAGGAACTAAGAAAAACTAAGATGGTCCTTGAATAAATCTATATTGAAAGAAAAAGATTTTTTACAACTAGAGACAAAGGAAATGGATTTTTTCTTCAAAATAAACAAGATAGAAGAAACATCACTTCAAAATGTGGGATACGGCTAAAGCATATTTCAGAGGGTTGGCTATAACTTACATCACTAAAAAGAATAAAGAAAAGAAACAACAACAGTTAAAGTTGAAGGAAGAACTTAGAAAGTTAGAATTAGAATTACAAATAGATCCACAAAAGAAAATACTTAAGAAACAAATGGAAATAATAAAACATAAATTAAATTTAGCCGAGATGGAAATAATGGCTCAACAGATTAAAAGGGCCAAACAGAATTTCTTTGAAAATGCCAATAAGCTGGGGAGATGGTTAGCATATAGACTGAAAAAAGAAAAAGAGAAAAAATTGATAAAGCTGCAAGATATAAAAGGTGAATTACAGTTTCAAAATGATACAATTAAAAAAATTATTAAAGATTACTATGAGATACTTTATAAGGCAGAAATTCCAAAAGACAAAATACAGCAGTACTTAAAAAAAGCAGACTTACCAAAAATACCAGAGAATATTTGAAACATATTAAATGGAAAAATATCAATGATTGAGATTATAGAGGCTATAAAAAGATGTATTAAGTCCAATCTTGAAAGAACTGTGTAATGAAATTATCCTAGAGGCTAAAATACCAAATACATGGACTGAAGCCAATATTACTTTAATACCTAAAGAAGACTCTGATTTAATGGAAATAAATTTTTTTAGACCAATATCACTATTAAATGTAGACTACAAAATCTTTGCCTCAATAATGGCAGAAAGACTAAAGAAATTTTTGATCGAATTTATACATACAGATCAAAATAATTTCCTACCAAAAAGACAGATAAAAAATAATTTAAGAATGATTCTTGATGTTTTAGAGTACTATGAAATTCATTCAGGGAAACAGATGGCTTTAATATTCCTTGATGCACAGAAAGCCTTTGACAATGTAAACTGGCAATTTATGTTTCAGCAATTAGCAGAAATGGACTTCGGAAAAAACTTAATAAATGTAATTAAAACAATTTATTGTAAACAAACAGCCAAAATAATTATAAATGGAGATCTTACAGAAAACTTCAGTATTAAAAAGGGCACAAGACAGGGATGCCCACTATCTCCATTACTTTTTTTTACTAACATTGGAAGTACTGAATAGAAACATTAGACAAGATATAGAAATTAAAGGACTGGAGATAAAAGATGAAAAATATAAACTACAAGCATTTGCAGATGATTTGGTTTTCATATTGGAAGATCCATTGGAAACAAGCACCAAACCTCTGGAAAAAATAGAAAAATTTGGAGAAGTGGCAGGGTTGACAATAAACAGAGAAAAGACTAAAGTGCTAACAAAGAATCTAACAGAAAAACAAAAAAAACAACTAACAAAAAAGACAAATCTTCAAATAGTTAAAAAATTAAATATTTAGGAATTTATCTAACAGCAAGATGTGTAACAATAAAAGAAGATAATTATGTAAGATTGCTAAAACAAATAAAATTGGATTTGGAAAAGTGGAAAAACATCCAACTTTCAATATTGGGAAGAATAGCAACAGTGAAAATGAATATCTTACCAAAAATACTCTTTTAATTTCAAACGATTCCTGTAAGGCTGGGAAAAATCTTTTTTTGATGAACTGAACACAATAATATTGAAATTTATCTTGCAAGGAAAAAAAGCTAGAATTAAAGTGAAAATGCTACAAGAAGCGAAAGAAAGTGGAGGATTTGGACTGCCGGACTGGAGGTTATACTACCAAGCATCTATTCTAACATGGCCTAAAGAATGGATAATGCTTAGAGATAAAAGACTATTGTACCTAGAGGGGAATGACCTACAAATTGGTTGGCATGCTTTTCTGTGGTATGGGAAGAATAAAATACATAGATACTTTTGAAACCATTTTATAAGGAATGCACTTCTTTCAAAATGGGAAAAAATAAAAGAAAAAAATTATATTAAGATACCTGAATGGCTTTCAACAATGGAAGCTTTTGCTTACCCAAATTTAATTAACTACGATTAATTTGTGACAATGTGGACAATGAAGGAAAACTGAAAGACAGACAAGATCTACAAGAACAAGGTATTGACCTAGCATGGTGGCCATATCTGCAAATCCAAACGAGATATGAAAAAGATGTTAAAACAATGGGATTTTATAAAGAACAGACAGAATTTGATCAGATACTGCTAAAAACAGATGAAAAGTTGATTAAGAAACTCTATAGATTTCTGTTAAATTTAAAGATGGAGGAAGAACAAGTAAAAGAAACAATGATAACACAGGCAAAGAACTTTGGATATAATATAGAATTAGAAGATTTTCAAACTTGGAAACTCCCTTTTCAAACTTGGAAACCCATTTTCAAACTTGAAAACCCCTTTTCAAACTTGGAAACTGTCCTATCTGTAAACAAATCACTAGTCTACAAGGACAGATTATTTATCTAGGGTCTGTAATCTGTGCTCTTCAGGCAGAAATTAGGTGTCCAGTTCAGCCCCTCTACTCGATTAAACCTCCGTGCTATCAGCCCCCTCTACCACAAAGATCCTGCAGGAAAAGGGCAGTGTGGACAACTGTGGGATCTGGCAGGATGAGAGCTATGAACCATAAACACAAAGTTTCGCTGTGTCCCTGCACAACAGTTACAGTGCCCTTGCTGACCTTAATAGGGACATTAAGGAGACAGGTAAAGGTATTTGTGATGATAACTCAAATAAGCAGGGGATTGTGATCCAAGATGAAGAACTAGTTTTCGACAGGGAGAAGTGTGAATCAGGTATTACACATCAGTCATGCAAGAACAGAAAGGCATCCAAAAAGAGAAGCCACTTTCTGGTAGGTGATTCAATTATAAGGGATGTAAACTTAGGCAAGGACACAGAGGTTTTGAAAGAGGTCAGGTGTCTTCCAGGTGCTACTGCCAGTAGGGACAAGAAGCGTATTTCTAAAATAATCACGAATGGCAGAAAGGACTGTGATGTGGAGCCTATTGTACATCTTGGCACTAACGATCTGTCCCAAAAAGATGTATTCTCTGTGCAGAACGATTTCCAGAGCTTGGGGCAGGAACTTAGCAGAATAGGCTGTAGGCTTACTTTTTCAGAGGTTTTACCAGTGTATAAGGAGCAAAATGGAAAAGGCCAGCATATAGCAGAATTCAATATGTGGCTAAAGGAGTGGTGTAAAGGGGAAGGCTTTGGATATATTAGTCACGATGTCTGCAGCTGGTCCAATGAAAAGATGTACAAAAGAGATGGTTTGCGTTCATCAAAGAAAGGGACTGAGTTACTCAGCTATAAATTCACAGATTTTCTGGAGTAAAATTTAAACTGAACAGCGGGGACAGTGAGTTAATTGATACAGAACAACCCTGTCCCCGGCAATCTAAAAATTATAGGGCTATCAGTGCATGTAACATAGATGTGTGTGGACAAGAATACCAACCTTGCTGTCAAGCAAAATCAAGCTTCTAATAGCGAGTGCCAAAAAAGTGCACTAACTAAATAGGTGGTAAGACAATAGGGGAACTCAGGCACTACACAGGTTATGTAGAAAGTAAACACAGGGTCAGTCATAAAGGACTCAAATGTCTATACACCAATGCACAGAGTATGAACAGCAAACAGGGTGAACTAGAAATTCAGGTTAATGAGGGCAGAAATGATATTGTTGCCATTATGGAAACATGGTGGGATGAAACCCACACATGGAACACACAGCTAGAGGGATTTAAATTATTTAAAAGAAACAGACCAAATAAAAGAGGAGGTGGAGTTGCTCTCTCTATAAGAAATAACTACATCTCTACAGAAATAAGAGCACAACAATGATGAAAACTGTCTTGAATCCATTTGGGTCAATATAAAAGGGGGGGGGGAAATGACATTGCCATAGGTGTATATTACAGGCCACCCAACCAAACAGAGGAAATAATGAACTTTTTGCTAGTCAGCTAACTAAGGTATGTAGGAAGCACATCACAATAGTAATAGGGGACTTTAACTACCCTGACATCAACTGGGAGACAAACTCTGCACGAAGTGGAAGATCAAACAGGTTCCTTGCAAACCTAGCAGACAACTTTGTCTCCCAAAAAGTAGAGAAGGGAACTAGGGGATTAGCCATTTTGGATCTAATTCTCACTAACAGAGATGAAATGATAGAAGGTGTTGAAGCCATAGGAACCTTGGGAGGAAGTGATCATGCAATATTGGAATTCAACATTATGGAAGCACAAGCAATAGTACACAATCAAACTAGAGCGTGCAAAGATGAAGTGAGGAAAGCTAAAACTCAAAATGAACTAAGGCTTGTGACCAAAGTCAAAAATAACAACAAAAAAAAGCTTCTTTCAACATGTACAAAACAAGAAAAAAGTGAAAGAAATGATTGGTCCATTAGTGGGTGAAAATGGCAAGAAGGTGACAAGCAACAGGGAGAAAGCAGAACTATTTAACTCATTTTTTGCATCTGTCTTTACACAAAGGGAAAAAACAGACCAACCTATCAAAAATAGTGCCATAAAAAACAGAATAGAAACACAAGTTAAGATAGGCAAGAAAATGGTAAGTGAGCACCTGTCCAGCCTAGACGAGTTCAAATCACCAGGACCAGATGGATTACACCCCAAGGTTCTCAAGGAACTGGGAGATGTGATCTCAGAACCACTGGATTATATTTTTCAAAGATCCTGGAACACTGGAGAACTACAGGAGGACTGGAAAAGAGCTGATGTAGTTCCCATCTTCAAAAAAAGAAAAAAAATGGACCCAGGAAATTACAGACCTATCAGCCTGACGTCAATACCTGGGAAGATTCTGGAAAAGATAATCAAACAACGAATCAGCGAACACCTAGAGGCAAACAAAGTCATTACTAAAAGTCAACATGGGTTTGTCAAAAACAGATCATGCCAGATAAATCTTATTGCATTCTTTGACCAGAGGAATGCTGTGTATATAATTTACTTGGACTTCAGCAAGGCATTTGATAAAGTAGATCACAACCTACTACTTGACAGATAGAAAAATGTGGGGTAGACAGCATCACCATCAGATGGATTCGCAGCTGGCTGACCAGCCGTACTCAGCGTGTGGTCCTCAATGGAACTGCATCTACATGGAGGGAAGTGTGTAGTGGGGTGCACCAACCTGGCAGGAATAGCCAACACTCCAGAAGACAGGCTTAAGATACAGAAGGATCTGGACAGACTTGAACACTGGGCACTATCTAACAAAATGAAATTCAATGGTGAAAAAAGCAAGGTTTTACATTTAGGCAAGAAAAACCAAATGTACAGGTATAGTATAGGGAGTACCTTGCTCAATAGTAGTAACAGTGAGAGGGACCTCGGAGTCCTAGTGGACAATCACTTAAATATGAGCCAGCAGTGTGCTGCAGCTGCCAAAAAGACCAACACAGTGCTAGGCTGCATTAACAGAGGGATAGAATCAAGATCACGAGAAGTGTTAATACCACTTTACAATTCCTTGGTAAGGCCACACTTGGAATACTGAATCCAGTTTTGGTCACTGCGATGTAAAAAAGATGTCAAGACTCTAGAAAGAGTACAGAGAAGAGCAACAAAGATGATTAGGAGACTGGAGGCTAAAGCATATAAGGAACGTTTGCTGGAATTGGGTATGTCTAGTTTAATGAAGAGAAGGACGAGGGGGGACATGATAGCAGTGTTCCAATATCTCAGGGGCTGCCACAAAGAAGAGGCAGTCAAGCTATTTTTCAAAGCGCCTGAAGGCAGGACAAGAAGCAACGAATGGAAACTAATCAAGGAGAGAAGCAACCTAGAACTAAGGAGAAACTTCCTGACAGTTAGAACAATTAACCAGTGGAACAACCTGCCTCCAGAAGCGGTGAATGCTCCAACACTGGAAGTTTTTAAGAAGAGACTGGACAGCCATTTGTCCGAAATGGTATAGGGTTTCCTGCCTGAGCAGAGGGTTGAACTTGATGACCTCCAAGGTCCCTTCCAACTTTATTATTATTATTATTATTATTATTATTATTATTATTATTATTATTATTATTATTATTATTATTATTATTATTATTATTATTATTATTATTATTATTATTATTATTAGTCTCCTCCCCAAATTTAGAGTCTCCCCCATCTGTTTTACAGATGGCATATGACACCAGTGAGATTAGCAAAAATGTTTTAAAATACTTCAAATAACTGTTGGAAATACAAAGAAAGACCAGGTACTTATTACCATATCTGGTGGACATGCCCTAAAGCAAAAAATCCTTGGGTTAAAATAGATTTATGGTTGGAGAAAATGACTAAAAAACAAATAGACTTTAAACCAGAATTATTTTTGTTAAGAATAATAGGAGCTAATTATGAGAAAGATTGCAGATATTTAATACTACACGTACTAACGACAGCAAGAATTGTATTTGCCCAACATTGGGAAAATGAAAACTTACCAGCTGAAGAAGTGCTAATTAAGAAAATTCTAGAATGTGCAGAAATGGATAGATTGACTTTAAAGATAAAAGAGAAAGAAGACTCAGTGTACTTTAGAACATGGGATAATTTTTATCAATGGCTAGAAAGAGGAATTAGAGAAAAGGAATGTGATATGTAATTTTGAATATATATTAGGAAGATTGAGTGATTAATTAACATATTGTTTATGATTATTAACTATTTTCTATTATTGTTTGTTAAATACATACATATTTGCTAAATATTGAGAATGTTACTTGGAAAAACCCCAACCCCAACCCTAACCTTAATCCTAACCCTAACCTAAATCCCAACCCCAACCCGGACCCCACCTTATTCCTAACCCCATAAAAGCTAATAAAATCTATACAAAAAAAGAAAAAAAGAGAAATTTCCTTACAAATAAGGGCTGTCTACCTTAAAGATGTTCTTTATTTGTATGTACATGTGTTCAGTTTATATGTTCTTTATTTGTATGTATATTTGTTCAGTTTATATGACTGCCATGCTGGTGAACTTAAACTAAAATTGGGTGACTAGTTTCTAAAACTATAGTGAGGTGAGATGGAGGTGAGGTCTTGAGAATGTGTCCCTCAAAAAGGGTGAGTCATGGATCACTTGATGCACCACATGGGTCATGAGTGTGAGCCCTGTGTGGAAAGGGATATTCAACATAAGGTATCCAACACGAGGTCCTTTCTGTTGAAAGAATACAATTAGGTGACACAATCTGACAGGGAAATACACACTCATATTTATTAGTAGTTTGATTTGTAGCCTCTCAGTGTGTCCTAAGGCAGCTAACAATCAAGAGAAACAGTTGCATTCATGGGATTTTCAGATGAAGTGCACTCTTACAAGCCAATGCCCAAATCTAAGTAGTATTTCCCTCGAAATTGTCCCTTATTATTTCTGATATCAAGATTTTTTTTGCACCAAAGCGATGCTTCAGTACTTCAGTTTTCAAGCCATTATCATGGTGAGATGGGTAGCAAATAAATTTAATCAATCAATCCATAAAGGAGCTCACATCAGACCAGTCATTATTATTTCATGTGAACTGAAAGCCTTGTACCTAAATTCCTAAATTCCACTATCCCAGTGGGGTTAGAGAGAGGCAGCTATAAGCATATTCTCAGCTGATTAAAAACATCCCAGACTATGGGACTGCAATTTTGGGAGACCCCTGACTCCAATCAAGACAAGATGAATCTTATTTAACGATTGGGCCAACAGGACCTCCATCCAGTCTTGATTCCATTTCATTGGATTCAGTCCAAAGCTGAGGGACCTGGTCAACCGAATTGCCTTCACCTTTGATATTTGAAGACAAAAAACTAGTGAACTTGAAGATATTAACACCAAAATCTCCAGCATATGAGGCCCTGTCTCACCAGTTTTATGGGGATACTAAACTGCCGAAGGGACACTAAATGGCAATGATTTGTGTCCTAAATAATAATCACCCCATATCTCATTTTGGATCAGCTTACAACAGGATTCAGCATGACAGCATCAGAAAGGAAACCTTGGTCAATAGAACTGAAACATGCTTATCTGCCTAAGAAAATTATAGAAGTTTTACTCCACACATTCAATTCTCAGTGAAAGTTACCCACTTTTTTGACTGGGTTTAGCCCACTTGAAAGGGCTTTGGAAAAAAGAGAAAAGTCATCAATATTTTCCCTACCTTGTTGAGCAACTTTAACTGTGACAAAGCATCTTGGTTGATTGTAAGTCTTTGTCTTTCAAAAGTCCCCAATTCCTTGTTGATGGGATCCTCCTTGGGGAGAATCATTGTACTAAAGATCATCAGGTCTGCTGCTACATCTCCATTCTGATCCAAGTACACTTTCACCAGGGAAAGATTGTACAATTCCCTCTTCTTTAGAAATGGATGGAACTAGAATGGAAACATCCAGGAATTTAAAAGGAATTTAAAAGCAGAAATCTTGTTTTCTTATCTCTTATCACTTTTTACATTTGAATCTTTTGAATGTTGCAAGGCTAATCTTCATTCAGGTAGAGGAGATAGGAAAAATGAAGATGAAGTAATTCTACTTTATTGTAAGGCTATATTAACAAAGTCATGCATTGTGAAAGTACAAATCTTTCACCATCCCTTTTGACAGTCAAAAAATTTAGGGAGCACTTTTTCTGAGTTTCTTTCTTTGCCGGTAATGCAGCTGTGGCTTGCCCCTTCCCTCCCAAACCATCTTATATGATCCTTCCCTGCCTCTCTTTCTCTAGTCCTCTGAACTCATTCACACCTATCCTTATACTTCCTTAACAGATTGTGTGAATGCTGGTGGTATAATTTGTTTTTAGCAAAGAATTAACAAAATGCTTCATGATGTGATGAATGGGGATCTAGTTAATTTAGTGCTGGATGGTATGAGATAATTAAGTGGAGACAACTGTGTCAAAAATTGTACTCAAATAAATATTAATATTACTGATAAAATTGGGGAGTTATGAAAAACAATTAGACCTTGGTCATTGTTTCTTCTATATTTTCATTAATAAAGGACATAGATAAATGATGATTTTGTGATGCAAAAATTATAATAACACTTGGACAAAGTTATTTTGGTCTCCTTTAAAAATTCCCAGCTTCTCTCAGGTCCATATAGATCTCTGTCAGGATGCAGCCATCCTGACGGGAGGGGGGACCTTTGGAGCTCTCCTGTGATGTGTTTAGCTTTGCTTTGTTGAGTCAGTTCTGCTTCCCGAGGTCATCTGCCTCACCTCACCAAGAGATGCCTGGGAACATCTTACCGTCTGGAGTTCTCACAACCTCTTTGCACCTCTGGATTGGCTCCTATGGACTGGGTAGTTGGGAGGGGTTTTGAACAATGGGGTTTAGCCTAACAATTTCACCTGGGAACTTCAGATTCTGCCTGCCTTCTTTTGCTGTCACTGATTCTCAATAAAAGTTCCTCTTGAAATGATGCCAGTTTCAAGAGTTCTGCGTTCTTGAGAGATTCAGTTGAGGCAGGACCTTACAGCTTCCAGAAAATAAAAATATGATTTTGTGTTAGAGAGAGGTGCATGAGTAAAATTCAATAGGAAACTAACTAATTGTTAGCATGCAGGACTTGATACATGATTGTATGAATGTAATGAATGGCAGCTTTAATCTGTATTAATATTTCATTTGTAGTTTTTCTCACATTATTCTATACGTAGAATGGTTACTGATTATAATAAAGTAGTAGTAATATTTTAATGTTATGATAATAAC
>JALGBA010000717.1:47500-125218 GCA_023970755.1 Azemiops feae | reverse complement strand
AGTCGTTGGGTGCGGATGGCTTGGGAAAACTTCGCGGCATCCCCCGCTCCACCCCAAGGGCAGATTGGCCTTGTATTATCCTCCGGGGGCCGCGGGGGAGAAACGGGAAGCGTAAAGGCTTCGGGGTGCCCCGTCTCGCTTTCCTCGGAAAACCGCTTCGTAGCCAACTACATTGGGACCCACCGCTTTTACTCCTAGCCCAGGACACGACGCGCGCAGCCACGTGCAAATGTGCTCCGGCCCAGCAAAGAGCAGAACTCGCGAAAGGCGATTCCCTCCACTACTCCCAGGAAAATGTCGGGCGTTAATGGGGTCGGTTAATATATTCGCTTGCGGGTGGGTCTGCTACTGGTTCTTAAGAAATCTCACCCAGTTCCCACCAGAAAACCTAAAAGAAGCCTTCCGCCGCCTTTCAAGAGCAGTTTGCTCCCAGCCTCCCCGGGGGATAACGAGAACTCGTGTGAATGTAGTCCAGAGCCAGACGCAGCCCGGCTTCGAAAGAGACGGTAGCTGCCCCTCTCTCTTACCAGCTTGACTCGTCCCCCGGGGGACTCCGCTGGAGATTTCCCCATCAGCAGTTTCGTAGCCAGGCAAACGAAAGCCCGCTGCCCCCGAGAGAGAGAGAGAGAGAATAAGAGATGGGGGGAAGAGGGCGTGTGGGAGAGAGAGAGATTACGATAAAGAAGTCGGAAAACTTACACCAGGACAGCGAGGTGGGGGGGAGAGAAAAGAACCATCTCTACAGACCAGGAAGGTAGAGAAGGAGAACGAGGTTGAAACGTGTAGACTACTGTACACGTGTCCTTTGCGAGCCTCTCCCTGCAGGCCTCAGTTTCACCGCTCGCTCCCCCTCCCCCTCCCCCTCCCCCAGTAAGGCCCGCAATTCCTGAATCCACTTCTCCCCCCCCCCAGGAAGAGCAGAGGCCAAATCTGCCCCGCCCCAGCCCGCCCCGCCGGCCGTGTTTCCAAGCCCCCTCCCCGTTGTCCGGACTACACTGGGGCGGGAGCTTCTCGCCGACCGCTGGAGGGCAGGTGGGGCGACTCTGCCCCGAAGCGCTCCCAGTCGCGCCAATCCAAAGGCGGGTTTGGGGGGGGGAGGCTCCCGTCCCGTCCCGTCCCGTCGCAGCCCTCGAGACTCTGCCTGAGCGGCCCTCGGTAGCTCACCGCTCCCGCAGGCTTCCGGGGGGGGCGACCGCGACGCCCTCTTGCCGGTCCGGAGCCCTGTCGGCGCTCGCCTCCTCCGGCTCCTTCCCCCGAGGCAGCGACGCCCGCTACTTCGCCTCGCCGCTTCCCATCCCACCGCGGGGCTGTGCGGAGCAAGCGAGGGAGCTTCCTTCTTCCCTCCGAGCGTGGCGAGCCTCGCCTCGCCCTTTTCGCTCCCCCGGCGACGATCCTGCCTTTTAATGCCACTCGGGGAGAGGGACCAACCCCACCCCCACCTTTATTGCCGCCGACTGAAGGAAGCGCCCCGAGCGGCAGCTGAGAGCCGCCGCTCGCCCGGGGAAGCCGGCGCGCTTAAGAGACGGGTGGGCCGCCCGCTCGCCCGCTCGCCCGCCCGCTCGCTCCAACCAGCCGGCCGGCCAGCCCGCTCGCCCTTGCTTTACTTGGCAGCTACAGAGGCTCGGGGCTTTCGTGGGCTTCCGTCCCAGGCTGTCCTCCAACCTTTGCAGGCTGGCTGGGCCGCCGAAGCCTCCGAGAGCCCATTCAGTTATCTCTTCGAGAATTTTCAATTTGTCCCGGTAAAATCAAATATTTCCAAGGCAATGTAGTTTACCTAGGGCGATTCGCTAGAAGGAAGGCTACAGTTCCCCTTGTAATCAGATACCTCCGAGTCCTAGTAACAAGGATGGCCCCTTGGTGGAAAGTTCAGGACTAGAACAAGGTCAAGGTGATCCGGAGGGATCATTCTTTTGCCAGGTCTTTGAAAAGCTCTTAAAGACTGACCTGTTTCAGAAAGTCGTCCCCTCATTTGATTTGATTTGATGTTGCCATCTCTTTTATTTTCTTTGCGGTTGCTATAGTGCCATTGTAGTTTTATTTCTTTTACTTAAGTATATTTTATATTTATATATATATATTCTATGTATGTCACCAGGTGCCATTTCCATGGCCAGGGCATGGGAATATGTTAAATAAATAACCACCATCTATTTATGACTCTTTTCTCCAACCTGCTGTCTTCCAGATGCAACTCCAGCTTCCATAAGTTCTATCGCGGGCTCACTGGCTGTGCAGTATGGGAGTTGTGGTCCATTCTTTTGGAATGCTCTGATCTGAGGGGGGCAATCAATAGTGTCATCTGGAGGACCATTCCCTTTACCCAAGCGTCTTTGAAGAAAACCCCTGGAAATCAGTGATATTCCCTGCTGAGTAGAGAACATCCCAGGATCGCTGTCTTGCATGTGTGGGTTATGCTGCACATTCTCAGGGATATTTTTTGGGAATACACCTCTCCACAGTGGTGGCTTCTCTATGCTATGTGTCCAAATGTGATTCTCTGCCAGCCACATTGACACTTTTTTTATTTTAAACGAAGCTACTGATTCCACCTTTGGGAAGAGAAAAAGCAGCACTGCCTAAGCATCTAGCTGGGATCCCAAGAATTATATTGCCCACTTTTGATTACCGGTAGAAAGAAGCATTAGAAAGAAGCCAGTAGGTAGGCAGTGTTTAATCATGGCTAAGTAAAGCGAGGGACAACCTGGGTTTTCTCAGAAGGCTTAGGTAGCAGCCTTGTACAAATTCAGGGAAGGAGGGGGGGATGGAGCTCATTACTAGCTCAACTCCATCCAGTTATGCTGTTCAAAACTCTTGTCTGAAACTAGCAGTGCACATCAGCCAAGTATTGAGTGCAAACTTGCTTTAACTTTTGGAAGAGATCGTCTAAAGCTATGCTCTTTGGAATTCCAAAAAAAAAAAAAAAAGTCAGGATTTCAATTTTCACCTATACCCTCATTGATTTGATTTTTTAAAATAAGCTGGATTTTCTAAGGCTCTTAATTCCTTTCTACAACCAGATCTGGAGTGGGAGAAGGGATAAAATATTTGTAGGAATAATATCACCACCACAAACCCATGGTGAAGTGCTTCAAGACTCTTGCAGGTTGTCTCATGATTGATAATTGATCTCTCTCAGTTTCAGGCTGCAAAAAAGCTGGATCTCTTGGTTGCAATGGAAATAGTTTATGCCTGTTTTTCTTGTATATTAAGTCACTTTATGTTTAATACATTTGTATCCACAAGTACGGCTCACTTCAGATCAAGAGATCTCCCTATGGATACTCCCTGGAAAAACTCCCAGCAAACCAAGTTACTGGAAGCAACAATCTGCAGTTATGCCTGCACTTTTCCTAAAGTTCAGGCCTATTTATAACAATCTTTAAGAGCTGTGCTGGTGCAGTGGTTAGAATGCAGTATTAGAGGCTAATTCTGCTGACCGCTGATTGCCAGCAGTTGTGCAGTTCAATTCTCACCTGCTCGAGGTTGACTCCACCTTTCATCCTTCAGTAAAATGAGGACCCAACTTGTTGGGGGGGGGGGCAAGATGCTGACTCTGTAAACCGTTTAGAGAGGGCTGTAAAGCACTGTGAAGCGGTATATAAGTCTAAGCGCTATTGCTATTGCTTTAAGATAAAGTTTCATTTTACCATGGTGCAGACCAGGAAGAAAGAAACAAGGAGGCAAGTCTCTGGCTATCTTTATACAACGCTCAACACTCACAACTGTATAGTAGGACATCACATTTTATTCTAGTTGTACAAACTCAGCCCTGCACTTCTGGGAGCAATGAGAAGCTAAAATCTTAGGTTAATACAGTAAACCATAGTCTGCCATGACAGTAAGAATGGTGCGAGTATGATGCACTTACGTTTGGCTCTCCTTTAGCTAGCTACAATATATGAAAGTCAGTCATTTATAAACCATGGATTAGGCCTTAGCGGGATATCTGAAATCCCCTACCTATCTCAATTCAGCAAAACCTTGGTTTAGCTAGTGTTGAGGAATTTGCTTAGCAGGTGAACTTGTAGGACTCATCCAGCTGGCACTTACCAGTCACCTCTTCCACTGCTCTGTCCCAACTTCTCTCTGCGGAAAGAACAACCTTGGGGGGGGGGAGAGTTGAGTGTGCACCTAGCTAAGAGGTTTGGAGTGGGGGTGGGGATACCACCAGCTGGATCCCTGGAGCCACATTTTTTGAAAGCCCTGCGGGGAAATAGGAAATTGCTGCCTGGAGGTTAGCCAAGGGAAGCTCCAAGTGTCCACAGTCAAGAGAGAGGACTTGGAGCAGGTGATGATTTTTTGGTGATAGCTTGTCACTGAGAGGACCAGACATTGGAGGAGAAAGCAGAAAGGTACCCCTTGTCAGATGAGGAGGCAGTTTGCTGAGACGTGTACACACCTCTTGGCACATGTCCACATTTCTGGGCAATGCAACAGGCTGGCCAGCCTGCCTCTGAGAATACATTTGTACTCTCTGAGGACAAGACTCTCAAACTCCCCCACTAGTATTATCATTATTACAGACAACCTTCATTTCATATGGCTTGATTTTACTCTCCACCAAATTAAGCTGCAATTTTATCCTTGAAGTACCGACGAGAAAATCCCACCAAGTCCAGATGGGCACACATCGGGGTGCATCCAATCTGGCCTTTCCTGGTTTTGACATCCAATAAATGACCCTCCTGCAAATAAAACACTACGGTAGAAACTCTCTCTGGGACCCAGTTCCTTCTTTAGTGGGCACAATAAAAAACAAATGTTGCAACCTCACAAATACCACCTATAGATAATTTAACCACAGAGTTAACCTGCAGTCATCATTTTTTAACTTGAAAACTGTTGTTCGGAAGTAAGATAGGACGGCGTCATTTTTAAAAAAAATCACAAAATGATCTTCTGAATCCCACTCTCAATCATACAGAGCAAGATTAGATCGAGAGGCAATAATTCCCTCAAGCGGACAGGCTGAGGGTCTCCTTTCTGAGTAATTTGCAATAGCGCAATCGAGCGATTTAAGGAAGACTTGGGTCCGCCGGATGAAAGCCCCATCGAATTTATCAAATTTCACAGCCAGAGAAACCGGCCTAGGACTCCGGCCTTATTGAACTTCGGAGAAGGGTCCGCTTTTGGCGACGTTCAGCAGAGGGAATCCGGCTGCCTTTTAACCAATACAAAAGGAGGGTTTCGACTGAAATCCATAGGCTGAATTGCAAAGGTCGCTCTGGAAATATGTCGCCGCTCGTGCGATTTTATTGTCACCCCAATTCGTTTTCCATTTTTAACCGTTCTCCCTCAACCGAGGTTGCTTTTAGCGGCAGGGAGGATTTTAGCAGCTGCTCCGAGGCAAGTCAGCCACGGAGCTTTCAAAGAAAAGGCGAGAAAGTCTTAAAGCCCTCATCGCCCCTTGAGGCCGCCTTCTTAATGCAGAAGCACCTTTGAGGGCCTTGACGCCCGTGGCTACTTCGCGAGGGTTTCTTGGGACGCCGAAGGAGGGCAGCTCCTCGGGGCCCCGCCGTGACCACGGAGCGCAGCGCCTTAGGGCGAAGAGAGGGGGCGCTTCCCGTTTCAGACAACCGGGGCTCCTGCGCGGAATCCAACTACCCAGATCCACGCGCGGGCTCTGTCTCGCTCAAAGCGGCTCCTTAAGCCCACAGCGAGAAACGAACAAAGCCACCACCACGCCTCGGCCGATGACAAACCGCAGCGCCGGAACAGCCGCGGAATTTGTTTCGGCGGTTTCGAGGCACCGCCGTCTGGACGCGATTAGGCACCTGGCACGTAAACTGGGGGGTCGTTGGGTGCGGCTGGCTTGGGAAAACTTCGCGGCATCCCCCGCTCCTCCTTCACCCCGAAGGCAGATTTATCCTCCGGGGGCCACGGGGGAGAAACGGGAAGCGAAAGGCTTCGGGGTGCCCCGTCTCGCTTTCCTCGCAAAACCGCATCGTAGGTTGTGACCCACCGCTTTTACTCCTAGCCCAGGACACGAGGCGCGCAGCCACGTGCAAATGTGCCCCGGCCCAGCAAAGAGCAGAAGTCGCGAAAGGCGATTCCCTCCACTCCTCGCCAAGGGAGAACGAGAGCTCCTGTAAATGTAGTCCAGAGCCAGACGCAGCCCGGCTTCGAAACAGATGGAAGCTACGACCCTCTTTTACCCGAACCCTGATTCGTCGCCCGGGGGACTCCGCTGGAGATTTGCCCAGCAGCACTTTTCGTGGCCAAGCAAACGAAAGCCCGCTGCCCCCCCCAAGAGAGACAGAAAGAAAGAAAGAAAGAGAGAGAGAGAGAGAGAGAGAGAGAGAGAGAGAGAGAGAGAGAGAGATGATGATGGAGAGAGGAGGAGAGAAAGAAAGAAAGAAAGAAAGAAAAGAAAGAAAGAAGAAGAAAGAAAGAAAAGAAAAGAAAGAGAAAGAAAGAAAGAAAAAGAAAGAAGGAAAGAAAGAAAAGCAAGAAAGAGAAAGATAAAGAAAGAAAGAGAGAAGAAAAGAAAGGAAAGACTCAAGAAAAGAAAGAAAGAAAAAAGAAAGAAAGATAAAGAAAGACAAGAAAGAAAGAAAGAAACGGGTCCAAGGGGGGGAGAGAAAAGAACCATCTCTACAGACCAGGAAGGTAGAGAAGGAGAACGAGGTTGAAACGTGTAGACTACTGTACACGTGTCCTTTGCGAGCCTCTCCCTGCAGGCCTCAGTTTCACCGCTCGCTCCCCCTCCCCCTCCCCCTCCCCCAGTAAGGCCCGCAATTCCTGAATCCACTTCTCCCCCCCCCCAGGAAGAGCAGAGGCCAAATCTGCCCCGCCCCAGCCCGCCCCGCCGGCCGTGTTTCCAAGCCCCCTCCCCGTTGTCCGGACTACACTGGGGCGGGAGCTTCTCGCCGACCGCTGGAGGGCAGGTGGGGCGACTCTGCCCCGAAGCGCTCCCAGTCGCGCCAATCCAAAGGCGGGTTTGGGGGGGGGAGGCTCCCGTCCCGTCCCGTCCCGTCGCAGCCCTCGAGACTCTGCCTGAGCGGCCCTCGGTAGCTCACCGCTCCCGCAGGCTTCCGGGGGGGGGCGCGACCGCGACGCCCTCTTGCCGGTCCGGGGCCCCGTCGGCGCTCGCCTCCTCCGGCTCCTTCCTTCCCCCGAGGCAGCGACCCCCGCTACTTCGCCTCGCCGCTTCCCATCCCACCGCGGGGCTGTGCGGAGCAAGCGAGGGAGCTTCCTTCTTCCCTCCGAGCGTGGCGAGCCTCGCCTCGCCCTTTTCGCTCCCCCGGCGACGATCCTGCCTTTTAATGCCACTCGGGGAGAGGGACCAACCCCACCCCCACCTTTATTGCCGCCGACTGAAGGAAGCGCCCCGAGCGGCAGGTGAGAGCCGCCGCTCGCCCGGGGAAGCCGGCGCGCTTAAGGGACGGGTGGGCCGCCCGCTCGCTCGCCCGCCCGCTCGCTCCAACCAGCCGGCCGGCCGGCCCGCTCGCCCTTGCTTTACTTGGCAGCTAGGGAGGCTCGGGGCTTTCGTGGGCTTCCGTCCCAAGGTCTGCTCCAACCTTTGCAGGCTGGCTGGGCCGCCGAAGCCTCCAGACTGTTCGTACCCAGTCAATGACCTCCACAACGGAGGGTCGGAACTGGTCAAAAGAAATGCTGCAACCCCTCTCAACTGAGCCAGCGCTTTGGGGAAATCGGAAGGAGCCTTGGAGTAGCGATGATGCAGTGGCCAAGCTACCAGCTCGAAACCCCACACACACACACTCGTCCTCTTAAGAAAAGCATTGGTGAGGGAGGGAAGGGAGGTGCCAGGGGCCGGTTGTCTGGAGGCTAGCCAAAGGGGACACTCGGCTCCCCTGCATTCAGCAGAGAGGACTTGGAGTAGAGGATCCTCTCCATCTCATAGTCCAAAGAAGAGGAGACTGTTGGGGAGGAGAGTAGAAGGAAACGCTTTGCCAGGATGCAAAGGGCCTTCCTCTGGGGAATCTTCCTTGGCCAATAACAGCCAATCGTCCTGACCCTGAGGAGAAGTTGTTAGGTTTGGGGTTCCGTTGCTTTGCCAAGAGCTGATGCCAAGTGTTGTATATCATCGGAGGAGAAAGAAGTAATACGTTTAATTTTATATTAAAAAGGCTCCCAAATGCCTTCCGAAGAATCTCTGCTAATTTGGGCTGCATCATATCTAGTGGATTTCACACCAAGGGGTAGATGTCGTACGTTAGAAATCTCCCAGGCCTCAGCCACCATTGCTTGCTCAAAGGCAAGCCCTTTCACGAAGGAAATCAGAATTATTGCTTTTGTCCCCAGAGTATGCTTTTAATGGATCTTGTCAAGGCTATAGCAAATATAGTAATAGGATTCTTATTTTTTGTTGTAGCTGAAAAGCTAGTCTAGTTAAGTTTTCAACTGGTGGGGTATGTCGTTCTTTATGTCTTTCAAGTTTGCACCAAACTTACCAAACAGTGAAAAGGCACTGTCCTGGATCTGCCAGGAATTACCTGCCCAGTCAGAGACCCTTCTCTAAGATTAGAGGCAGTTAGGCAGCTGAATTTGGGAAAGGATGTCTGAGTCAGGGAATCCTCAGATTCATGGGTTATGAAATGTGTGTTTTCTCCTCTATCCTGCTTTACACACAGGACTTTTGGCACACGTGAAAGGAGCCCTTGGCCAATGAGGCTACTACACCTTCCACTGCTAGTAGCCAATTTGTCCAAGCTAAAATCCACAGACAGCAGAGGCTGGCAATCTCTCCTTTCCTTTATCGCCCCCCCCCCAAGACTTTTCTCCCCCTCCTTCCTTCCCTCCCAGTGTTGCGCCTGTGCTTTGTCAGTGCAGTGGAAGATTTGATGTTTTCAACAATCTGCAAATACTCCGTTTTGTGGCATATGTGAGGATGTGTGGGTTTAATTGCAGAGGACGCTTGTTTTTACTTCAACTTGGAAACCTGGTAAACTTCAGTGGTGAAGAAAGAAATTATAAACCCCTCTTCTCTGCAACACATTCATAAAAGTAGGACTTACAACTTCTTAGAACAGATGGGGGCGGGCTCCAGCATCATCTTTGATCCATCACTTTCTTTTTAAGGGAAATGAATTTTCTGCTGACTTCCTACCTGGGGAAAGAAAGAAAAAATGTTCCTAGGCTTTGTGCTGTGCTGAAAGGGCAGAAGTTTGAGAGAGTCTCTTTTAAAGTTTAAGAGCCCACTTGAGCCACATTTCACGCAAGGAAATGTGCCCTTGGTGGTCTTCGCTTATCATTCCTAACAATGCAAGACCCTTCTGGGATCAGAAGAGGGTTGTATCTAGAATCTAAATAATCACAGCTTTCAATGTCCCATTATACCACCCAGATGCACTGAAGAAGCCCAAAGACATAAGGAGGAAGGGGTTGTAGCCATCAGCTCTTGTTCCCTAGGAGCTGGTATCAGGGGATTCCAGATTCAAGAAGGCTAATAGGCATTTATAGCCCAATTTTCTAGAAATGTGTTCATCTAAACTGGGACTGTCACCCTACCTTGATGGTAGTGAGTCACAGTTTAAGCCATGATCATAATACAAAAGTGCTGCATTTAATTGATCATTTATTTTCTCTTAATAGGCAATCTCAAATGTTTACATTGTTAAGATGAAAAAAAATTTATACCCACATTTTTGGTACCATTATATAATTGTATTTATTTTTATATAATACAGACTCCCCCATCACTGATACTGCAGCCCTCTACTCATTTTAGTTGAGTCTTCCCCAAGGCTACAATAACTTTTAGGTGTGATGACCATATCTTTTATAAGGAAATTGGCTGTTATATTTCAAACGTCCTTCTTAATGGCAATAATAGACTCTGCTTTTTTTTTTTTTACAGCAGTCACATACATTGACATTTTTATTGAGCTACCCACTATTTCTACTGTCACTGGGGAATAAGTCTCATGGAACTCAATGAGTAAACATATGTAGAATTGTGTTGATAGTCCTTCTGATTCACTCAGAAGCTCAAGGTATGTGTTTAATCCTTCCTGCATTGATAAAATATATGGTTGGCTCTTCCAGGTCCTCTGCAAGTTTTCTCAAAAGTGAATTATCTTTCAATTCAGCAGGTTTTCTGACTTAATGTGCATCAGATCAATGTGCACCCAGCAATCCTATTTAGATTCCAAAGTGTATCTCAGTGATTTTCACGATAACACCCTTGCTTATCTCCTTCCCCCAATTAAGTGGGCATAGAATCGTCGTCCTGCTCTTACTTAGTCTGGGATATTATTTTAATTCTGTCTGGCAAATCAGTAATATTGCAGGATAAGCAAGTATGTTTAAAGGACTACTATGGTTTTGATCACACATGTGAATTTCTTGTTTGCATAAGCAGGGATTAGATTACACAGAACGCTAATCCTACACTAAGCTCTTTTAGTTGGATTTGCACAAACACACAACCAGGTTAAAGATTCAGGAATTGCGTTTGTGCAGGTAATTAAACTTTGATTAATTTTTTTCTCATCCGATTTTAGTTTTTAAGCGTGTTGGGAAAATTCATTTGACTTAGGTAGTCAATGGCTACTTTACAGCATAGCTGAAATCCAGAAAATGGGTTAATCCAGAGATCGAATTAAGCAAGTTGTGTGCATTCGGTTACAAAACTAGCCAGCCATATATATATATTTTTAGCAAAGTTTGAGGAAAACCCCGGTTCTTGCGTGCAGAGCTCTTCCTGTTCGGACGCGTTCGTATAAATAAAGGCTGCTCTGTGAGTTCGGAGGTCGGTACGCAAATTCCGCTAAACCGTGGTTTGCACAACGGTGGTTTTTTGAAATACGGCAGACGGGTGACACGCGCCCCTTGATTTTGTGTTCGCTCCTTGAAGTTACGCCCCAGCCAGGCGTATCAAACGACAGATTAGGTCAATCTTACGCGAAGTTGCCACCCGGGTGTTATAAGCTTTACCGACCGATCAGCCCAACTGACTTGGGGCGTCAAGATTTCCTGCCCCATCCTTGGCCGAGGCAGAGATTGTCTGGGGGGGGGGTTACTGCCGCTATTTCCTCTGCTCTTTCCGTGCTGTTTCCCTCTCTTATCTCAGCTTTTCCCGCTCCCCACCACCACCACTACCGTCCAGAAACAGTAGCGTTTTGGCTGGTGCTCCAAAACAGGCCCTTTCGTTCCGAGCACGGACTGATGAAGCGCCAGTGGTTTGAGATGAGCTGTCCTGGGCGCGGAAGGTTCGGGCAGAGCAGGCTTCGCCCATCCCCCTTAAGTTAGCGGAGGATTCCCTTTCTAGCCCCCGATGGTAAGTAACGTCGGCGAGAACCTGACATAGGAAGTCCTTTCCTGCCGGCCCAAAGCAGTGCGATTTCTGCCGCAAGAAGCATTGCCTTGAGAGTAATCTCTGCTGCTTTATGGACTTAAGCAGCTCCCTCAAACCCCAAAGCAGGTCACCTGGATGGAAAGAAGATTGGCAGAACTTAAGCCCAGTTTTACTGCAGCACAACGGAGCCGAGGCACCTACCATGAGAGAAGTCCAAGATGTAACTTGAGCACAGTGAAGAGGGTATGGGTGGCATCTTAAGGCAGTAGTGGGTGGACAAGTTACAAGCTCAACACCACTGAGAAATGGAAACCGAAAAGGCTGGAGAGTTCCTGTGTCCCCTTCTTTTCTTCCTTCTTTTTCCATGTGGACCTGCAGAATCCTGATAGTTGGTATCTAACTAGGAAAAGCTCTGACAGCCAGAGCATGCTGGCCTTTGAGGAGTCCTTAGCTAAGTTTAAAATCCAAAATGTGAAATGGGTGAGATGCTTTGTGAAATATGTAAGTCCCCTAGCTGTTTGTGTTGATTAAGTCTGACCGTTCCTTGTGATTACTGTACAAAACTTTTGAGTCCCTGAATTGTAGTAGGCAATGCAATAGGGATTTCTACCCTGACATAAGGATCCAAGAGGAAAATTTCAGCAAGATCTATATTAGTTGAAACTTATATTCTTTGGCTATAAAGGTGGAACAGTACAGCTTTAGTGTATTTTATTTCAACATACTTTAAGATATATTATTTAAGCAATCTCAACTAGGGTCCAGTGGCTTCTTCAAAAATTTAACCCAAATAATTTGCCCCAAAACCAGCAGATGTCTATGAGGCCATTTCACCTAATCTTATCCTGATATTATATTGGCAGGAAATCAGGATTGCTCATCACCAGTTAGATTATTGAATGTACAGATATGGACCTAGAAATGCTAAACTTCCTTCAGTTCTTTTGTAATTCTTTGCAAGAAACTTGATTGAATGAAAGTGATAATGCCTTATTTACATAATTTGAGAAGCTAATTTGTTAAACAGGCTGTCCAAATACCATTATTACTTATTTAAGCAGGGTGACTATAATGTATGAATGGGAAAAAGCTCAGTCTAAAGCTTGAATTTTCTTCAGTTCAGAAATACAATTCTGTTAAATGAAGAAATAACGATACCAGGATAGAAGTTCTTTATGCTTTCAGTAAATCCCAACTGAAATTACAATTTTAGTCATCAAACACATCAAAAAGGAATTATTTAATTACACTATCTTGTTTGATTAAAACATGTAGAGAATCCATAGAAAAATGACATGTGAAAAAATAGATTAGTAGAATTAATTCAAGAAAAAGTATGTTACACAAACAAGTTTTTTTAAAAAAGATATAGACATTTTATTAACAAAAATATATGCACAATCATGTGGTTCACCATTTGCTGAAAAAAAATACCAGACTTCTGGGAGATAATAATAACGACTCAGATTCATTTCTAAAACAGAGATGCAAGACTATCAACAGATGAACCTCTTTTCTGGCATTTTAAATACTCCATTGCTTTATAAAAACCAATCATGTGTAGATAGATTTATTTTCCCCAAAGGTCTCTGGGCAGTGTAATACATCAATTCTCCTCCAAATAAAAAATAAGAAAACCAGAACAATGTTAAAATCAAAAATAATCACAAAAAACCAAACATAAACCTCAAATAAAACCTGAGATAGTTGCCCACAATGAATCACTTGGGATCAAAAAACCACACTGATTTTACTAATCTTTCTTTACAGCTACCAGTATCTCCTTCCACAATGCAAGATCTAATCTATTTACTACTGAAACTCTTGTATCTGTTTGTCACGTTCAATTGAACAAAGTGGTGCATCATATGGGAACAATTTTTCAACCAAGGTATCTCAAATGGACTAACTTAACAGAATGCCAGGACCCATCAATCCAGTGAGCATGAAATTTGGGGAAGTTGTGGTCACTTCAGCATTATTATGTTGCCACAGTCAGTCATGATTACATGATTATCATTCCAATGCTTCCTGACATTTTTCCAGGAGTCAGTGGGGAAGCCAGCAGGAAGTATAAATTTGATCATGATTGCTATACTTCCTTCCAGTTTCCTAGAAGTAAAGTCTTTGCTTATGCAAAGCTTGCAGGAAGCATTGGCAACAGGGAAGCAAATTTCTCAGGTAAGTTTCCCCTACCTCCCCAGCTGGTCTATATTTATGTCATGTTAGCTATTCATGCATCTCTGCACACTCTTTCTGACTGCACTGCACCTTCATGTGCTCTCCCCGACCCATGCCATATCTCTCACACATACCACACACTCTTCATGATCCATACAACATCCCATTCACCCTCCCCAACATTGCACCTCCTTACCCTCTTCCCCAAATCATGTGGCACCTCTTGCACTTGTCCGTGTGCTCTCTTCAACCTGTGTGGCACCTCTTGTACATCCCCCATGCACCATTCCTGACTCATGCCCAGCCCCTTGAGCCTTCCCCAATCATGTGACACCCCTTGTATATCCCTGCACCCATTTCTCAGCCCATGCCACACCCTACATTCATTCTTTGACTGAAATAGCACATCCCATCCCTCCTGCATATCCCTATGCACCCTTCCTGACCCACACTGCACCGTGCACACTCTCCTTGGCCTGCAGAGCACCTCTCATGCATGTCTGTGAACCCCTGCACACTCTTCTCAACTCTTACCACCCTCCCACACCCCCTATCTGACCTGAACAATGCCTATTTTTTAATTACATTAATGGGGAAACTGGCAGGAAATCTAACCTTGATGGGCAGGAAGGAAAACAGAAGGAAGGGGGGGAAGGAAAGGGAAGGGAAGGGAAGGGAAGGGAAGGGAAGGGAAGGAAGGAAGGAAGGAAGGAAGGAAGGAAGGAAGGAAGGAAGGAAGGAAGGAAGGAAGAAAGGAAGGAAGGAAGGAAGGAAGGAAGGAAGGAAGGAAGGAAGGAAGGACCTTCCTGTCAGCTTTCTACCAGATTCCCATAAGGAAAGTCAATGGGGAAGCCAGCAGGAAGTCAGAAGTTACTCCCACTCTCACTGATTTTGTGCCCCTGTGCTCTTTCTGTTTCTCTTTTTAGGAAAGGAAATATGTCTGAAACAATGACCAATTGTGTCTCGGGTTGTCTAGTTGGGATACAAAAATTTCTTAAGGGCAAAGGCAAATATGATACTCACAGAAGTGTCCCAAGAATTCAATTATTCCAGTTTATAAAAGGAAAATCAAAGGGACCCAACAACTGATTGGCTATTCACAGTTAGTTTACTGAATCTGTAAAGTGGAATCATGGAGAAAATAAACAGTGTTTGTACAAGTATCAGGTAAGCTTTCAGAAAACAAGAACCTGGTGCTTTATTCTGCCACATTCACTTACTCAATACAGGTAGTCCTCCACTTACAACAGTTCGTTTAGAGACTGTTTGAAGTTACAATGACACTGAAAACAGTGACTTATGACCATTTTTCACATTTATGACCGTTACATCATCCCAAGGTCACATTATTTACATTCAGATGCTTGACAACTGACTCACATTTATGACAGTTTCAGTGAACACCTTTTGCGACCTTCTGGCAAGCAAAGTCAGTGGATAAACCACTTAACAACCATGTTACTAATTTAATAACTGCAGCCATTCACTTAACAAATGTGGCAAGAAAAGTTGTAAAAATGGGGCAAAACTCACCATCATAAATTTTGGGCTCAGTTGTGGTCGTAAGTTGCGGACTACCTGTATATACAGTACAGTTAGTCCTCATTTAGCAAACAGAATTGGGATCAGCAACTCCATTGCTAAGCATCATGGTCATTAAGCAAAACATCACAAGATCGCAACGGGCTTACAACCTCACTGCTTGTCACAAGCAGTTATGAAGCACACAAATGGCAATCACATGGCTGCAGGATGCTGCAACGGTGAGGACTAGTCTCAAAGCTACTTTTTACACCATTGTAGCTTTGTCGTTAAATGAGTTAATAAGTGTGATCTACCTGTAAATGATCTTTGTAAAAATATATAAGCTGGCTTTGTGGATCTTTCATTTGCCTTTAAGTCAGTGGATAGGAAAAGTTGTAGAGCAAGATGTGTTTGTTTATATGGACAGAAGATTGCTAATGCTGATTCAGAAATATTACAGATTGTAACATTAGGCAGATAAGAGTAGGGCCCTCCTAAACTTTAACAGACAGTGTACATATTAAAACAGGCGTGAAACAGACTTATATTCTAGGTTCTTTCCTCTTTAATTTTTATTTCAGCAATGTGTATCACTTTAAATTTGAATTTTAATTTCATGTTTTTTTCTCCATCTATTGAGATGAAAACATGCCTCTTCTGATATATACAGAAACAAGCCAGTGGTGGGATTCAGCCGGTTCGCACCAGTTCGGCAGAACCAGTAGCTAATTTTTTGTTGCCCAGGCCCAGAACTGACTTCCGGAAGCGGCATCCACACAGAGAACCGGTTGTTCACATATTTGAATCCCACCACTGAAACAAGCTCTATGGTAAGTCCTTTCCCTCAACACCTTATGAGGGGGCTGGCCAAGATGAATGATTTCTGCAAAAATTTTTAAAAAGGAATCTACAACACTTAAGATCAATGTGGGCATAAGATCAGGAAAGCATGCCAGGCATACTGTAGATATCAAAGACAGCAGTTATACTCTTAAATATATGGGAGAATACTTTGGTGAATATCTTACATAGTGTGTCTATAAGCAGGCAGTCAAAAAGCTGAGACCACTCTAGTACAATACAGTACAAGTAGTCCGCAAATTATGAATGTAATGAAGGCTGCCCATTATGGTTGTAACTGTCATAAAAGGAATCAGTATTCCCTTAATGACAGCCTTTTTTTGTGGCTGTCATTAAGGGAATACTGCTGTCATTAAGTACAAATGCCAGGATTGTTAAGCAAATCTGTTATTCCTATAGCACAGTTTTGCTGAAAACTGGGAAGTGTCAGTTTTCAACCAAACCATTGTAAAACATGCACATGCTCACATGTGCAAACGGCCACAAATTCCATTTTGCTGAGTGCTCAAAGTGTGTCATGTGACCATGAGACGGGCAACTGTCAGACATGTAGATTTGGGTCAAAAATCTTCTTTTTCAGGTAGGTCATAATTTCAAATGTCACTAAGCAGCCAGTCCATAAGTCAGGAACTATTTGTACTCTGATTTCTCTTCCACAGGGATAGACACTTAGAAAATTAGTAGGATTTCAAGCGTTAATGGTACAGATATTTGGAGGACAAAAATAAGCTGGAGTTTTCACAAAACAAGTTTACCACAAGAATTATAGCCCTTTTTTGTTTGAGATTCCAATAGTATTTCTATTACTGTGTTTCCACGAAAATAAGACCGGTCTTTTTTTTTTTTTGCCTCCAAAAGAGGCACCAGGTCTTATTTTGGGGGGTGTCTTTTTCACTCACCTCTGGCACTGACAGCCCCACCCAGCTGGCCCACTTCTTCTGCAGCCGAAGAAGCAGCTTCATTCTGCAGCTGAGAATGGAGTTCGGGCCTGCATTTCGCAGTCAGAGGTCTTTCCGGAAGGCCTCTGCAGCCAATAACCGAGCTATGGATTCAATCCATAGCTCAGTTCTCAGCTATAGTGGCCTTCTGGAAAGGCCTGACTGCGAACTGCAGACCTGGAGATGCCTCAGAAGAAGTGGGCCAACGAGGAGAGGCCTGGCTGCAAGGTAAATGGGTGTGGGGTGCATGGGGTAGCTCCACCCCCCCACCGTAGCTTGATTTTTAAGTGTGTGCCTCGCCCCAAAACTAGGGCTTATTTTAGGGGTAGGGCTTATATCAAGCTAGGGGGCTTATTTTCAGGGTGGTCTTACTTTCAGGGAAACACGGTAATAGAAACTAACTTACCATCTGAAACAATGAATGTTTCAGCGTTGAGAAAAGTTTCTTCAAATACCACAGGATTGCTGTTACGGTAGATGTTATCAAGAATCATTGAAACAGGAGATTCTACTCAAGTTTGTCAGCCATCTATATTACATAAGCTTTGCCCCAAATAGAGAGCACAGAGTTCATTTAAGAAGCCAGATTTAATAGTAGGACTCTGGGTTCAACTTGTAAATCATCAGAACAACTACTAAGCACAAATAAAAACATTGTGGGATAACATGCTAGTGACACATTCTCCCTGTCTTCCACTTGTTTCTCTCACTGCTGACCACAACTTAGATTTTTATCTTTTACATTGAATATTGAAGATCATTGCTAGTATCTATTAAAGCCCTTTTATCTATTATTTTTAATTGGTCTTATAACTTTTTTCCTAGAAACCATATTCATATGTCTAAATTTGCCCTGTTGTGTAATAAGTAGTAAATAAAAGGAGTTGTCCTTGCTTAAATTTGCTCGAACTTCTATTATATATTGTCAATTTTGTCATTGCTGCATATTCTCCTTTTTTATTCTCCCATTCTTGTGTTGTCAACAAAATTCTTCTTTTTCAAAGTTGTGCCAGATTTCTTCTTGCAGCAACATATATCTTATTGTGTTACTTTTCATTTAGGTTTTCTGAGATCATAAGCAATAAAAGTATGTGTAGTTTCTATTCAGATTTTACTATTAGGATTTTCTGAGCATGTTTTGT
The DNA here is from genome assembly GCA_023970755.1 of Azemiops feae. NCBI lineage: Eukaryota > Metazoa > Chordata > Lepidosauria > Squamata > Viperidae > Azemiops > Azemiops feae. The sequence goes on along the minus strand of JALGBA010000717.1, from coordinate 107,312 downwards.
GTACTTCTTTCTGGTACTTTTGAAACTTTTTTACACAACCAAATGATAAAAATGTCTCTTCTTTGTTATAACATGTTTGATATTTATTGTTATATGACTTGTATATCATCATAATTATTAGTGAAGTTATATAGCATCTGTAATACATTTTATATTATTTTTTTCTTAAATTAGATTTTGTTTAAATAAACCATAGTATTGTACTATGGTTATTTTTTTTGTAGTTTTGCTTCCACTTTATCACACCTTTTTTTTTTATTTGTTCCAACTCTATGCCATATTTCAATATAGTCTCACATTACTGAGTAGGTTGCAAAGATTCTACAACAGCCAGAAATTCCAAACAACTCTTCTCTTTGAGATTAGAATTGACAATAAAAGGAATGAATAGTCTTAATGCTTTTATGCTTTGACATTTTGTTCGATTTGGTTTTAAATATTAATAAAAAATGTCCATATATTTTATTCTGCTTTTATTTATTTGCATCCTTATATTGCAATGGCCACGGAGTAAAACTATAATTTTTTTTCTTTTTCAGGGAAAAAAGAAATACTGTTTCCTGTTTCCTGCTTCCATCTTTCTTCATTCCCTTCTCTCTATGTAACCATAGAATATTTGAAGTAGTGCCTGTAATTAAACCCCTTTCCTTCAGCTTGTCCTGAGAAACTCTTACTCCTGATATTCAATACTGTTTTAACAGTAAATAATTATGATTCTATATATAGTTGTCTAATGCAATTATTATTTAAGTACATTTATATTTATAGTACATTTATATAACTATGATATATAATACTTCCCCCCCCCCTTTGTTGTATTTTTCTCATTTTCTTTTAAAAGAACTTTCTGTTGTCTTTGACAATGTACATATTTTCACCTTTGCAGGCTTTTTTCCCATTTCCTTTTTGTCACTATTTTAAAAACAATAAAAGTATAAGTAAATGAATAAAAACCTGCTGAAATCCAACACTGCCCCATTTTTTTGGTTTATACGGGAGGAATTGATCATAAAGAAGTCATAAATGCTATGAGAATGTTATAATACATTAAAACTGCAAGAATTAGATGCTGTAACTGGAGAATTGTTAAGCAATAGACACGGCTTGCTTATGGAGTGATTACATAACTTTTTTAACTATTAGTGAAAACTGCATCTGTGTTGGCAGAGGGAGGATACCACCATTGTTCAAGGAAAAGGTAACAAGATTAATGCATAATCAATAGAAGAATCTTTAAGTGTGCCTAGGAAAATGCTTGGCAGAATTTTGATCATAAGGGCACAGGAGATGACTATGAGCAAAATGTAGGAAATGTAATGTAATAATTTATCAGTGGGTACACACCATCAGGCAGACCAAAATGTTGCTCTTCATTAAGCCATGAAGAAGCATTATGAATGTTAAAGTAAGTTTATTGCATGTTTGTTGAAGTAGAGAAAACTTATGATAAAGTGTGTAAGTTTGAGTTATAAAGCATTTTGTATGAATGCTGAAGTTAGTTGCTGAATGCTACTAAGGAGTAAGATATGATGGAAATAACACAGGCCTGAGAATAAATGGATAACTTAGCAAATGGTTCAACACTGAGCACAACACAGGTGTGTGATGTCCCTTTGGTTATTCATTGTATTTAGGAATAAATGTAAAAGAAATGCTAATGGTGATGTCAGAGTTGTGTCAGTTTGGCATGTGATTATATACATATTTTTACATGCAGATGATGCCATGTTATTAGCCGATAAGCCAAAATATCTATGTTGAACATTGGGGTGTAATAAGTACAGATTTGCAAATTACTCTATCAAAACCCAGGTAGTTTATGTTTGACAAGACAAATGTATTGAATAATTGAATAAAAAGCTTGAGTAAGTAGATGAATTTGTGTACTGTGGTGTTGGCTTCACTCTTGGTTCAAAAGTAAATCACAAATCCCTGACATATCATCTGTCATGAATGCAGACTGTAGTCTGTAGATTCAATCATACAATCTCCACTCCCATAAGTAGGTCTGGCTCTTGGTCACTTACACCAGCGGTCTCCAACTTTTCTGGCTTTGCAGACCGGCGGGGGCGGGGAGAGGGGATGGTTCTGTGTGAATGGCAGACAAGCACGTGCACACAGCTCCATTTGCACAACCAGTGGGCACACACACCTGCCACTCATACAAATGAAGCTGCGTGCATGGGTGCACACATGTGCACTCACCCACTGCTTGCGCAAGTGGAGCTGCACAGCCCAGGGATTGGGGACCCCTGATTTACACAGAGTCCAGAGTACTCCATACCATTCATTTGCTAGAAATAATAATAATAAAAAAAGATACCTTCCTGAAAATTATGGGATTTTTTGCTTCTTGGTGGTTACAAAAAGTATCATTTACTATCTCCCCCACAATCCAAAGAGCAATAATTCTAGCATGCTTCAATGCTCTCTTCACTGTGGTTTTGGAGGATTAATATAAAGAAGTCCCCTATGAGCTGAGACTGTACCCTTGTAGATACTATGAAATGAAACTACTTTCATTTCCTCCTATTCTGTACCTTCTATACAGACTCAAAGATCCATTTTATAACTCCTTACCTGGGAAATTCTGATCTTTTCTATGTACAATTGCTGTTATCAGATCAGTATGATTCAGTTTCCTTGAATGTAACTAAATTTTGTTATATGGCCTCTAAAATCAGACTTTTATTATCCACTGACGAACCCACTACCGATTGAAATATTTTATCCTGCTTTGCTTTTACTTTATTTTTAATGGGCTTTGTTTGTAATGCTGGTCAGTAACCATAATAAAAAATCTCTCTCAACACCTAAAGTTGTAAAAGAGGAAATAAAGAAGAACTGTAATAAAAAATATTCATCTCTCCCCCAACATTTAATTCACGATTAGCACTCCAGGAAAAAGGAAAGATCTGGTAGAAGAAAACAAAGGATCTTTATTTCAAGAAGGTTTGAATTTAATAAAAATAAGTAATAAGTTTTAACCAGGAATCTATGTTAGGTTTTATGTTTTTTGATGGGCTAATACCTAAATATTCTTTATTACTCAATTCAAGTTAAGGAACTGTGTGTAACTTCAGCACTTACGCATATTGGGGGCATATCCAAAAAGATATAATAAATCCCAAGAAGCAGTATTATGAAAATAATTTCAAGTTTTGTATTTATTTTTTAATTGTCAGAAAGGCAGCAAAGGGCATGAGGGCTCCATCTGGCATACATATCAGGATTAGGGGGAGTATGCCAGGTGAGGCATATCCCTGGAAGATAGGTGGCAGCAGCAGGAACTACTAAGCTAGTATCCCAAATCTAGAGGCAGATAGAGGACATAAAGATCCACAAGGTTTCTGGGGTGGGAGCTCATACATCTGCTACTTCACCTTTAGCTTAACTTCTTGGCTCCATTTGGCAGACATCTCATAGAATTGGCTTGGCTAGGGAAGAATTTATTGCAGATAAGAATTATATAGAACAGTTGATAGCTTACTATGGTGTGAGGAGTGAAGAGGTTTATATCCTCAGAGGTTGAAACTCAGAGCTTTTTCCTTCTTCCCTTGTAAATTGAGTTACTTAGGGCAACGGTTGTTGGCCTTGAAGTTGGGCAGTTGTGGTATATTTACATTAAGGCCATCTCTAGTGTGGCTACTGCTAGTTCTTGCTCATCAGCCTCAATTCTTATATCAGGTAGAACTTTACTGAAATGCTAGCTGAAGCACAGTGCCATATTTTCCCAAAGAAGCAGAAATGGCTACGTATAAGACCATCCTTCTGTGAACTTTGATTTATGAAGGTGGGAGCTGGGTATGTCATGAAAAATAAAAGTAAGTTGAATGTAGTGGGAATGGTCTATCAAGTAAGTATGCATGGTAAAATAAGATAACATCAGATTAAGAATGAAGGGACGCTGAATGAATTTGGACTGAATACAAACATGAGCTATATTGAGGTGGCTTGGCAGGGAGAATGAAAGAAGATCAGATTGAAAAACAGTTATATGTAAGAAAAATGAATGATCGCAGGTATACATTACACACTCTATGCTGGTTGGTCTGCAAAAGGATTACTTTGTCATTTCTAAACTTAGTTGCCCCCCATTATGTTAAATTAACATAATCACAAGGGTCAACCTGAATAGTGTTCTGCTGCATACCTATATTTGGGGATCTTTCTCTGTAGCAACCGTTTGCTCAAATCATTTCCACAGCATTTTCAGGACTTCTTGTAAACCTTTCTGAGTGTAGTTTGAATGAAATCTGCTTCTTCTCTTCTTGAGTGCCTCCAATTGTTCTCTCTGCATTGCCTAATCAATGACCAAGTCAGGAGACTAGAAAAAAATGAAGAAAGACAAAATGTTAAGAGTAATCATCCCTTATGAGAATAAGTCCTGTTCCAATTATCCGGAAACATCTAGAGACAGTGCTGGAAGGCTCTGTGACTGTGACTAAAAAGTATTTAAAAGCTACATGTATAGGCCTCAAAAATGGCAATAAATAATATCATAGAGAAGCATTGGGTTTTATTGTGGAAGAAGATAGTGAACACGTGTGAAGGGGAAACACACAGATTATTCTGATTTAAATAAATGAGGTTGCTTGATATTCTTTTTTTTTCCCTTTTGTTTTCTTGCAAAACCCACTCCAATGGTTCAAACTCTTGATGACGTCCACTCCTGTTTTTGCATTTAGTACGGGCAATTTTCTCCTATTCTGCAATGTGTTCGGTCCAATTTTTATTGTAACATAATTCAAAGTAGGCTGGAGTGCATAAACAAGGACATTTGCTTGAAATGAGCAATATTAAACCACAGTATCTAATGCAGTTGCTATTCTAGGTTTATTTTCTAACATGGCATTCCTAGAATTCCTTCCCTTTTTACAATCAGTGATACAACATTTTCATTTCTGCTTTGCCTACTTGACCCTAATGTTGGTGCAGGATTCTATTGCTCCACCTTGATCGTGTGATACTGCCTTGAGCTTGTGTCCAATCCATCTTTATGCCAATTTTTCCCATTCTTAAAAGCAACCATTCACACACACACACATACACATACACATACACACTTATACTGCCAGGGGCCAAAAGAGAAACAAGTTTGAAAATGTTATATATAGCTTCCACTACCTTCCTTTTAGGGAGGCAACCTGAGGTACATCTTGGGCATGAGAGAAGATACATTTAGACTCCTTCTTTGGATCAGTAGCTGATGTATTTCTTCCTGCCATAAAAGTGACCAATCTGTAATCAGAAAATATTCGCTCTCAGTCCAAGAGGGCAACGGGCTAGCTTAGAAAGGTGCATGAAAAGAAAACAGAGAGCAAACTCCAGACAATCCAATTTAAGGTAGGAGTTAAAACGCTAATGAGGAAAAGCTCTTTGACTTACATACTTTATACTTTCGCATTTTTTGCATTAAAATCCTCATTCTGCTTTCCTCCTCTTAAGCAAGACATTACTTTTAGGGATATTTCTGAAGGTAACAGGAAAAGTCTTCACAATTTATTTTCCAATTTTTCTTTTTCCACTCCCTCTCACCTCACACCTGCCCCCCCTCCCCAACAGCAATCTGCCAAAATGTCCTATTTCCTGCCATCAGTACCACAGGAATGGAGGTTGGGTTCAAGAACCCAGCCTTGTCTTGCTCTAGCACATATAAATAAATTGTCATCCAGATGCAAGCATATAAAAACAGACCACAGACTTCCTCTTCTTTCTTCTCCCATCTCTTCCATCAGTTTGGCTGAACCACAAGGGTGAAAGTATCTTTAAAACTCCCTGTTATAGCAGGGTGTTATTTAGTAGCTGTTGTCTGCAGAAGCACAACTGCTTTATTTGATGGGGTGACTCAAGGTAATTGGAAGCTTATTGCAAGGGAGTTTTGGTAACTACTTTGTTCATCCATTTTGTCCCAATCCCTTCCTTTTTAGTGAGTACCACTCTTTTGATTAAGAGATTACAAAGCAAGAACAACTATTTACATACAGAGAAAAACTACATTTTTGCAAGTTTGACTAGAGATTAACATACAGTAGTTAGCCACAGTTAATATAAATAGCATTTTTTTTTCAATCCGGTTGCCTGGGACTGCACATTCCAGAGAACAATAAACAGGTTGGTTTACTTAAAATGGCAGCCAAAATGTTTTTGATTAGTTTGTGGTTCAACATGTCATGGAAATAATATTTATATACTATTAAAATGCTTGTTGTCATGACCTTTAACTGAGTGAAATGGTACATCATGGGCTAACTAAGTGAATGCATCCAAAATCTAGGACCCATGATTTCCAATGGAGTGAAATTTGGGGAAGTTATGGCTTCTTCTGTGCCACTGACTGCTGCTATGCTGTGGGACTGCTGCTGGGATCACATGATCATCATTTTCAATGTCCCATGACAGTTTCCAAGCCAGTCCTGCAATCCCTCACTCTCTCCCCCATCAGGCAGCAGCCACTTACCTGCCTGAAGGGAAGGGAAGGGAAGGAAAAGAGGGAGGGGAGATTTCCAATGCTCCCTACCATATGCACACAAGGAAACTCAATGGGAAAGCCAGCAAGAAGTTGGAAGTCACTCCCACTCCCATTACTTTTACATCCTTGGTTGTTCTGTTTTTCTGTTTAAGTAAAGAAATATTTCTAACAACAACAAAAACCCTATACATAAATTTTAAGGTTGATTATATAGGCCTACTTTTATGAATTGGTCTATATTGTGTCTGTGTAATACATCTCTATTGACAATGCTTCTGAAGAATTCACACAGTAAAATTTCCATGAACTTCCAAACCCCATTCACTCCCATAAAGTAAACATATCAAGTAGTTGCTTCTGTTTGAAACAATGCTATTTTCAGAGCAATCACATTCAGAGGAGACTACAAAAATAGTAACCTTGGGGCAGAGAGTGCCATTGTTGTAGACTGCATGAATGAATATTATTATAGTTATAATTATAATCTAGCAAGGGGAATGCAGAAATCCTCAAATAATAAGTTACCCGCCAGCCCTTCTTCCCTTCCTTCTCCCATTATATAAAACATCAATTGGTTTTATTATAGCCTTAGATGTTTTTTCAGTTAAGGGGAAAACGGAAGGAAAGGAAAGGAAGTCTGAGGTCTATTTTTGTTCATATATTTTCAATTAAGAAAATTAAGTAACCCACACAATGTGGCAGCTACTCCTTTCTAACAATTTCCTTATTTCTTGCAAAGACAGTTTACTTACTGCAGCCAAACTAAGCTTCCTGATCCGTTTAAAAGAAATTAGAAACAACAGCTAATGAAGAAACTAAAGGCAAGGCAGGGGGAAATAAGACATGGAACGTCATCAGGCAAATTCCAGGCCACTTGTTGCTTTCATTTATAGAAGGAAACAATTCTCAAAAAAATGTAACTTCAGGGGAAAATGGGCTAGTTACCCATAGGAGAGCCTGTCATTGGCACGGGAGGCCCAACAGAATTCCCGAGGTTGGTCACGCACCCCTCTTGTCCATAGAAGACAAACCATGGTGCTGTTGCAAACAGTTTATCCAATTCTGCTTTGGCAGTTGGTCAGAGCAGGTCCCTGAAGATGGCTACTTCTGGCTTCCTCTTGCAGTTCATCTTCTCCCCCTCCTCTTCCCCTCCCCTATGTTTATTAAAAAAGCTTGGCAGATGATAGGAGAAGAGAAGGAGCAAGACTCACAGTGTGCATCTCTTTCTGAGACAATCTGTCTGCCTCAGCTTCCCCAGTCCATAATCTTTCAATAGGAGCCTTGGTTGAAATGCCTAAGAGTTGTAATCCCAACACATCTGAAAGGTTCAAGGTTGGAGGAGTTTCTTATGATAGAGTTGCAGAATAGAGCGCCCTACTCTGAGCAACATAAGGAGATCCCTTGGAACCTCTAATAAACAGTTCAGCAATAATTTAGATTTGAAATTACCTCTGTGCATTATAATCAAATTGTAGCAAATTCACGGTCTTTTTTGCTGTTTGGTTGGTTGGTCATGAATTAATCTTTATAGGTAATTTATGCACTCATTATGTATGGCAAGACAAGGCCCTGCTGGATGACAGTCTAGCTAACTTTCAGTTTTCAACAGTGAGCACAGAGATGGCCACCATCCATTTATGGCACACTGGCTCTGAACATGAACTGCCTCTTAGCAGTCATTCTAGGATCTGCCTACCAAGAATGTGTTGAGCCCTTTTTAAAGCTAACACTTATCACTGCTCTTTGTATCAGTGAATTCTGTAAGCTTGGGTTAAAATATTTCGTGAGCTTACAGTACTAATATTTGGTGAATATCTTTATTTTAGCAATGGAAATGAAAAAGAAAGCCTTCTCACTACAATTTTGTACTCCTCGTGTGACATGATTGACTGATACTCTAAACCTTTGTGTCTGAGTCTGGCGTTAGCCATGAATCAGATACTTATGAATAGGTAGTGCATTAGACAACACAGTAAACTGTAATCAGATGTAGCTTGTCAATCAATCCTTCAAGCCAACAAGACATCCTGCAGGCATCCGTGCTGAATTTATGGATGTCTAATGTTATTTGAATGACATTGCTGGGAGATGGGGTCAATCAAAAATGCTTACAAAATGAATACTTACCACTTTGTAATTTTTTAATGCCTACATAGAACAATACAGACCAGCCCAAGTCAGTTTCTGAGCTTCCATGACTGTGTGTGGAGTAAGTGTAGATTTTCTTAATGAAGATTTCCTTAATTCTAATTCTAATTCTAATTCTGGGACCCTAACTGCTCTAGCCTTTCTACTGTGAATCTTTACTACATCTCCCTTTAGTCATCAACTAGTCACCAACTTTCTAGACTTGGGAAAAATAGCTTATATACTTAATGTTTTCTAATAGGAAAGGCACTGCATGTTGATATTTCTTGATATTTTTAAAAATATATTTTCCAAATGAACAGAAGAAAATGAAAAATGCAAGGAAAAAAATAAAAGAAAAATGGAAAGGAAAGAAAAAAGATACCAAAAAAATAGCTTCCAAACTTTGCAGATTTATTTCTTTTTCCCTCATTTTTGTATTAGTTTCTAATATAATCTTTCTTTTTTAAAAAAAAATGTTTGTGAGTGAAAGAGAGAAAATGAAAAATACAGGCTAAAATTAAATAGAAAAATAATGCTAACCTACAGTACATGCTGGATATACTAACAATGAAGAAGAAAATTATAGTTTTGTTTCCTTGAGCTGTGACGAGTTAAAAATAAACAGCATTCTGGAGATGTAAAGAAGGAGGAAGTGAATGACAATATAGGCGAGATCATAAATAAAGACACTGTAGTGACAACAAAGATTGGAGTAATTAAATAATGTTATCAGTTAATATATGGCTATTAAAGTGGGATACTGAGAAACAATGAGAGAAAGAAGACAGATACCTCCAAATTATGACTTTGGAGATAAGTTCCTGAAAGTGCCAAGGTCTATAAGAAGAACCAATCAATCAGTCTTAGACCAAATAAACATGATGGCTCCCCTGAGGTTATTATTAGCAAGCATAAACTCACATGCTTTGGGTAAACTTTGGCAAGGTAAATGAAGTGGAAGACAGCAGAGAAGGCAATGGGGAAAAAAAATCAAAGAGATAACTTGAATGTTCTTGAAAGAGCAATGGGTTAATACTACAGGTACAGACAGGTCAAGAAACCGAGCGTTTGTCCTTGTAATCCCCAGGTGTTGAGCCCAACCTGACATTACATATGTGACTAACTACTTCCTGGCCTTAAACGCTGGGGAACAGATGCCCAATATGGACAATGTGCACTTATTGATACAGTATGAGCTTGCCAAAAAGGGGGTGATTGTCCCAAGAGGTTGTATCCGGTCTGGCCTTCTCCATGCCTTAGTAACAGCCATGACAAGCCTGCGCCTGTATGTAATTATTAAGCTTTATTTATTTTCTTGAATCAGAAAAAGTGGTTGGTTTAGCTGCTGGAAGATAGTCTTAAGTTTCTTGTTTCACTGTAGAGACTTTTTAAAATGTAGTTTCATTTAAAAGGGAGGGAGGAGAGACTTTTTCTTAAACTCCCTAAGCAGCACAGTGGCAAAAACTGTGAATGGAGACGGGAAGGAGAAATCAGAGGAAAGACAAACATCTTAAGCAGAACTTTGCATTTCAAAGACTGCCTCTGTTTACAGCTGACTGACAAAATGCCTCTCAGATGCCCTCAAAGAAGTAATTACATAGTCAATAGGGAGAAACACATTTCCCATATTGTTATTATTCTGAGTTCATGTAAAGCTTTCCTTGTCTGACTGTAATTGTAATTTCCAGCCTGTTCTTCTTCTGGCTTTGAGAGTAGGCTAATTTCTCATAATATCTGTCTTTTTTGCAGCATTCTGTACAATCCTTTCTAGCCTCTGTAAGTACAGCACAATGAATGGTAGGAGGTGGGTAAGTGGTGGATAAGACCATATCAGGCGCAATGGCGATCCTCAACTTTCCTCTGGAAGTGAATGCCCACCTCCACTTACAACAATGCACTCTGATAATTGGTCAGGGCCAAACAGTTCCCAAGGCCTTTTTGAACCACTGTCTGGAAGACCTGCGGTTGACAGAGAACCTGAGACAGAATTCTTGTGCATCTAGGTTGCAGGCAGGAGATGGTATCGTGCTTGCATGCTTCTTCATTTAAGTGATTAAATTTAATCACTGCAGAACATGTTTTGTTTTTTATATTGGACAGTTTTCAGACACTGAATCTTTCTCTCAAAAGGCAATTCTAGAAAAAAGCCCTGGATTCTGTTGCTTTAAAAAAAAAAAAAAAAAAGCCTAGTTTACTAACTGAAATGGTAGGAAGGAGATGATACTGGATGGACAGTGGAATTCCTGATACCATTAGTAAATATTCACTGGGTAGCTATATATAAGGTGGCTGATACCCCTGTTGTTACCCCATTTAAAATCCAAACCTTTCACATAACCTTGTTTGGGGCAACTTAGTTGACTAGTTCCCTCCCCCCCAAATCAGAACTTTTCTTCTCCCTCTCTCAGTTCAACTGCTTGAGCAACATGCAACCACAACCGCAAAATAGTCAGAATGCTATCAATTCATCTTTACAGCTCACAGGCCATTGTAAATGCAACAAGGCATCTGGGAAGCCTCTGGAGGCTTTCAGTGCTTTTGTTTACATTTTTTGCAGTCAGCCCTCCCTGATAATTGTATAGCTTTTCATCATAGAATAAACTCCAAACAAATATATAGAACTAAATGTACCAAAAACATCGGCAACTGAGCGTTGTTATGTGTAGTAGAAATAAGAAGATTTTGGTTTGGTCAACAGGAACTTAAGAAGGGGGGCACAGATTGGCTGTTGGTGTTCTCTGCATGTTGAGGTTGGAAGAACTGAAGATGTTTATGGGTTGTTTTTTAAACTGGAGGATGGAAGTACTGGTAGTGTGGAGTTACTTTCGGTCTCATCCTTCTGACTTCAGCAAAATCTGAGATTCATTAATTACTTTACAATATATAAGATAATATGTGTGCAATGTGAACCAGAAAATCTAGGAGATAAAATATTATCTGCGCCATAAACATATAAAAGCACTCAACATGTTCTATCTTTATAGGTGCAATAGACTCCAGCCAGAAATTTCAAACTTTTCTTCCTATGGCACCACAATAGAAAGAAAATAGGAAGTAGAAAAAAAAATGAAAAGACTACGAGTTTTTAATTGGTTTTCTGTCTAGGCCTGATCCATTTGCCAAAGGGTATATTTTATCCCATCTGCAGCTATGTTGAAACTTCCATTTCTGATATCTATATGGGAGATTGTATGTTAATATTCCTATTCAAGCCAGAGGTTATTTGCCTAACTGCATCACATAAGCAAAAGCCATCAATATTTGACTAATGTTCTTGGAAGGGCACATGCAACGAGGGCAGGCATTTAAACTGGATTGCTGGATCCAGTTTAAATGGATTGCTCATATGGACAAATGGGCCAGGCAAAAGTTCAGCCAGAAGCTGTGTCCATATTTCTTTTGAAGTGGTCCTGATTCCAAAAGGCTATAGGATACTTGCATTTTTGAAAAATTCAGAACAGGGTGCCCTTCATGCATACATGAATGTGTTTGGCAACTTCTAGAAGAAACAGCCTGCCCATCTGCAGTATTTTTGGTATAATGTTGAGGCGGCCAAAACTAGCAATATCGCAAGTGCCCCTGAAAAAAAACACACAATACTGTTTCACGAATGTAGAAAATGCAGGCTAGCCTTTAAAGGCAAGCCTCTTTTCCATAAATAGTAAAATAAGTTATATAGAGGGTATATAACAATATCATCAACATCATCATGGTTGGTAAAGATGAGAAAGTATATGCTTTAGGACAGACAAGATCAGATTTGTAGCAAAATCAGTTTAGTTCCATTTGCCCCTATAAGAAAGAAGGTAGGTGTGTAGGTAGGTGCTTGTGCTCCTACTCAGTTTTTGTAAATAGAAAACATATTTCTGATCCTAGCAGTCCTGCAGATATTCAAAGCATTGTTTAGAATAAAAGTTAAGCAAGTGCCTATCTTTCATGGTCTGGCAGTGGGCAGATAAGAATCTGTACAAGGGAGAGAAAATTATTTTTTCACTTTGTCCAGTGGAAGGGGGGAACTATATAGTTCAATGCCAAACCTCTGGCTTTTGTATGCCAAAGGCCCCAGATTCAATATTTGATGTCTCCAGATAAAGCAGGAAACACTGCATTTTTAAAGCCAGTGTTAGTAACACAGATCTAGATAGGTCATTAGTCTGACTCAAGTTCATTGGAGTTGCGCAGGTAATAAGCTGAAATAAATAATAGAATATTCCGCTTCTTCCTAACTTCCTATTTAGTTATTTTAAAAACCCAAACAAACAAAATGACATTTATTTATTTTGATTATTAAATGTTTTTGCCACCCATCTCATTTCACCCCTATTTATGAAGGCATTTATAAGATGCCTCCTATTCTGGCCTGGGGCCAATTTAGGAAATATCCGTTTCAAAGGAGGGAAATATATCTTGTACCAATTTCTTTTCTCCATCTGCATCACTGGGTTTAGACAGTCTTGCCAGCAAATAAGGGCAAAATATTTCTCCTAATAACACACACACAAATTAGATAACTTTATTGCAGTCATTAACCAGCACAGCACACACAAAACAAGATTCTAGCATTCTTGCCCGCAGAAACAGAATCTAGTGTTTAAATTCAGATTTACTTACCTGGAAAGAAAAAAAAAAAGAGTCCACAAATCTTCCAGCTTTGTGCTGTTGGTAGTCAGCTTTGGATTTGAAGTTGTTCATATTTTTGAACTTTGCACGTTTTTAAAATCCAGGGAGTACACAATGAAAATCTGCCTTTTACCCTTTCAATATAAAAACGTATTTTTATTTATACATAGCAATCCAACCAGATGTTCTTGGGATTATAGTGGACTTCCAATGTGCCTCTCAAGCATTTTTCTCCCATTTAGGCAACCAGCATCAAACTAGCCTTCATATTGGATCCTGCACATATGAGTCATACTGGTCAGTTACCAAGCAGCATCTGCTGGCACCTAGTTCTTACAGCAGTGGGACAATTCCTTCCAGTCTCAGACTCCATGGATCAGTGTCAACAGTGCTGTAACCAAACAGAGCCTGTAAGCAACTGCACGGAGGGATCAGCTCAGAGGAATCACCTGTTTTGCATTAGTAGCAGATAGATTTAAGAAAACATTGTTAAACAAGTAAAAATATCCCCAAATTCTGTCCCGTGAAGACTAGGCAGATTCAGTGATCCTAAAGTCATGAGTGTTAACAGAACGCAAAACACAGAAAGGAAGTAGGGAGGAGGGAGGAATGAAATGAAGCCAGCCCTGGAAAGAAACCCAGAACTGTCCTCATATTTTTACTTTGGCATTTCTCAATTGATAGCTTTTTAATGGTTTGTAGTGAAGCAGCAGCAGCAGCAGCACGAAAGAATGAGACTAACAAATAGGAAGATGCTTCTGCAATGATTGAGGGCATCAGATCAGGGCATTTGCCAAAGTGTCCTCAAGTGTAGAAATCAAATAAAATCTTCAGGTATGGAAATAAAAACTTGGAGATTCAGGCAGCATGCCGTTGCCACCTGGATCTCAATCACAGAGCCCTCTTTCCTGGCTATCGGGAGGTCCTGTGAAACAGCAAATGGCACCCTTTCAAGGAGCCGATGAATCAATTCTATGGTGAGATTAACTTCAGGTTTCAATCACTTCTACAATTTGATTGAAGTGGAACTAGCTACAGGCCCTCAGAATGAACTCAGTCAGTTTGTTCTGGCCTGGGTGAGGTCTTTCTGTCCCGCAATGTGCCGCAAAGTATATGTGTGTGCGCATGCACGCAAAGCTTGCTGCAGCTTGTGGTCCAGAGAAGGAAGCTGCAGGAGGAAAGGATTTGGCCAGAGCTTTGTTGTCTTCTCAGTGTGATGTTTTCCTCACCTTCAGGCACAGAAAACTTTGTTTATCTGCTACATTTTTGTGTGTCCTGCTGTGTTAAAGATTTAGGAGCAGAAACAGTGAAAACCTAGATCTAGGACAGTGGTGACGAACCTATGGCACATGTGCGTTGTCTTCCCAGCCCTGCCTCCCCCCGCGGCTCCCTCCTCACCAGCAGCCCCCCGGAAGAGAGTTGCCCCCGGGCACGGCCCGCACAGAGCAGCACAGCCAAGGACATGGCAGCCAGGCAACAGGGACAAGACTCCGCCCTTGCACCCCATCGCATGCAGATGATGTTGTGGGGTGTGGGCGGAAGGGGTGGCTGCTATGGTGCTGCAGGGCCGCCTGGATGATCTGCAGCGGGCCATGGAGGTGGTGGGTGGCCCTGCGGGTGGGCGGGGCAGGGGGCGGGCAGGGGCAGAGCAGGCAGGGTGGGAGGCGGAGCGGGGCAGGGGGGCGGGTTTTGGGCACTCGGTCTCTAAAAGGTTCACCATCACTGATCTAGGACCTCCCTTTTCATGGCTGTGAATGCTGTCATAAACAGAACTACTTTGGGCGAAACATGACTGGACTTGGGGGAAAGCAGCTTGGAAAATCCACACATTTTAAGTCAAGAAAAGGCAGCCTCTCACATCCTGATGCTGGACTTGGCTCTCGTTATTTTTACCCACCCCAGCCCTCAGTCATGCTGGCTATGGATGATGGAAGTACAAGAGTTTGTATGGCACCAGATTGCAGAAATCTACAGAGATGCTCATCAATTGCCTAGGGTGGGGGGGGGGGGGTTGGAAGGAGGAAAACATTTAATTCATTCAAAGTCCAGATTTTGTATTAGAAGTCCAGGAATTCTGCCATTGCAGGGTGTGTTATCAGTTTAAAGCAGGTGACTAGCACTATTCAAAGGGTATTTTCCAGGGTTTATTTAGTTAGGTATGTGTATTTGACAGTCCAAATGAGTAATTTTTATTGCATAGAAATAGGCCAAGTGTGTTATTTAAAAATATGGCCTCAAATCAGTGTGGGCTGGCTTTCTTTTCAAAATTGGGTTTTGATCTTTAGCTGGGATAGACTCAAAACGTGACTTCAGCTGACAGAGATTTACACCAAAAAGTAATACTTTTTGAAAGAGATATTAAAAACATATTTGGTTTCCATTGCATGTCTAGATGAGGATTCCTCTATCACACAACTTAATTTCGCCACTTTCCATAGCCCAGAAAGCTCTTAGATGCATGGGACTAAAATTTTCCCAGTCCCCAGCCAGCATACAAGTCCCCGGTTGGGGGAAAGCTGTATAAGGACACATGCACTGAAGCAGCCTAAGTAGCAACCTTCCTTGTATTTGAGTATTTTTTAAACATTAGTTTCTACCCTCACAGATCTAGAAGTGTGCCAGAAAAATGGCACACTTGCAATTTCAGGATTCAGATCTCTGAAACAGTTGTATATAGAAATCCTACTGGAGCTGAAATCCCAAGGCATAAGATAGCATTAATAGGAGCTCTTGGAGGTAATAGGAAGATGCTGTTGGACTGATTCCTGTTGGAGACCATGGGGAGATCCTTCTGGACAGGAGTTCCTGCCCATTAATCCATATGAAATTTCTCAGCCAGGCTGCCTTTTGAGCCAAAGGCGCCAAATATTTTTTGAAGCAGAACAAACATCTTATACATTTTATACAAAATTATTTCACTTGTACGTGTGCAATTATAATTACATTACATTAAGCTATAGTATACATTATGTTAGAGACCCAGATTGGTCTGGTGGTGGCGAAGGCATTAGGCTAGAAACTTGGAGACCGTGAGCGCTACTCCTGGCTTGGGGATAAAGCCATCTAGGTGACCTTGAGCCAGTCCCCCTCTCTCAGTCCTAGGAAACAGGCAAAGGCAAACTACAAGTAAATTGTGCATTATAGCATATTAATATAATTTAAAGCATAATCATAAAAGTCTTCCAGTATTACTGGTATCCACTTTTACCTTCTTTTAGATATGATTGACGAACATTATATTTTGCTTCATTTTGCATTTGTAGGGATTTGGGGGCTGATTCAATAAATAACATTGATTGTAAGTGCACATTATCATTTTATAGGATAGAAATAAGTTACGCATATGAAATGTCCAGTGAAGTCATGAAATGGGTTCCAAACATAATAAATATGCAGTGTTCAAAGGTCCTTGCTGGTTGCGCCAAGGGATACAGGAGAGGCTCTGTTATGAGCAGGAGAAACAAGGATAGAGTATATTTTCATGGATGAAACACCTTCAAATTGTTCTCAACATTTTCTTACTGTCTTTGCCAATGTTAAAGGTCCAGGGCCTGGGGCAAGGAGGGATTGTGGGAGTAAAGCATTCCTGTCTGGGAGAGTGAAAAGGAAGAGAATTAGAAATGTGTTCTGGGAAGTCATAAGATGCAACATATTTGCTGAAGCTAACAGATCTGAGTAGACCCCACCATCAAGGACCACAAGCCTTTCCCTCTTCCAAATCTGGTCATCCGAAGACTTATTTTCAGGACAGAAGAAAAGTAAGCATATTCACACTGAAATGGAAAGGACAAGACAAAAAGAGATTTGCAAAGATTGTCCAATAGACTTGTTGGACCTATTTATCGATGGCTTGCCAGTTCTCCCTTCCTTTATTCTCTCAGGGTTCCTGTGCTTTTAATCACTAAACCAGAAGCAGATACTCCAAGGGTGGTTTCCAACAGACATGCACCGACACAGATGAGCACCCTGCATTTTAGTCCTACGTACAGCTTTTGTTGATTGTATTTGGCAGGTGTTTGGGTCATAGGTTCTTGTCTATTGAGGAAGAATAAGGCAAACAAACAGATCTTAATGATTCAGAGGGAAAAACAGACTGGGAATGATGTCAGTTCCATTTCCTCCACCTTGCTCACCCTCCTTCTGAAGTCTACTTTTATTCTCTCTCTGGAGAGGGGAGATCAATATAAACCTAGCCTATCCTTAAATCGATTGAACACTTTATTGCCTCTTTTTAAGCCTATTAAAGCATACACTCAATTCTTTAGCTTATAGTTAGTACTTTATTTTGCCTTGTTTACACAGGCCATGTGAGCCAAAGGTAATCCTTTGGGTTTTATTCTGCTTACTTTGTAAGCTGCAATGATGACCTCTAATGAACAAACATAAGGCTCCATCTTGTAACTGAAAAGGAATGGCACCCACTGGTGTAACTCTTAAGAACTGCAGGATAAAATGAAAATGAAATGACTTCCTTCTCTAGTATGAGGTTTTCTGGCTATGCTGCAGTGGCAGTCTCCAGGATTTCCAAGTTGTTAGCCAAAAAGACAGTGTAAGTATAGGACTATATACTCTGGTACAGGGCTACCAGATCTATGTAGCAAAAATCCTGGTGGCCACTAGAAGTCGGCAAGAATTAGAGTTCTGTAGCTTTTGGCTGCCATCTTGATTTTTGTACCATAACTTTGGTATTGCTGCACTGTTTTCATTTCCCCTCCTCTCTGCTGCCAGATCCTAGGTTAAAAATAGAATTTGGAAAGAAGGTAGGAAAAGGGAAGACCACACCAGCTGAGATTTCTGGGAGTTGCAGTTGCAACACATTTGGTTGGGAAGCCAAGTTCAAAGTATGAAATAGTTCTCAGTCTTCTTCCATCTCCAGCTTAGACAACTAGAGCTCAACACCCTATTTCTTTTATTAAAATGAAATCAAAGTACAAACTGAATTGATGTTTTATTCCATGTACTGTGAATCTTGTCTTTCTTTAGAACAGAATATACCAGCATTTTGTGATCAAAGTTTTGTAAAAAGAGTTAAAATTTGGTCTTTTTTTGGGGGGGGGGCATATTTGCACTGGAGGGAGGTAAAAGTGGAAAATCGCGCATCATCTAGGAAAGAGGAAGGAAAAAAATCTTTAGTTTCCAAACTGCTATCAAATCTAATATTGAAATATGAACAATACAAACCACTTAAAAGAGCCATTTATCTAATTATTGTTCAGGGGGGAAATCAATAACCACATCCCCGTGTATGATAAAGGTACTAGATAAATTCAGAATTATCCACCTCAACTACTTGTGAAAATACAGATACTTAAACTATTCTGGAACTTTTCTTTTGGACACCTCAACAGACCTCATTGGCTACCAGTGATGGACAGACTAGTCTGGAACCTTTGCTATGTTAAGATATTTTATTGCTATACTTCTGATGAGTTCTGGGTTCAGAGATGGAAAACAATATATAACGAATAAAAAATATTTACCTGTACACACACACACACACACACACACACACACACACCTGATATATATTCTCTTCTCCTTATTCAGCAAGGATAATTAGGACTATAGATTGATTTGAATTTTGTTTCATTCTTATGCTTTCCATGGGAAAAGCTACTTTTCATTCACACCTCATTCCAGCTTCAATTCACCTCAGCAACAGGCTGGCTATAACACACACAGGCATCATTGTGCAGTTATGTCTGTGACATGGACATTTTTGCACCAGAGCAAGGAGGGTATGTGAATGTCCTTACCAAGGGAAAAAGGATGGGCATCCCCTTCAGTTCATTTTAACCTGGAGCCATGGAGGAACTCAAAGTACTTCCCATTATTCTTGAACTCCATTCTCCAGTATACCTGGTCTCCTCAGTCCTAACAAGACAGGAAATCAATCAATGATAAAACTTGTTTTAACCAAAGTTTTCCATCAATTAACCAGGTTTCCTAATAAATCAGTTGATTAAATGTAAAAGTAAAAAAGTATATCAAATTAGAATTTTACTGATAAGTTGAACCCCAATAGAATTCTGCTCAGTCAATTCCCAACAGTGGAAAGGGGAGAGAGACAGGAAAAGCTGATTTCCTCCATCCACAATTCTCAGCACCTTTTCTCTGTTATTTTGGAGAAATGCATTTCTTTCTAGATCAAATTTTTAGGAGACTCCAGGGGGACTTTACAAAGATCATAGCCACCTCTGTTCGACCAGCATGATTTCTCTACTTCCATCTGCATTAAACTCTTGGAAATAGCCAAGTATGAGTTGGAAGACTAACTAAGATGGGGTAAGTCTTTAGAAGGTACAGCTGTGGAGAGGAGCCTATATGCTGGTGAACTCCTTTGTTTTCCCTTTGCTCTCTGTGAAGTTGAATGTTTAACTCTCAGCCCTTCCAACAGCAAATAAAATCATAATTGCTACTCATTTATGATCATTGTCAACACAGAATCAGACTGAAATTGAAGATGGCTGGCAGTGAACAAGCCCTTTGTTTAAACACCAGTAGCCTGGGAAAATTAGTAATTGTATGAAGGAATATTATGAAAAATTATATGGAAGGTAAATGATGCAGCAAAAAACTAAATCATTCACACCTTTAAAGTCTGTCAGAACAAGTGACTTCTTCCCACCATGCTACCCAACTGAACACTACTTTTCCCTAAAGAGAGCAGTACACTACAGTAACAGCCTTTCTGATCTACACCGTCCATTATCCCGAAACAGCATTTCTTGCTTTTTGGGAGATGGGAGTATATTCTAAAGTATCAATAGAAGTCCACATTGGGGGAACCAGCCCAGTAGCATAGCATAATTCTCTCAAGATACATAAAGAGCTTTAGCAAAAAAAAGTTACAATGTCTTTAACTCTTAATGACACACCAGGAAGTAAAACTATATTGATCCTTAATGAGATGACTTCTGAGCAAATGTTGATAGGTTTGGGTTGAATGTACCTTATTGCTATTAGCAGATGTAATCAGGAGTAAATTAAATTTTTAGTGACATCAATGGGAGCTCAGCATTTACACTGCTATCTGTTTCCAGTGAATCTTACACACAGATCATGTTGTAATCTGAAACTGCAGTAGCTTACCTGGGAGTCCCTTTGAACTCTTCTGCAGACATATATAAAATGATAAGGTTGTGTCACCAGCAGGGGCATACAGAAGGCACCGCTTTTCAACTTACTGAAGCTGCTATAATTTTTTTATAGTTTTATGCAGCTGCTTTACAAATAGCATACATTCTGAAGGAGCTCAACACAGCCCTATAAATGTACAGTATATTATTAGCTTTCTTTACTTGGATTTACAATGCCTGTGTCATGTGTGATATGGAAACACAAAATAGCCAACTATGTATATGTTGCCAAAATCCAAGCTAGGAAGTTAGTCTGTGTCTCTCTGTGTTGTGCAAATCCAGAAAGTTAACAGAGAAAACTGCTATGATATTAATATAAGTAACTATTATAATATATAATATTACCTAAATGATTATATATGTTTCAATATAATTACATTAATAGCCATGGTTACCTTAATAACATAGAAAGTATACTGTGCTAACACAGCTAATCTCTATTACCTGAATTTGGAGAAAATGTGCAAAGAGCAGCATGAGGAGAGAGGAATTAAAAGCAAAGTCCAGCATTAAATTGAAAAGTGGGTGTAACACTAACTACAACATCACCTGTAGATGAGATGGGCACATATGAGTCTAATAAATAAATAACTTTGACTTTCTCCTATTTTTCTATAGGAAGAGAAGCACATTTTATTAATTGTTTGTTTGTATCCCTGCCTTCTTATGCTAGTCTATGATCATAATAAAGATTTGATTGATTCAATTTGAAGATATGTCCTAGAGATATGTGGGTGTCATTTTGAACAAAACATAAAAGAAAAAAATGAAATGACATCTCTTCTGTTTAGTTTTCTGCTTATGACTGAAGTTGTAATTTAAACCAACTCAGATTATCAGCAGAATAGAACATAGCAGGTGCTTAATGAGATGAAGGCCTTCTCAGTGGTAACACCCACATTTGGAACACATTCTCTAGAGCAGGGCTTTTCAACCTTTTCACCGATTGTACCACTTTTAGGATATGGCAATATTCGAGTACCACCTAGCAAAGTGTCAAAAACGTGATGACCAAAAAAAAAACCTGTTCAAAGTTGCAATTGCACTGAAATGACTTATGACCATTTTTCACACTTCTGACCATTGCAGCATGCCCAGGGTCATGTGATTTATATTTGGATACTTGGCAACTGATTCATATTTATGATGGTCGCTGTCCCAGGGTCATGTGATCCCCTTTTGCAGCCTTTTGACAAGCAAAGTCAATGGCAGGGTTGCTGGTGGCCAAGTGCTAAGTTCCCTCCCTCCCTCCTTCCCTGCCTCCCTCTTTCTCATGCCCACCTCCTTCTGAAGGAAGAATTTGAACATCCCCCCCCCCCATATTTTCTCTCTTCCATATATTCAACAAACAAGGAAAAACCTCCAGAAACAGAAAAGACAAACTGCTGAGTGAACTAGCTTAAAAAGGCACATTCCCCTTTAAGAATTAGCTACTGGCTAGAAAGGAAAGTAAGGAGCCGGCAGCCAGCACTTAAGGAAGAAAAAAAATGTAATAAGTATTGGCTGCCGGCTAAGGCAGCCTCCCCAAATGGCTCCATTAATAAGTAAAGGAATCTACAGGAAAAATCCATTCAGGAGAAAAATACTTCAAAATCCCTTGCAGCAAAACTTACAGCTAACAATAGCAGAGCAATAGAAGCTAACACGAGACATCAGCTATCAGCCAAATGGAAATTGCCAAACACTCCTTAAGAACACAAAGCCCACATTGCACAAATCCCAGAACTTCAAAGTCACAAAAGCACATAAGAATCCTTCCATTCTCCATCTCCATCTCTTCATAGTGAAACCGCACCCACCCCATTGCCGGCAATGGCAAAAAAGTTGTAATACGTCGCGATACGTCACGTGACGTGAGTTTGACACCCCTGCTCTAGAGAGGTTCATCTGGGAGGCATTCTGAGATATTTCTCTTATCATACTTTTACAACTTTTAAAAATCTGGATGACCTGAAATATTTTGATGATATTTTCATACTTTTTATTAATTTTAGTTTATTGTTTATTAGTTATAGTAACAATAATTAGTTATTTAAGATATTTAATGGGTGAAACTGAAGGCTATTCTGACAATATGTTAGAAGCAAAGGCAGTAAGAATGTATGCCACATAGATGGAATTTGGTTTAGGAGTCTAAATTTTGCACAAGGACTATCAGATCTGAACAATCACTAAATTGCAGTAAGGAATTATGAGTTTTCTATATCTCCTTGCTGCTGTCTAGCAGTTATTCAGATCTGGTAGCCCTAAACTGCATCTTCAAGGGAACAGATTATGTTTTTATATTTATATTTATATTTTATATATTATATATATTATATTTTTATACAAGTAGGCTTTGCAACAGAATCATTCAATTTGGGAAGCTCCTGTTCAGAATTCTAGGCAACCAGCCATACTCTCTAAATACTCTCTTCTGTTCTCCCTTCTATTATTGTCTGTTTTTCACCACTAATAGTCACTCAGCATTCCTAGCTGCTCAGTATGTCTCATGGGCTTGGGTTATTTCGGAGGGGGTGATGATGGAGTGATTCTCTGAGGTGTTTTCCCCCTTCAATGTATTTTGCTTTTTTTGAAATCCTCAGAATTCCTGTTGTCTGCCAATACCGATTTCTTTGTGCCTGAACAATGTCAATTTGGCCACATCAGGGTTTATTCTCAGAAAATGGAGATTTTTGTTAGGTTATAAGTGTATGAAAGTGTGTATGTGTATAAATACATATGTTTAGGCCCTTATCTTACTGAAATCCAATGGAAAATCTTGAGTTTATACTTGGAACCAAGTTCAGTGTCTAACTGGTTATTTTCTTTGGATACTGAGTTCTGATTTGAATAGTTATATTTTTTATTTTACTTTAATTATGTAATTATTTTAGGGAAAATAATTATCACAGATCAGCTAGAACACCAGTCTGGAGGCCTGAGTGCCAATCTATGTCCCTTTCAGACAGATGTCTAAGATACAGACAAACTGAATTATTGTTTATTCAGATTAGATACTGTATCTATTTTCTTCCATTGATCTCTATTACAGTTCATGGAAACCACAAAGCCAGAAAGATATTCTAAGGTCTAAAGATCCCTACCGCCGTTCCTGGTCTGCATAGGGTCAGGAGGAAATCTTATAATTAATTTGAGGATGCAGTCAATTTAGTAGACGGCTCTTGTATGAATTCTGGGAGCAAAGGAAATGAACACATTCAGCTCTAACAAGCACAAATCAGTTTTGCTGTGCTATAGGTCACCTCAGTATATATTCTTTTCCATTAGTGATGTCAGAAAAATTCTCCCGTTTCTAAAGTCTCAAGTCAGTTGCTAAATACAATCTCAACATCATCCATCCAATGATTTAATTCAACCAGAATTAGCACACAATTTTGAGATTGTAACAAATATAGTTAACACCATGACAAAGTTTAGCAATTCTTTTTCAAAAGTTCAAGAGGATATCAGGGCAAAGAGAAGCTCCTTATCTCAGCTTCTTTTTCTCCAAGGGTCACTTCTGCAAAAATAGAATTTTTTTTTTGCAAGTGTTCAAGATAATCTAAAAAAGTACAAATGGTTTAACAAATAATACAATGTTTACATAGTTCCAGTCAAACGTATATTATCATTCCACCAAATATAAGAGTAAATTCTTCCACAATGAAGTTCTTGTTTTTCATAATGGTGCATCATCTTTCTCCTACCATAGTGCTATGGTAATTCTGACTTGGCCTTTTCTGCTTTGTCTTGGCTTGTTTCCAATTCATAATTGAGATAACCAAGACTGACATCTTTTAGTCCTCAATCTACGTGCAAATCATATCATATTTACAATGTTTGCCAGTTTGGCCATTCTTTCTAGATTATGATACAATTGTTCTCTAGTATGACATTAAAAAAAACATTCTAGACATTGTGCGGTTGTTGTAGTATTTTTTTTAATTAATCAGAAAAAGATTTCAAACTGGTTATAAGAAATGCAAAGGCAATATTTTATCTAATCTGTATTGCGCTCACTCACAACAATATGCAATAAAATAGGAGAACATAAGCAATGCTTCTCAAAATGTTGCCTAAAAATTAATTACTTTATGTAGGTGTGTATAGACTAGCTAATTCAATTTCTTTTAATGTTTTATATTTAAATACATACCATCAATTTGCAAGACTCTGGGCAATGATCCTAGCCAATTCTCAAGGGCATAGTTAAAAAGTACAAATCATGAGTTAAGTACAAAGCCAGGGGATGACCTTGGGCCATTCTCAGCCCTGGGAAACAAATGCAGGCCAACCACTTCTGAAATCTGGCCTAGAAAATTGCAGGAACTTCTCCAGGTAGTTGTCAAGAGCCAAACTGAATTAAAGGCACAAAAAAACAAAAGAAAAACCCCTCTTGCAATTAAAGAGATTGTCCTAAACTATGTTCCGCATAAACATTTCAAAGGACTTTATTCTGACCTCTTCAGAAATAGAATAGAATAGAATAGAATAGAATAGAATAGAATAGAATAGAATAGAATAGAATAGAATAGAATAGAATAGAATAGAATAGAATAGAATATGGTACAGGAATTTCAGAGGCTCTCAAAGGAGCATCTCTTTTCTACATTGTTAAATTCTGTCATTGCAAGGAGTAGTCTACAATGTTCTATTTTTAATGTATGTGTGTGTTGTGTGTGTGTGTGTTGTGTGTGTGTGTGTGTGTGTTGTGTGTGTGTGTGTGTGAGAGAGAGAGAGAGAGAGACAGAGAGAGAGAGAGACAGAGAGAGACAGAGAGAGAGATGGGGAAGGGTGTTAGTACAGACTTTATCTACATATTCTTGCAAACTTTAGCTTGAGCAATGGCAACCCTGAGTGGAAAAAAAGGAAGCAGATTGAAATCCAAAGAGCTTTAGATTACAAAATCAGATATACAAGTAAGTATAATCAGCTAGGTCTGGCAGAAAAGACTGAACTGGCAAGAAACATGAATTGTTAGCAGAAATTTATCCACACATTTCGAAGAACACCAGGTTACTTGGCATTACAAAGATAGGTTTTGCTAAGAGGTATGGCTACTATTCAGTCAGTGGGCATTGGACACTATATACAAGCATGCCTTTCTTTTAGTAAAATATCTTTTTTTTCTGGGATTTCCCAGTCCACACTACTGGAGTTTCCAGCACAGGATTCTTGCTAGTTTCTGCTATTTGGATCAACAAATGATGGCTGATTCAACCAACAAGGCTGAAATCCAGATGTTGGATATTGTGGACTGGAACATCTATTCCCCCCCACACCTCTCCAGAGGTACTATTTCAGCCCCAAGATGGACCATCCCAACAGGATACTTCAAAGGCACAGTCAAGAATGAAGGGCTTGGTTCGCTCTTATTCAGAACATGCTTCTGATTTGCTATGATGCCTTTGAGATGGAGAACTTTGTGTTTATTAGCCCCAACTGAAATCAAGATTCAGACTAATGTGAATGCCATTTTGTGGGTAACAATTTCTATAGGCTAACATCTGTATTCATCTCTTGTATTCATCTTCCAGCAAGCAGAATGGCTCTCTGTGTAGTAATAGAAAATAGACAGAAGCTGGAAATAATGGGCACAGGCAATCAAACTATCATTATAGGTACATTATGTACAAGGTGCTAAATTGGCAGGAATCCGTTATTGTTAACTTCTCTTTGGCATTATTAAATGAGCTCTGAAACCAGAGGAAATTTACAAGTGACAAAGGGTAATTATATACTTTAGAAGAAGATATTTTTCATTGTGAAGATAGAGCTGCACCAAGATAACAGCCCATTCAAAAGACAGTCAAAGGAGAATCTGCATATTTCAGGAGAATCATGCTGTTATACTTGGTGAGCATTTTTTGATACCACCACCCACCCAGCCCCATGAAAAAGAAAAAGAAACCATTGTTATCTACTTTATGCGCAAATTTCTTGTGGAAATACTGTATGTTATGTAATGCTTTCCATGGGGAAAAGGCCATGAAGCAAGCAAGATGTGCATTACCCAGTGAAGCAGATCACTATTTTTTGCCCAAGTAGATGAACTTTCTTCTTCCAAGCATTCACTATGACTCCCCAAATAGTTTGCTTTGCACCTGTGTTCATAAGTTTGTACAAAGCATGAATATATGGATAATCATGTAGAGTCTCTATCATAAACTATTCAAATATATTTTATTTTATTATTTTATTGTATTAATTGATTAAATTTGCATGCTGCCTGATTCCCAATGTCTCTTACCTAACACCCTCATCTAAGCTCTTTACACAGGGCTTTCCCTATGACTAAGTTGGTCCTCTATACCCATCTTTGAATTGGCAGAAACAATGCAACATGAAATTGTCTCTATCACCATCAGTCACCTTGAGGCTGTCCTTAGACACTGTCAAAATAAGGAGGGGAGAGCTAATGTAACTGCAGGACATCCAAGGATGGCTTCAGCCTGTGCTGGAGTTGAAAGGAACAGAATGGCAATGTGGCAGAAAAATGATGTAGCCAGAGCATGCTTTTGTCATGGTTAGTGCAGATAAGGAAAGATCTTAGAGAGACTTAGAAATATCTTCCATGAAAATAAGGGCCATTGAGGGCTTTTATCTGTGCAGGGAATTATAGTCTTAGTGTCAGGTGCAAAGGATGAGGTCCTTATGTTAAGTTGCAGTTCAAAAGATTTATTGCTCAAGCCTATATGCAAGAGTCTAGTCAACTAAAGTTCAATACTAAATTGGCACCAGATAAGGGTCAACAGAATTCAAGAGGGGTTGGACATGGACATTATGAGAACATAATGATTCTAAGCTGATGATGCACTTAACTCTGCCCCCCAGCTCTGCCTGCTCTTCTATGCTTAGAGCTCAAAACATCTATGGAACAGCAACTGTTCTTTCCACTTAAAAAAGGCAATTTCTATTTACCTCCCCTAGAAAATATCTATATGACATCACACGCTGCTCTTACAATTGTAGGGATCAGTAAACACACTTTTCTATGGAACTGTCAGGTGCAAAAAATCAGGACCATTCATAAGGTTGCAGCATAGAAGATTTATTCAAGCCTGTATCTGGTCAACTAAAATTCAATTGGAGCTAGATAAAGGTCAATGGAATTCAAGGGGAAGGCTGGACTTTGATCTTTTGTGGCAACACAAGGACTCTAAACTGATGATGCATTTAACTCCCCCCCTCCCCAGCTCTGCCTGTTCTTCTCCTATAGGAATAATATTTGTGAAT
This sequence comes from Azemiops feae, assembly GCA_023970755.1. Classification (NCBI taxonomy): domain Eukaryota; kingdom Metazoa; phylum Chordata; class Lepidosauria; order Squamata; family Viperidae; genus Azemiops; species Azemiops feae. The sequence continues at coordinate 79,733 of JALGBA010000717.1, read as the reverse complement.
TCTTGTCAGTCTTCTGAGGTAGTCCAGAGCAAAAGCATGCCCAGATGAACTACTGTAATGCTACTTTATTGTAAGGGTTAAATTAACAGAATTTTGCAAGTCTGAAAGTACATTTCTCCCCTGTCACCTTTACATCCTCCCCCAAACTAGGGAGGGTCCCTTCTGAGATATTTATCACATCCATATTTCTGCTGTGGGTTCGGCTACTTCTTATCTGACCATTCCCTTAGCTACATTGTTCTGTTCTCGACACAGGCATGGAGACGAGGCAGTTTATGCAAAAAGATGTTCTTTATTTGGTACTTGCACTGAACAGAAGCAAGCGAAAGAATGGCAACATGCCCTTTTATACTTCCCCTGCAAGGGGAGGCTCAACCAATGAATGCAGGCCATTCTCCCGCCTCGCGCATGCGCACGAGGCTGGAGACAGCCTGTCTGGGTCCCGGGCAACTTATGGGCTGCCCGGGTCTATACAACCGGTCCCGGGCAAAAACGTGGTCTGCCCGGGCCTCTGCAGTTATCCTGCAGGTTGCCTGTGCCTTGCTGATTGACTCAGCAAGGCTCAGGACACAACACCCCTCCCCCCTAAGCTGGGACAACACTGACGCAGCTATATCAGTACCATGTAACATTCAGCCAATGCCACCCTGGCTGTTTCCGGTACCCTCGACCCCCCCAAGGGATTCAAATTAACCCACGGTCTTTTAGTTTTTGATAACAAGTTCCCTCTAGGGACCGCACATACTCTTGCAAGTATTTAGACGGGGCCTTAATCCGCCCCGATCTTCGCGGATCCAAGTTAGGGCCGGGTGTTATGACATGTGGGGGAGTTATTTTTGGTGCCTGGAGTGCTGACTCTTGGTCTGCGTACAACACCCCAGGACTTTGTCGCCCAGAAGACTCAGGGATTCCCCCTAACTGCTGACTGGCTGGGTCCGCTAAACCCGAACCAGATTTCCTTGGGGGGGTCGAGTTCCCCGAGTTCCTTGGTGGGGTGGAGTTCCCAGAAAACCCTTGGAACTCCCCTTGGGAGCAATGTCCTTCGGGCCCAAGGCCAGCAGCAGGGGTGCCCTGAGTAGCCGATTTACAGCCATTTGCCCGAAGCCAGGGACCTCTGCCAGAGTCAGGAGCCGCCTCCATGGCAGAACTCCCTGCTTCTATGCCAGAGTCAGGATCTGCCTGCATGGCCAGACTCTCATCTGGGACATTTGGAGACCCCTCTGCTTGGAGAGACTGTGATCCACAATCGTAATTGGGGTCCCCCTCCCCCCAAGAGCGGAGTCAGGGGAGTGATGCTGGCCCAGCAGCCGCCAACACAGCTGGTCAATGTGGTGCCGGAGGACACGCCCATCATCCAAGACCACTTCGTAGGACAACGGCCCCGAAACCTTAGAGATGACAGCAGGTACCCAGAGATGCCACTGCCCATAGTTCCTGGTCCAGACCGGATCACCCACTTGAAGTCTCCTAGGTGCCCGCGGCTGTGACACCTGTGAAGCCACCCGGTCTGGGTGAAGCCTGTCCAGCTTTGTGATGAGTCTGCGACCCCAGCGGAGTTCAGCTGGGCTCTTTCTGGTGGCTGTGCATGGTGTGGTGCGGTGTGTGAGAAGAAAATCAGCTAACCTGTGATGCCAGGGTCCTTGAGTGATTCTCTTTAATGCGTCTTTAGTGGTGTGCACCATGCGTTCAGCCTGACCGTTGGTGGCGGGATGGAAAGGAGCAGATGTGGCACGCCGGATCATGTTGGCTTGTAGGAATGCCTGAAACTCAGAAGAGGTAAATTGTGGACCATTGTCTGAAACTAAAACATCAGGAAGGCCATGGGCAGCGAAAATTCCTCTGAGGACCTGGATGGTCCTGGCAGTAGTAGTAGAGGACACAGGAACGACCTCTAGCCATTTGGAATGGCTATCCACGAGGAGGAGGAAGAATTGCCCCTGAAAGGGCCCAGCATAATCAATATGAACGCGTGACCAAGGAGTGAGTGTCTCCTCCCATCTATGTACAGGGGCCTGGGGCATTTCTGGCCGTGATTGCTGGCACACTTGGCATCCCTGAACCTGGGCCTCGATGTCTTTATCGAGGCCAGGCCACCAAAGATGGCTATGCGCAAGCGCCTTCATCCTCACTATTCCCGGATGTCCCTCATGAAGAGAGAGCAAGACTCTAGTCCTCAATGAGGCCGGAATGAGTACTCTGTTGCCCCACAGGATACACCCTTTAAATGTGGACAATTCGTGCTTCCTGCGCCAGAAACTCTGGAATTCAGCACCAGGACACGTGTCAGGCCATCCTGACAACACACATGTCAGCACGCGTGCAAGTGTGTGATCAGTGGCAGTTTCTGCAGCCACATCCCTAGCATTGAGGGGAGATTCTGGTAAGTCCTGGATGGACAGAATATGTACAGCTGGGGCAGGGTCTGCCTCTATTTGCTTAAGAGGTAACCTGCTTAGGCCATCTGCGTGGCCCATCTCAGTACCTGGTTTGTGAACCAGTGTGTAATCATATGCTGCTAAGAATATAGACCACCTCAGCATCCTAGGAGATATTATCTGGGGAGTTTGTTTGTTGGTTGTGAACAACCCTAGCAAAGGCTTGTGGTCTGTATAGACTGTGAATTTGCGTCCATACAAGAAATCATGGAATTTCTTTATGCCTGAAATTATTGCCAAGGCCTCCCTGTCAATCTGGGCATAATTTCGCTCTGCAGATGAGAGGGTCCTGGAATAATAGGCCACAGGGACCTGTGTTCCATCTTCCTTGAGATGGCTTAGCACTGCTCCTACCCTATAAGGGGAAGCATCACATGTGATGCACACTGGCAATTGCTCATTGAAGTGAGCCAGTACAGCATTTGAAGATAATAAGGCTTTGACCTTTGAGAAGGCTTCCTCATGGACCCTTGTCCATGTCCACGGAGCCTGTTTGTCTAAGAGCCTGTGAAGCGGCTCGGCCACAGCAGCTTTGTTTGGAAGAAAGGAATGGTAAAAGTTCAAGAGGCCCAGGAAAGCCTGAAGCTCAGTTTTTGATTGGGGACTTGGGGCCATTTGGATGGCCTTAAATTTGGATTCCGCGGGGTGGATGCCATCTGCATCGATGCGGAACCCCAAGAACTCGGTGGATGGCACACCGATCTGACACTTGTCCTGCTGAAGCTTCAGCCCAGCTTGGCGGAACCTCAACAAGACAGCCCTCAGCCTTTCGGCTAAGTTTCCTGATGATTCTCCTGCAATGAGGATGTCATCAAAATAGGGGCAGACCCCGGGAATCCCTCGGAGCGTTCGTTCCATCACCCCCTGGAATATGCCAGGGGCTACATTTACCCCAAACTGCAGCCTCTTTACTTTGAACGCACCTCTGTGCGTGACTATGGTCTGGGCTTCAGCAGTCGCCTCGTCAACCGGCAATTGTTGGTATGCTTGAGCCAAATCAAGCTTAGCAAAGTACTTCCCTCCCTTCAGTGAGGCCAGAATGTGGCTCACCACTGGCACAGGATAAGCATGCTGTTGTAAGGCCTTATTCAGTGTGCACTTGTAGTCCGCGCAAATACGGACTTCCCCATTGGATTTTAAGGGAGTTACTATGGGGGTTTCCCATGGACTAGAGTCCACAGGTTCCAGGATGCCCTGTTGGAGCAGTTTGTCCAACTCGGCATCAATCTTACTTTTTAATGCAAAAGGCACCCTCCTAGGCTTGACCCTTATGGGTGTAATGCCTGGATCCAATTTTAATGTAATGGGAGGCCCCTTGTACGATCCAAGTTCCGAGCTGAACACATCTGCAAACTCCTTGCTGACGCCCGCAAGACTAGCCGTTTGCAGCTGGTTCAGACCGGTCACCTGGATTCCATGTGCCTCGAACCAGTCGAGTCCAATGAGACTCGTTCTGTCCCCCTCGACAACGACCACATCCAATGCACCCGTGAAACCCTTTCGCTGTACTCTGACCGTTGCTTCCCCTTTTACTCTTACTCTCATGTTTTGAAAATCAGTAAGGACAAGGACATCAAGACGGAGCTTCTTCTTGAGGGGCCTATGCGTTCCTGTCTTGAACACCCCCATCCTAGATGCGCAAAAACCCACCCTGTTTTGGCTGGGGACCTTGGTACCTTTCAGAGGCAATTCTGGGGACCTGTTCTTAGGGCGGCCCATGCAGGCCGATGCAATGTGGCCTTGCCTTCCGCATGCTCGACAGACGGCGGATCGAAACCGGCAGTCGGCCCTCCTGTGGCGTCCTCCACAGCCGAAACATCGAGGGGATGCAGGCGGTGGCCCTCTCCGATCCGGTCGCCATCTCTCCGTCGCTGGCTGGATCTTGTCCACCTCGTCCTCCTCGGACTCATCCCCCGAAGCCTCACGGGCGGCCTCCTGGTGGATCGGGACTGTCACTGGATGACTCTTCGACGACTGCAAGGCCTTCACGGCGCCTCCGACTGCTTCTTCTGCTGCGATCTCTCTGAGAGCGTCTTGGAAAGTGACGTCCGTTCTCGCAAACAGTTTCTGCTGTACTTCACGGCTTCGCAGCCCGCACACCAGTCTATCTTGAAGCCTTTCCTCCAAGTCTTGAAATGCACAAGGGCGTGCGGCCTGTCTCAAGGCCACGACGAAATCTGCAGCCGATTCGCCTGGCCGTTGGTCCCTCTGTTCGAATTGATGCCTCCACGCAATGATCGAGAGCTTGGGCTCGAAATGCTCTCGCAGCATCATTTTTAAATCGGCATATGCGATTGATTCTAAGGCTGCCGGTGCGACAAGATTCTCCGCTATTTCAAATGTCTCTTGCCCGCACACACAAAGTAAGGTAGCCGCTTTCAGGCCGTCTTCCTGGATTTTGTTTACGCGAAAGTAATTTTCAATGCGAGCTGCATACAAGCTCCAGCGTTCAGGATTCGCCCAGACAGCCCAGCTTGGACATCTTCAACTAGATGGCCTCGTCCACGCCTCTCGCCGTCAGGAATCAAGAAGGGGTCTGACGAAGCCAAGCCCGCCTCCAGCGTATGTATGCTGGCCGGCGGCCCCTCCTCCTGGATGCTGCGCTTCTTCCTGGCCTGGGTGAGTAGGCCTACTCCTGTTTCTATGGGATTCCCCACGGCGAATCCCACCTTCGTCGCCAATGTTCTGTTCTCGACACAGGCATGGAGACGAGGCAGTTTATGCAAAAAGATGTTCTTTATTTGGTACTTGCACTGAACAGAAGCAAGCGAAAGAATGGCAACATGCCCTTTTATACTTCCCCTGCAAGGGGAGGCTCAACCAATGAATGCAGGCCATTCTCCCGCCTCGCGCATGCGCACGAGGCTGGAGACAGCCTGTCTGGGTCCCGGGCAACTTATGGGCTGCCCGGGTCTATACAACCGGTCCCAGGCAAACACGTGGTCTGCCCGGGCCTCTGCAGTTATCCTGCATGTTGCCTGTGCCTTGCTGATTGACTCAGCAAGGCTCAGGACACAACATACATCTCTTCCCCTGTTTCCCAAGGTCATTCCCATCTACCATTCTCTATCTTTTAGAAATGTCAAGAAGCTAATAGCAAATTGTAGCAGCCTAATATTGTAGATAACTCTTGTTGAGTTCATTTTTCCATGATTACCGGTAAGATGGTCTATGTTTTCTCCAACACGTTCTTTGTATAGGAAAAACTTTTTCTAATTTCTTTCAGGAACTTGTTCAGGACCAGCCACTTTCTCCTACTAAAGATGGAATGGCAGATGCCATCTCTATCCTAGCAAAGTGCAGGATATCAAGGCTGATCCAGCTGTTGTAACATTTTTTTTAAAAAAAGGAAAATCCTCACATAGTAAGTCTTCCTCCTTATAGAAGACCTTCCTTCAACAATAACAACTTGCTGTTTTCTTCAACCATCAAAATCATCTTCCTAAGGCAGATGTCTCTTTCTGCCTAATGTTAGAGCTGAAATCAGCAGGCATGCCTTACTATATCTTGTTCATTGACCACCGTGATGTATTACTGTACAATCAATAGCATATTCTGCATTACACCAATTCCTCTCCAAAAAACTGAGATGTTGGCATGCACGTCAATGCATCAAAGCCACTCCACATTTATTACATTTTTCATCATCAGGGTTATTCTTTTAAAATATTGTCTATTGGTTATGTTCATCTGATATTGTTAAACTGATATTATAGTTTTTCATTAATACAAAAGAGGGATGGGATTTGGAAGGAAACAGCTGTCCTTATATGCTGCTTCTTGTTATAAATAATATTTATTGTTGAATGACAAGAGGCTCCAGGAGGCACTGGACCCCCATTGAGTTCACAGAGCCATTCTTTCCTTTACATCAGTTAGAGAGGCTATCTATGTACATCACCCAAGAAGAAGAAATTACTCACCCCATAACAGGACACAATTTGCCCAAATTTGGCACATAAAATACTGCATGCAATTCAGAAATAATGTCTAATATTTAAGTAAAAAACACTATACATTTTGCTGTAGAACTCCATCCAGTATTACAGGAATGGATAATTCAGTAGTGCAAGAAGATATCTCACTCTGCTTTCCAGTATGTTTGCACACTCCTCAAAGTTGCTCCTTTTCAGAGCAAATTTGAGGATGCAGAAGAGATTGGGAAATGGAGAGGTATGTTCTGTTGATGGATGAGGTCCTTTCAGTGGCTCAGTATGATTTGTTGGAAGATTATGATAATATAATCTCAATTCAGTCTGTTGCACGATGGTAACTTCTGAACTAATTTTCCTTTGAAAAATAAAACACATATCTATCCTAATTTCTGTCCAGAGAAAAGAAAAAGGGACTAATTATGACCAACATCGCAGAGAAGCAAACAACATGTAAAAGTAGGACAACTAGGCAATATTTCAGAATTTGAATGATTTCTTTTTAAAATGTTTCAAATTTAATTCTCACTCTGATATCAAACAAGAAAAGCAAGCTTAATTCTTGTTTGCTAATTTTAAGACATCAATGTCCTCATTTGTTTGTAAACCTCTATGTTGGATGGTGGTTAGGAAGCTCTCTATTGTTGATAACATCTTCTACATATGGAAGCTGAGAAGAGCAGAAGGTATGTAGTTCCCAGAAATGCCATGTTCAGGCCAGAGATCCATGGCCAAATTCATCTTGGGGGTTTGTGTGTGTGTGAAAAAGAAGTTGGACCTTTGTGACAATGGTTAAAGTAATCCCCACTCTGAAATTTCTGAACTCCACTATTGTCATATAGGTCTAAAACTGCCTTTCCAGCTTAGGTTGTTTTAAGGATTTTAACTGCTTGGGTTTATTGCAAATTAAGCTAATGCGTATAATTTTCTGAGAGCTGCAGTGAGCGATAGAATTCCACGATCCCCACTCCAGCCCTTCTTCCCCCACCTAGATGGGATGAAAAGGACAGGGCAAGCAGCTTTGTGCTTTAATGGGATAATATAACATGATCAGGGCATCTCATTGCATTCTGAGCATCAGTGCTTCTTCCCCCAGCCCCCGCCTTCCCCCACACTCTTCCACTTCATCAGCTATTATTGCTCTATTAACTTATTACACAGGAAGTCAGGCATAGACTGGTAGGTGGCAGTGACTTTGCAAGTCACCCAGAAAGAAATCATACTGGGATTTATTATTTTTTGCAGGTTTGGTGATATTGGGCAATCTCTTCTCCCAAATGTTCTTTAAGAAAAAGGAAAAGGAAAAACTAAAATTACAGAGTCCACTGATAATAAAGACAGGTGCTGATTTCCACAGCACAGATAGTTGAATCCCTGCGAAACTGCTCAGATTAAAAGAAAGCCCTCCCATTTCTGGCGATATCAGTAAAAAAGTGAAATATCACACTACGTAATCCTCAGGCATTAAGCAAATTGCTTTCATTTATAGAGAAAAGGGAAAACATTACTTCCCTATTATATATATAAAACTCAGTAATCATTTATGCCAAAGATTTCTATAATGTTTGATAGACAGCAACAAAAGGGAAACTGTACCAACATACTGTAATGAGAATGGCAGAATAATTTGTGGGTATCACCTTTCACTTAGAGGCTAGGAGTTCAATGGAGGGAAGTTACTGACAGCACAAAAAGCATTTCTGATAAGCGGCTACTTAATTGAAGAGCAGAAATGCGTGGGATTGCCTCTAGAATACCCAAATAGGGGTTGCTATGATATTGTTATCTTGGTAGTGAAGTTTTCCTCAGCCGGATGCCCCCCAGATGTGTTGGGACCATAAACCTCAAAAATTCCCAATCCATATTCATCCATGATTACTAGAAGTGTCTGATTCTACCTATGCCTGCCTACTGCTCCATCCGTTCCATGGGTTCTCTAACTAAAGTGTGACACTGAACACTTTTTCATCTAGAGTCCTTAAGGTTCTGTTGTTGCAAAGGTGCTTTCTTTCAAAAGCCAACTGGACTTTCTTGTTTTGCTAGAAGATGTTTTGCTTCTCATCCAAGAAGCTTCTTCAGTTCTGTTTCACTGAACAGAACAAAACTGAAGAAGCCTCTTGGATGAGAAGTGAAATGTCTCCTAGCAAAATAAGAAAGTCCAGTTGCCTTTTGAAAGAAAGCATCTTTGGGACAACCATAATTTGGACGACTGAGAATCGCCATAGATATTAAGATTCTGTTATTTTCTCAGTATAACAGAAAAGTAATCTTTCTAAAGCTGTCCCGAAATTCTAGTTCACTAAGTGAAAAATATTTCTGTTTTAAAAATATGATGCATTCTTTGATATAGTAACTAAATTAGTGGATCAGCGAAATGCTGTGGACATGGTATATTTGGATTTCAGCAGAGCATTTGACAAAATAGACCACAACCTAGTTTTTGGTAAGACACAACATGGAATAAATAGTACCACCACCAGATGGACTCACAATTGGCTGACCAGCCACACTCAGAGGGTAGTCCTCAGTAGAACTACATCTACATGGAGGGAACCATGCAGTGGAGAACCTCAAGCTTCGGTCTTGGGCCCAGTATTCTTCAACATCTTCATAAATGATACAGATGAGGAGATAGAAGGGGAACTCATTAAATTTGAAGATGACACCAAGCTGGGGGGAAGGGGGAATTGCTACGATATGGGAAGATAGACTCAAGATTCGGAAGGATCTTGACAGATTTGAGCATTGGGCCCTATTCAACAAAGATGAAGTTCGGTGGTGAGAAAGGTAAGATCCTGCACTTAGACAGGAAAAACCAAATGCATAGAATAGGCAGTACCTGGCTCAACAATAGTAACTGTGAGAGGGATCTAGGTGTCCTAGTGGACCACCACTTAAGTATGAGCCAGCAGTGTGCTGCAGCTGCCAAAAAAGCCAATGCAGTCATAGGCTGCATCAACAGAGGGATAGTATCAATATCACGTTCAGGTACCAATTGTGATCGTAAGTCAAGGACTACCTGTAACTGAGATACGAAACACCATATATTGTAGAAGTAGATCTTAAGTGTTGTGTGATCAAGAGTTATATGCACCAGAAGTGGATTCCCTGGATTGGAGTTGCTGGAATTAGCTTTTCAATCTAGGATGCTGACTGTGAAGAAAGTTATTTTCACTCCTTATGCTTTCACACAGCAGCATAATTGAGGATCTGTGATGGTCTTCATTTAGGTTGACCTTCAAAGACTGAGAACACATAAGAAGCACCATGACTCAATGAATGCTCAATTTTCAGCTGATTAGTCAGAAAGTATAAAGATCCCAATATCTCACTCTCAACTGCAAGTTCTGCAACAACAAAAAATTCTTCAATCCCATTCCACACAAAAAGCAAACAGAACAAATGGCTGACAACCCTTCCCATTCATCATCTGTGTATTTCTTTGATCCATTGTAAAATTAAAAATTAAAAAACTTCCTATAAGAGAAAGCTGGCAGCAAAGGGGCAATTTCTGCTGTATTTAAAAAACCTCTTGTGAAAAGAAAAATATGTTACACAAGAGCATTCCTGGCAAGCAGAGTTTGTCAAAATGATAGAATGTAGTTCACAAAGCAGCTCTGCCCGACATAATTGTGCAGTGTCATGACATACATGACACTCCTGTACCTGTCATGTAAGTTCAAAAGGGATGGAGTTTGCAACATGCAACCCTTGCTGCTTGCAGACATCTGTATTGTTATGTTTTTTTGTAACCAGTCTTTTTCCCCCCCTAGTATTTTTAATCGTGGCTGCATGTTATACTGCAGTGGATAGAGTAGCTGAGATACATTCCCAGTAATGTTTCCAAACAACCTCAGGGAGGGTTTAGAGGAACGATTGCCCTGAGCCAGAAAGCAGGGCAAGGCAAACATTTTCACCAGAATGGAAAGAAAGTGTTTGCAAAGCCTTGGCCCCATAGAAGGGAAAAACCAGCTTTGCTCTGGCTCCAAATTAACCACAGCAAGAGACAGAAGAGATGCAGCTCATCTCTTAAGATCAGCAAATGTCATGCAGTCACCATAGCCCAGAGCTGCTTCTTAACTGTTGCAAACCTTTTCTATAGTGAGGCCCTTGCAGTACCGCCACTGTGCTGAATTTAACTGTAGTAATCCTGGGGAATAATTGTCACCCTTTTGGTCTCAGACATTGGTCCATTTCAAATGAGGGTTCGTTCTACTGAGTTTATGTGCTACCAACCAGTTCTCGAGAGCTATTAGAAAGCTACACCAGCATGAAATGGGTTGTCTCCATTGCTGTCCCCTAGGTTGCCTCTGTCCTACCTGTTCCAAGTAGCTGAATGGAGTCATGTTGGATATGCAAGTGCAGTATAGGATAGGCCAAGTGGCTGTTGCACCCTCTGGCTTTGCTGCTCTCTCTCTCTCTTCAGCAGATCATCAAACAGTAAGAAGTGCCACCAGTCATGGCACTACAGCAGGAACAGGACGGCTGTCTCTAAAGAGCTTTGTGCACTGCGCTGTCATATCCTATTCTGTCATAATACATTTGCTAAGTATTTGATAAGTATAACAAATGCAGGCATGTGCATGCTCCTAAGTTGCTAAGAGGTTTCTGGCTGTAGAAGAATCTTAGTTTTATTAAACTTCAGAAAGATTGTAATTATCATTTTTTTAAAAATATATTTCTTTTTAAAAATCTCTCCATCTCTCCATTTCTTTATCTATCCATCTATCTATCTATCTATCTATCTATCTATCTATCTATCTATCTATCTATCTATCTATCTATCTATCTATCTATCTATCTATCTATCTATCTATCTATCTATCTATCTATCTATCTATCAATCATCTCAGGTTAATACATCATATAATTTCCTTACAAAAGCTCTGATATATTTTGTAAACAATGAATTAAAGCTAAGTCATATGGAACCATATTGTCTGGTCTTGCCTCTCTTTTAAAAGGTGACAGCTGGGAATTTTGTTAAGCCAACATTTACAGGCTTGGTCACCAGCATTCTCTCAGGAACACATGCTCCCTTTTTTTTTTAAATAGTCCAAATTCAATACATTCAATGTTCTTCATAGATTGTAGGATTGCAGGTTTTTCAGCTATAACGAAAGAAAACATTACAATATTTTGCCACCTTTAATAACCTGATCCATCATTGTAATAACATCATTGATTAGGTATCATATCTAAATTCCTTCAAATTTATTACATTCCCCAACATAAAAAAGACGAGAACCAACCTTTTGCTGAACTAACCAAGTTTCTTTTATCATAAGAAACATATCTAGGTATCCTTAAAATTTGAAACTATTGATTGGGCAACCTCGGTTAAATAAATTCCTTTGATTTGTTAGGAAATCCAGACATGCTGGGGTCCAACACTAAATTAAAAACAAAAGGCAGTAAAGGACATATTTGACAAGTTCCATGTTGCAGCTTAATTACTAGTAAAATAAGCCCTTTAATAATTACATAAGCAGAAGGTTTAAAATAATAAATTATAATCCAAGAAATAAATTCCATAAGCAACATATGAACTGAACACTTAATTTGAACCATATTGACTGCTTTGTTTCACACTCAATGATACTAATACTGAAAATTCATGTGTATCATCCAGGAGTCTAATTCTCCTGGGATTCTAAGCTTCTAAGAAATGCTTTACACTATCTCCTAAAAATCGGATACAATATATGTTTTCTTTAACTAAGAGAAACCCTTTTAAAACAAGTTATGAGAAGATGATACTTTGGTCCTACAACAAAGACTTAGTTGGTAATTTTTAAAATGTTTAAAAATTAATTTTTTAAATTTAATTTTTAAAATCTGTTCAGAATTCATGGTTTGTTGCACAGTCATCCAGATGTTTAGACTGGATTTGGCATTTTTGTTCACCAATTGAATCCTTCCCAAGGACCTGGGATAGGCAGATATTCTTGTTTGATGGTGTTAAAGGTATTGTCATGGGATGTAAGCTGTTCCAACTAAAGCTGCCTTTTCATTAACTGATAGTGATTTTGTCAGTGAGGATGATATTCAAGTGGTGCTCCAGTTGTTTTGGGATTGCACCCAAGGTGTTTATTACTATTGCTAGTAACTTGGCTTTCTTTTGCCACAGTCATTCTATTTCTACTTGCAAGTCTTTGTATTTTGTGATTTACTCCAGTTTTTTCTCTTCTATTCTGCTGTCTCCAGATACTGCCACATCTGCTATCCAGAGTTTTTTGTCTTTCTTATTGACAACTGAGGTGTTATATCTATTGTCAGCTTAGATTTGCAATATGTATTCTGAGAGAAAGAAAGAAGCTGGTGTGGTAATGAGGTTCCAAAGGCCATTTCCTCAGTAGACATGTACAATCTTCTGGCATCACCTAACTGTTTTTGAGGCCATATCAAAACCTGTTCTCATTTCTGTATTCTGGCACAATGGTTGGATAACTTTAGAAGTTGCTGTAAGTCACATGAAAAAATGGCATTTAGTTCCAAAAATGAAGGATGGGGGGGGCGAGAGAGGAGAGGAGAGGGAGGGAATTGGAGGATGTACTGACTCGCTCAATGGTAGGATGGAATACTGTACAGCAGTGAATACCCTCATGTAACAACATAAAAAACAACGTAGTATGCTTGTCAGTCACAGTTGGGAACTTTGCTAAAGTATCCTTTGTCCAGGATGCATTTTGGACTAGTTTATTTTCATAAATTAGACCATTTCATCATATCAGAAGTCAGAATTAGAAAGTGATTTTCAATCCAGAAGTCTCACCTAATCTGCACACTTTGACAGATTACAACTCAGTACCATTTCTGGGCTGACAGCAATAAACAAGATTATCTGTGGCTACTTACTACAAATACATTTTTTTTAAATCTCCTTTTTAGATTTGCTGTTGAAGCCATGAACCCATTCACTAGCTTCTTCTATTACACATTGGCCACAACGAAGCAGTGGCACTAAGCGTTCCAAACTACAATGTTCTTAGATTTTAGAGCTAATACTGCCTGGAACAAAACTCACAGTGAAATCATGCCATCCGCAGACTGGACAAAAGTACCCCATGGCATGGGTGTGTTTGGGGATATCATTACCTAAAAGAAAAAGCATTTGGTGAACTACTGTTTTTTGCCTGCTTTTTAATCATTGGAAAGGAAGGATACAGCATTTATACATTGCTGCAGTTGTAGCCTTATTTTGTGTTGAAACTAGTTTATGGGTACTTCTTACAGGGGTTTCATTTCTTTAGTACAAGTGCATCCTGTTCTTCTTCCATCACTAATCACAAGTTGTCTAGGGTTTGAAAGTAGGTTCCCACAAAGGGAGTGTCCAAACTCTGGTTTGCTTAATCTCAGCCTTTTATACCTCAACACCATTCTACAGAATCTAATATTTTTGATCCTGAGTAACCCAATTGCTTTCTATCTAATGATTGACTACCTATTTGAAACAACACTTGTGTGCACTACTGAGCAACTGGGCAGAGGATGAAAAGTTGAAATGCTACGGTTCTCCAGAACAGCACTGCACTTCCGTTTGGAGGATGTTCTTCCATGCTTTTGGGTGGTGCTAGTAAGCTGAAGCAAAAACAAGAGCAAATGCAGTTCATTCTAAGAAGACGTAATTTGATTAGTACTAAAACTGATATGTGCGGTATACACATGCCATTCTTCTTTTTACAGAAAATATTGCAATTAACATAACTCAAATGGAATTAGAATCTAAAATTTGCAACAACAAAAAAGACGCATGATGGCCATGAACCCCAGCGGATGGAAAATCTTATGCATTTGTACAATTTCAAACATACATCTAGAAGTATCTGTTTGTTATGCATATTTACAAATTATGTTCACAAATTTGCCTGCTGATTAACATGAATACGATGTGTGTGGGTGGCATCTGTCAATGATAATTGGAAAAGGGAAGTGATAGTGAAACCTTCCCAAATGCCTCCTAGACTCTCTTATACATTTCTCAGTCTCCATTTAGGAGAAATGACCATTTTTATGGCGGTTGTTATGCGAATCACATAGTTATTTAGAATAGAATAGAATAGAATAGAATAGAATAGAATAGAATAGAATAGAATAGAATAGAATAGAATAGAATAGAATAGAATAGAATAGAATAGAACTGGAAAGGATCTTGGAGGTCTTCTAGTCCAGCCCCCTGCTCGAGCAGGAGAACCTATACCATTTCAAACAATTGACTGTCCAGTCTCTTCTTAAAAACCTCCAGTGATGGAGCACCCACGATTTCTGAGGGCAAGCTGGAATTCCACTAGTTAATTGTCCTCACTGTTAGGAAGTTTCTCCTTAATTCCAGGTTGCTTCTCTCTTTAGTCAATTTCCAACCATTGTTTCTTGTCCTGCCCTCTGGTGCTTTGGAGAATAGTTTGTCACCCTCTTCTTTGTGGCAGCCCCTCAAATACTGGAATGCTGCTATCATGTCACCCCTATTTCTTCTTTTCTTTAGACTAGCCAAACCCAAATCCTGCAGCCATTCTTTGTATGTTTTAGTCTCCAGGCCTTGGATCATTTAGTTGTTATCATCATATTAAGCAAATCCAGACTCCCCAATGGGAATCTTTTGTTGGAAATCAGCAAAAAAAAAGGTCACAAATGGCAATCACATGACCACAGAATGCTGTAACCACTTGTAAATGAGAGCCAGTTGCTAAGCATGATCAAATATCAGTTGTGATCACATGACTGCAAGGCTGGTAGAACAGTCAAAAGTGTGACTATAGATCATAAGTCAATTTTTCCGAGGCCACTGTAACTTTAAACCGTTGTTAAACAGTCTTAAGTCAAGGACTACCTGTAAAAAATTATTGCACCAGCCCTCCTTGGTTGGATATCTCCATGGCATCTGTATGGTTTTTCTATAACTCACAGAGAGGGAGGGAACACGTGAGGTCTCCAAACCTGTTGAACATTAATGATATTTTTACTGAAAATTCACTTGGTTTCCCATCATGGTACAGGAATAAACAGAGAAAATCTGCAATGCAAGTCCCTCTTTTTCTTTTTTAAGAGCGAGACAAACTAGTCTCCTCCTTCAATCTTTTTTTTTTTAAAAAAAAAAAATCTGAGTCTTACTCTTGAGCATGATATAGCTGAATCCATTTTACATTGTAGGTCCACCAACTCCAGACTTCAGCAAATGAAATCTGATGTGATCATCAGCTATCAGATGTTGCCCACATTTGCTATACAAGGAGAGGAATAGATTTTCATTTTAGAATCCCACACTTTGCAGAGTTTTGTAAAGCTTCATAAGAACAAAACAGCTTACAGAACTGTATTTATTAAAGGAGCTTATTTGGGGAAAGCACATAAAACACCTCATTGTATTATTGAAAAGTGGGAAAGGCCTTTGATTGTGCTGATCACATCAAGCTGTGGAAAGTGCTCTGAAAAATGGGAATGACCGATGGCACCTAATCAATCAACTAATCAAAGGAACATAGGGATTTGGGAGGGATTAAATTACAGGCACACACGATAACACGATAAAACAGACCTCTATCTGGGCACCATAGCAAAACCAATATGGTTAGATCTGGTCATCTCTTCCAGAGAATTTTGCAACAAGACATTCCAGATCTGAATTTGGGACTTTTTATTTATAAAATACATTCCACTGTTTTTTTATTTCCAGTTTAGGGGCTAGAAGTAGAGACTGAGCAAAGGCACCCGAGTAGCTCTGACTGTCTTGAGATCAGTTCCAACCTGATTATTCATTAGATTGTCCCTGTCTGCCTCCTACCCTTATCTATTCCTTCTCGACTTCTAAGTGATCAATTAAAGCAATTTGCACAAAGAAACTATAAAACCTCAGGGCTGTTCTTCGTGTGTGTGGGAGCTGGGGGGGGGGGAAATAGCCATAGAAAGCCTTTCGAGTACACCCCATTGCTTTGAGAAGAGAAGGAACTCCGTATCGTTTATTAACACCACAGGGTAGATAGCAGTCCAGGGTCTCCTCAAATTGCCTCAAGTGCCTCAGTAGATCAACATTAAGTGGGCCAGTGCACAGCAGGGGGAAAATTGAATTTACTTTTAAGCATTAACTAAAGGATGCAGCCTCTCTTTAAACTGCCCCTTCTTCCTTGCTAATGCTCGTGCAAAAGTCATGCTGATAATGAAATAGCTGATTTAAACAAAGCCAATGTATTTTTAGCACAATAACAAAACCATCCATGATCTCTAATTAGGCAGACGGTGAGAAAGAAGATGCTAGTCTTGCATTAGCTGGGGCTTGACTCCAATTCTAATGTGCTCTTATTCTGCAGCAGAAAGCATTTCTTTTTGTACTTTTATCGCTTTGGTCTGGCTTGGAGCCTTAGGTAAATAACAGTCCAGGTCACAGAGGAGTAGTTCTGCTGGGGTGGTACACTGCAGTTAGGTAGTGCAATGGGATAATGCATTGTAATGTCAATTACTGTGATTTGCTGCTCTGTGATTCACAGATATGATTGCATCTAATTTCAGGAATAAGTGGAGCCGTCTGCTCTTTTCTATTCATTCAGAATCCCTTCACTGGCATTCAAATGACTCCCGCCTTCGCCACCTTAAAGGAAAAAAAAAAAGAAAATCAAAGGACCCATCCGGTGGCATAGCAAGACTTTCTCCAGTGTGCTTTCCTGCTATAAATTATCTTTCGGGGAGAGGGGGGGGGGATTTGGTGTAAACAGCAGTCCCTAATCCATCAATATGAAATAAATTAGCTGGATAGTCCCTCCAAATTATTTTCAGCAAATTAGTCTATTCTGGGGTGGGCCAGCTCTAGACGGTCCCACTCTCTAACAGCAAACTTCCTAACCTCTCCCCCCCCCCCCCCCACACACACACACACCGGAAGCAGATCACAAGATTAGCTTAGCTATCTCCAAGAAGGGGCTACTTTCAGAGTATACTGAAGAATATCTATGGTCTTTAACCACTTTCCAACTTTGACCAAAACTGAAATAAAGACATTTTAATTGAATTGGAATTTCATAATATAAAGGCTGCCTATATTTTCTCTCTGCTTTTCACTTTCCACAAAGGATGGAAGCAAGTCGTAAAAATCGTTGGATTTTATATTTCCAAAAGTTATTTTTCATTGGGGAGTGATGCTCAGAGTGCTGCACAAGATAGGATTCTCCTTATTTTATCATCACAATTCTGTGGGACAGGTGGTATTGAAAGCAGTAGCTGGCCCGATATGATTTCCTTTGTGGAATAGGGAGTTAAATTGATTTCTCTGTATCCATCCTGTATCTTAAGAACAATACTAGAAATCTTTGAGGGAATGCCTGCTGCAATCTATTTCAGGGATGGATCTGACAAAATCCTGTGTTCATAATTTCCAGCTTCCATCGAGAATGCAAGAGATAATAGATAAAGTTTGAAAAGCAGAACATATTTCTTCCTCTTTTATGTGGGTATTTTTTTTAATTTGTCCATTAATATGATGAACAGGTTGCCCTTCTGCTTTAAACTAGTGAAGATGGGCATCTGATATTGGTATCAAGGCACCCAGGAAAAATGGAGGAAGCATTTCCATCAAACAGATAACAGCTTGGTCTTACTACTTACTTACTTACTTCAAAAGATGGGAAAAGATAATTCTATAATTGCAAATTATTCATCATTTGCCTACATTTGTCCTGTACTTAGTTTTAATCACATTTTGTATTTGGGAAAACTGGACCATGATTTCATAGAATTAAGTTCCACTGAAGTTAGAGCTGTGTTTTTAGAACAATCTTTACCTTTTTCATACCTTTTTCATAGCAAAAGTTCAAAATAGCCAGATCTGCTTCACAGGCTGTTGTTGGGGAAAATAGGAAGAGGGACCATCATAGACCACCTTGTGTTCTAGAAGGAAGGAAAAATAGAGTATGAAACCAAACAAACAAACAAGCACATAAATCTCATCATTTGTGGCCATTAAAAAAATGAAAGAAAACGGATTTTTATAAACTAAGTCCAACATCCTGAATCTTAATTTGTCAAACAAGTTTACTTTTGATATCACTTTCCTAAGCTTCTGCTGACTCGATTTCCCGCAGCCCTTTCTCCCAAGGATTAATATCTTTAAAACGTTGCAGCTGAACAGAAGGGATCTGCTGTGGAGAGCCAGATGGGCAGGGGTCAGGGATAAAGCATGAATTGCACCTAGCTCGAAAAATTTTAAGGAAATAAGAGAAAGGAAATCATGTTAAGCTGAGGCCTCCAATTGCCTCCCCTTCTGAATGCCTCTTTGTACTGAACAGCAATGAATCCAACCGTTTGTCTGGGTGTCTGTCCTGGCCTCCATAGACTTTGCAACATGGCAACAAAATCATGTGCATGAACTTGCAGTGAGCTGTCACGAACATTTAATCTGACACTGAACATGCTTCCCAAGAAGGAAAGGAAAAGATGTGGTCTAGGTATGGCAATATGTACATGTGTGTACATGGCAGCCTGATACCAAGGGGGAAGGCAGAGAGGGACAGAGAGACTTCAGTTCTAAATCGATTTTCCAAAACAGAAAGATTTAGAAGACAGATCACAATGACTGTTCAATATTATGCCTGCATTGCTCTGGAGGAGCAGCTAACAGGGCAGTGAACTGAAATGAAAAATTGTCCAGCTCTTCACCCCAGCTCTTTTTATTTCTTTTAGCTTCCCAGACTCCCTCTGGTGTCCATTCAGAAGCGTGTCTGTCTTTCTGCCCCTGTAAGGGAAAGCCCGACGTCACCACTTGCCATGTGTACTGGCGGCAACTTCCCTACATGAGTCAGACATTTGAATACATCATCCCTGAAGCAGATGTGTTGAAGTAGAAAGAGAGAGACAGAGAAGGAGAGAATAACAGTAAGAGACAGCTATCACCAGATGGGAGAACTTTCTGGGAGGAAACTGGCAAATAACTCATTGCTACCCATAGGAGAACCAAACCCCATAGGAGATGCTGGGACCTACTTGAGTCTTGAGCTTTTTGAGGCAGTCTGATGTCTGCTCCTTTCTGGCTCCACCCCAAGAATTTATAATTGCTCCGAAGAGTCCTCATTCTTTGTTTGAAAGATCAGAGGCATCAAGGAGGTTGAATTCTCTGAGAAAAGAGAGTATGAGAAAAGTCTGTATTGGGAAGCAAGTAGCCCATCAGTGCCTTTCTAAAAGTTACTGTGGGTATTCAGGAAAAAGTGATGGGGAACATTTTCAGTGCTATAACACAGCATTCCTTGGCTTCTGCCTTCTGAGTGAGATAATAAGGGTGGAATTAATTGCCCCAAAGTAGAATCCACCAAACATTTTTATAAATGCATGCAAGGGTTGAACTTCTCTTGAAAGAAAAAAAAGAGAGGGAAACTCTTAGAAAAAACTACAGCATAGCCTGGGTCTACACAGTTTTACTATAAATTCTATGAGGCATAAAACACACAAATGCCCATATATTTATATCTCAGTTCAATTTAATATGTCTTGCTTTATTTCTCTTTATATCTATTTTTATTATGAAGCTCTCCTTTGGCAAAGACCCAAATATTTATTGTCTGGAAATGACAGTCTCTATTATGGACGATCCCCACGAAAAGAAGCATCCAATGAAAAGAAGATCCCTATGAAATTTCAAGGGGGCCTATTTCTGCTGCCTCCCCAACACAGAAACATACTGCACAGTATACCAGCAATTGTCCCCGTCCACTTAATGTCCCTTGTGCCATAAAGGTTGTAGAAATCCTTCAACAGTGCACCTACGAGGTAGTCAGCTGAGAGAGCGCTGGTGATCTCAACCATGCTTGCATTCCAACAGAAAGCGAAGAGTTGGAAGGAAGTAATTCATACAACTGCATGCTTAGTGCAGCAATCCAGCTTAAAAATATTCCCCAAAGGTAGCTTTGCTTGAACCTACCCAGCGCAGAGGAGCTTGCCCCTCCCTGGCCACTCTTGATCTGCTTCTACCATTAGGATCTTTTCTCCTATTGTTTTATCTGACTCTGCCCTCCCTTTAATTTAAAATCAGCCTGAACGCTGAGCGTTCAAGAAAATGCTTTGAATGAGCAAACTAAGAGACTCTTAGTTCAATTCTTATTGCTGGGTATTAAAAACAGGAAATCAGTAATAGTGATTTGTTTTTCTCAGATATTAGATGCTTAGGAACTTTTAGCTAATCACATTTCCTGAAACACATAATCATCTATTTCCCCTCAATCATATTTTTGTCTCGTTTTATTAGTGCTGCCATGAACTAACTTACAAACAAAAACACACAAACACTTAGAAAACGCACAGAAAATGACAGAAAATATCATACTGAACATGCTCAGAGTTATTTTTAATTGACATCTCACTACATTATCTCTTGAGCTAAAGCAAATGATGGTAAATAAGAGGGCAAAAAGAAGAACCCTTAAAGCAGTTTCAAATCAAACCAGCTACACATGATAAAGCCTAGCATCTGGAGCTTCTAATAATGGGTTAAGCATAATAATTTCATAATGATTATATGCTAATCCTGATCCATTTATGCAAGTATGTAGTCTTTGCTCAGCTCTCCACCACTATCGTTAATATGTCTTTAGGGAGGAGAAGGGAGTATGTTGGGTGATGGGGTGGAGGTGAAAACAACTTCTAAACCAACTCAGGATTCTTTCTAACCAACAAATGAAGGTTAGGCTGAATATATTTTTAATCAATGAATCCCTATAAAGTTATTAAAAATGGTACTTTTTTGGAGCAGGAATACAATTGCAAAAACAGGAGAGGTCACCACTACCAAACAATGTAAGCAAAAATGTTTGTATTAATATCTCAACTGCCTTTCAGGCTTGCGCTTGCCTGTCTCTGCAAAGCCCATTAACTCACTCTCACTCTCGGATGGCTCGATCCTTTGATGTGTGTAGATGTGTCTAATTGGCTACAGAGAAAAAAACAAAATCAAAAGTCTCCGCTTCTCTTTCAACAGAATTGAGAAGTGATGAATTGCTTCCTAAAATATCCAGGCAGATTATTTCTAATAGCAACAAAGATTTGTGTTGCTGTTGCTGTTTAAATAGGTGTTATTGAGACAATGCACTATAAAATCCAAACAAGAACTAGAATTATCTTGATGATTAATCTAAATATAATGGATCCTCCATCCGAGTACCAGACTGAAATATTTCTCTGATCAAAGGTTGATAAGAAATACATTTTCAATGTCTTGTAATGAGATGCGTGTTTTGTTTGTTTGTTTGTTTAAAGCCTATTTGGACCGGGATTAAGACAGTGATAGTGAACCTTTTGGGCTCAATATGTCAAAAATTCAGAAAATGCCTAACTTGACTCTGTCACCCCACCCTTGAACAAAAGAGAAACAATTCTTTACATATTCATTTATTTAAAAAAAAAGATAAATTGAGGCAGCTCTATGATGCATGAAGCTCTCGTTCCTGAGGCAGCTTTGCAGAATGTTCCTCCACAGCCTCCAAAAACCACACAAAAGCCTCCCTGTTCTTGTGCAATTTTCAAAGACTCCAGAGGCCGCGCAAGAGCACAATCCTCTTGTCCAACCTCTTGAGGGTCCAGTGGCTGGGTGAAAGCACACCTCCTTATTATGTAGCCTCCACAACCTTCAAAAAATTCACAAGAATGGGGTGTGCCTTCAAGATTAGTTGTTGTCAGATATTGGTGAATGCTGGCATGTCACCCAAAAAGTTGTGGATAAGTTCACTATCGCTGGAGTAGAAAAAAGGTCATACAGAAAGATGTGCTGGATTTTGACAGCTTTGTATATGGGTACATATGTAAAGGTACTGTATGTATGAATATGTGGGCAAGGGAAACACATTTCAGAAAGTGAGGTAAATGTGCAAATGTGAATCTAATCCATTTGCCTGGATTCATGTTCAACCTACAGGCCAAAGTAGATTCTCCACTTTGAAGCTAGTTTTTTTTTTTTTTAAGGGGAGCTATAACCAATATTTCAGTCTGAGTTTTGAGCATCAGCTGAAGTGATCTTACTCACTTGTTCATCACAACAGAGGGATAGTCTTCTGATTGGTGACCGAGCCCCAAGAGATACATGGCTGTTTCCATCTGGGACTGCTTTAAAAGGGACGTTAACATTTTCTTGTTCTTGCTGTTTAATTGAACATATTTTGTGATATCTGATGTGCTTCTGAATATTATTCCATTTTATTTTACTTCAAATAGATTTAAAGCGCTTTTATAAATGATTAACTCTGAAGAAAGTAATGGCAAACCGTATCCATTTATGGCCAAAAAAAATGGATGCATTCAAGCTTAACATTGAAAAGCGGATCTTCCGATCAGCAGGTAGCAGTACCCGCCTGATCTCCTTGGATTCTGAAGCTAAGCAAATCAGCTTGCTTAGTCGGACTTAGTAGAACTTGGACCTAGTCCTTGATCTAAAATTTGGCTCCCCATGAAAGCCAGTTGAGACTGAGAAGTTGAAGAAAGAATGTCAGAGGAAAACAATGGGAAAACACTCCCATGTAGCTGCCAAGAAAACCACATAGATGTTTCCGTAAAGTATCCTAATTTGAATTGCATTTCATTGTGGTGTAAACCATCTTAAGAAGACTATTATCTTAAGGCAGCTAAGAAATACCATTGGTCTTATAGAATCAATCTTTGGAGCAAAATCTAATCTTCTTTTTTCAATAATTCTCCATACTATTTGAGGTTCTGAAACAATGACACTTTGGGATACATTCTTTCCCTGCAGTGAAGAGAACTCAGCTTAGGGTCATCAGCGGGGATATTTTTCCAGGTCAAAGACTGATTTCCTATCTAGAGTTGGTCTCAGGAGCTGTCTCTCAATGTGAGTGGAGCTAAGGTCAGGGGGGACATAGTCAAAACAAAGAAAGGAAGCCCACATAATCATCTCCAATATGGTGGTGAGAGTAATCTTTTCCAGTGGCTGTTGGAGACTGAAGATAGAGTAACTTTTGGCTATCAAGCTGAGTTATCCTGTCAGCCTGTCAATGGCTCTTAGCAAGTTTGTGAAGAACAGCAGTAGATAATTCCAAACAGAATTATCTACAATATCTCTGAAATTCTTCCTCATTTGCAAACTGTGGAGCTCCAGAATTATCACTGTTTTGCATTTTGCCTTCAGTTCAATATTATTTTGAATCAAGTTAAAAAAAAATTAGGGGAAGCCTCCATTTTACACTAAAAAGCATTGAAAAAGAATTAAATCTATTTCTTGCACAGAATGCCTTGCCAAAGTGCTGGACCAGAGCTGAACAGCCCATTGACTTAGGTTCCTGCTATTGCTGAAGGTATGGGAAACAGGAAGCATTCCCATTTGCCAATTGTGTTGCCATAATCATAACTTAGTTTCAAACATTCTTCCATTTGAAAGCATCAAGGAAAATCTCCAAGGCTAGCCTTGCAGCAGAGATTTTGCTATAAAAGATAGCTTGTGCTTTTTACTAGGAATGGAAGATAACACTACTGGTTTGTGCACTCAGGTGTTACCCTATTTCATTCACTATCTGCATGAATATTTGTACTTCTTTCCCTAATGTACAGAACCGCTTCATGTATTTCCTCATTCTGCTAGGAAACATTTCACTGTAATAATGAAAATTTCCATATCCTGCTTCCAGCTCTTTCAAGGACTCTTAGAATTAGCATCTACTGCTAGGTGCTACTCCTACATGTTACTTTTGATGTAATTAATGCATGAAATTTAAATGAATATCACTATTCTTGTTCCCAGCAAATATGCACACAGTTTTTCCACAAAAACTAAATGGAAACAGTGAAGCTTAAGAGAGCCACACACCCTTCTGTGCAGCAACTTTTGACAGATGCATCCCACCACTAGTTATACTACTAAAGTTTTTCAAATGGGAAGTGTGTTTCATGTAACATAATCAAACACTTTTTCAGAAGTAGATTTTGTTTTCTACATCAATGGCAAAGGCAGCAAGTTCTTTCCAATTTTTAATTACAGTTAAAGGCAATGCAGAAAATTTGCCGCCTATATGGAATTACAATCTGAGTAATTTATTTATTATGTATTTATTGAATTTATTTGCCACCCACCTTGTAACAAAACAACTATGGCCAGCAATAACCCGTGCACATCTTCTTTAATACAGAGGATGACCTGGCTGCAGAGTTATTGCCTATTTTGCATCTAGTAGATGATTCCCTGATCCACCCACCCACCCAGCTGTTGGGCAAACAACTGGGAGGCAGTCATTATCCTCTTCTGTCTGGCAAATTTCATTTGGAAATATGGCCTGTGTGTCAGGCATGTGTACAGGAATACAGGTGTACTGGGAAGATTCTGCTGACCTGCGTTCCAAGATCTGCTGGTCCCGGCTGTGTGCCCTCAGTATCAGGACTGTGCCCTGATTTCCTTGTGCATGTTTCCCTCCTGGCTCTTCTGCTCCATTACTTAGTGCCCCTCAGGTGTTGTGTTATAAGTGCAGTTCCCTTTTCCCTTCATTAAAGTGTTGGCTTCCTTGCGAGGAGTGTGAGGACATTTTCTTCACATAGGCTTCTTGGGAAAGTTGATCTGGTGGTTGGGGAGGATGGGCTTCTAAGTGTTCCTGGAAGCTTATCTTCTGCCCTTGGCTGCCCAGGAAGAGATGCTGGG
This sequence comes from Azemiops feae, assembly GCA_023970755.1. Lineage (NCBI taxonomy): Eukaryota > Metazoa > Chordata > Lepidosauria > Squamata > Viperidae > Azemiops > Azemiops feae. The sequence goes on along the minus strand of JALGBA010000717.1, from coordinate 54,765 downwards.
CGACAATAGACAATGTGGATGGTGTGTAGAAGAAGCAGGGCAGAGGGCGACTGAGGAAAAGGAGGCTGTGGGAAGGAGTGTGCAGCAAACTAAATGACAAATGTAAGTTTTCACAGCAGTAGTTCTCTCTGCACTACCACTTCACTTCTTTTTTCTGATGAATGTTGTTTTGTGCATTTCTCCCCTTTTCCCATGTTATTCATAAATGATATAGATAGATGATAGATGATAGATGATAGATAGATAGATAGATAGATAGATAGATAGATAGATAGATAGATAGATAGATAGATAGATAGATAGATAGATAGATAGATAGATAGATAGATAGATAGATAGATAGATAATGATTATTCATTATTCTGACAAATGCTTGACACTCTCCAGTATTGCCTTCCAACACACTAATCTTGGGAAACCTATAATTTTCACTAGTACCTTTTTCATAATAGGAACATCCACCTTTACAGTAATCTCTTCAAGGGAGAGAAATCAAGCTGGTAGGTATTGTGAACAGCCTAGAAAAGGGTGAACTGCCTACTGTCTTGTTCATTGTTTGAATAGGCATCTTCTAAAATACTCTATTTCCATGTACAGGTTTTGTCCATCTCACTAGTACAAAAACTCCTGGGAAAAAGGAAGGAAGGAAAAGGGAGATGCTACAGTACTAGCATATATGGATTCTTGATTATTTTCACATAAACCAGGTGTTCTGCAAATTGTAGCTCCAATCTCTTATTTTGTCTGCTGACTGTCTACCACATTGGACAGTAGCAAATAACAAGCAATCAGGTAGTCTCTCTTGAATGCTAGGGTCAGCAAACACACCCAGCCCATAATCAGTTCAGCTCCTCAAAGAAAATACACATTAATTAGAAGGGTTCCAGAAAGTAAACCATGAGTGTTCCCAACATTATGTAAACATAAACTTAGTGGTTCCAGATGGTGTGGATGTGGGTTCAAAGCTTAAATTAGATGGAATTGTTAAGTTACTCCATCAGTGCATAAGAGGCATCACTTCAGCACATCTAACAGAGTTATTGCTTGTCTTCTTGCTTATACAATAGCTTTCCAAATAAGGCAATGTTCAGGATTACCCAAACTATGAAGATTCCATAACTGTATTCCTTCCCTTGCTTGTACGGGAGCATTTAGAACAGTGTTACCTCTCTTTATGTATCTGGGGGCAATGTCTGCTGGAGATGAAGTTTGATGGGATGGGATGGACAATAAAATAGCAACTCAGAAGACCTTGGCTGTAGAGATAGTGGCTTATTTGCACAACACACTTTTCCAAGTTTATCTTAATCTGCTTTACAAGTTAACCCAATTTTCTGGGATCATGCAACACCCAGAGGTGTAAATTACCCACACAGGCTGGACTAAAATAGGTTTGTGTGTAGGCAGTCAGTTACCACTTGTTTTAGGGTAATAGTTGTAAATTCAATCTTTATTAAAACTTAAGTTTTTTGAAAATTTGGGACAATTCATCCAATTCCAGATCCAGCCTATATTAAGTACTTTCAAGTATCATTGTGCCTCAGACAAACCACTGAATGAGAAGAGAGCTATTTTCAGTGGACATGGCCACCTGTTATTATCTTAATAGAGGGAAGGCTGCTTGGCGCCTCATTTGTGGCCCCTCAGCATCTTAAGATTATAATGCTCAAACTGGCCAAATGTTTGTCCTTTATGTTGAGTGATCTTTCAGATTTGAGGTGGGTTTCAGGGGTGAAGATAAGTAGTGGTTTACCTTCCAGAGGACACCTCCCACATTTCCTTAATGCCCCTGCTCAAAAGCATAAAGCAATATGGCATTTCAGCCATGCTGTGTGGCATCCTGACACTCACTACATCAAGTAGCTGAGTAGCAGCTCCTCCTCCCTCTGACCAACCTGTACAATAACTGAGAAAAGTTACGTTGAAAGGCAAATGATACTAAGGTTGGATGCTTTCAGTATCAATTCAGTGCCTATTAGCCCAACTCTTTCTCAGCTAGCATTCTACAGCTTAAACGTCCCTGTTTCTTTCCAAGTGATCTTGGAACACAGGCATTTACATCTGATTTTAATGAAACTTGAAACGTTGTTGTTTTCAGTCTCTTAATGAAGAAGCTGAACCTTTCCAGGACTTGGTTACAATTAGTGTGTTTGTGTGTGTGTGTATGAATGTGTATATACTGAAACAGTGCTCATTATCACGAGCAATGTTAATCTAGTTACCAGCTGTAAAATTAATCCTTCACCGTTTGCACATCATTTTATGCCTGAACGTGTAAACCTAGAAAAGAAAAGAGGAACCTGCTGGAATCTGGTCCTTTTTTCACAAAAGCCTTCGCAGAGAAAAACTTAGCCAAGGCAGCTGCTTATGTGGATCATTATGTTAACAGAAAAGCCACTTGAAAGCCTTGTTGGCTTCTCAACGCCTCAAGCGCACAAAGTGTAATCACATTTGGAGTATCAGTTTAAAAAAAAAAAAAGCAGCAAGGTAAAGAGCTGATCGACAGTCACTAGCAAAAGGGCCTTCATTTCCTCCTTTGACATTTCAACATTTCTATTTGTGTAAGTTTCCCTCAGGCATTCTGGCAAGCCCAGCTTTTCAGGGTGGACAGGTCATTTCCATTGGCTGTGGCATTGGTTGGCCTGAAGCAATTTCATATACTGTTTGTTTATACCCTTACTGATTTTTGTACATATACAGCATACATATATATATATACAAGATTAAACATCAGGAATTGGCTACAGCTCCTTGTGAAATGTGTGTGCATGAGAGAATGGATATCTATCTTTCCCTCTCTGTCCCTCTCTTTTTCTTTTACACCTCTCTCTCTCTGTCTCTCTCTCTCTCTGTCTCTCTCTCTGTCTCTCTCTCTCTCTGTCTCTCTCTCTCTCTGTCTCTCTCTCTGTCTCTCTCTCTCTCTGTCTCTCTCTGTCTCTGTCTCCCTCTGTGTGTGTGTGTGTGTGTGTGTGTCTACCTAACTCTATATCTCTCGGTGTCCCATCTAGGCTGGGAATTCTGGTTGAACTGCACACCTACATATGAGAAATATTCATAATTAATTAAAGACTTACCGAAGAAGAAAGTCATTCAACAAATAATTAACCCCAATTCAACATTTCCATCCCCAACATCAGGCTCTTTCTGTAGTGTAGACAACAAGAAATAAATAGATTGGAAGGACTCGGCTATCATTTCACTTCAAGTAGTTCTTGAAGGCTACAGTTGTGACATCTGCAAGGAGCAGACTGTCACAAAGAATTTTAAAGGAAAAAGTATTTTGGCTTCAGCGTGACCTGTCTGAAGAGAACTTTTGAAACTACTCTCATGATTCTTGAAATCTTTTCAGGTATTCTTTCAATAACAACATCACTAGGAAGGCCAAGACACCTGAAAGACAGCTTGGTTACCATAGCCAATAATTCTCAGCAATGAGAGCAGCTACGAAAGACTACTAAATGTGTTTAGTTAAACAACATGGGGCAGTTGTTCATTCCAACAAGATTATAATGTGGTACAGTTTATGATCTGAGGGTGTAGCAAGAAACATGTTTTTGATATTTCCTGTAGGTCCTACAGGTAGCAAGGATTCTGTGAAGGTGGAAAATTTGAAGAACAGTGATCTAGTTAAGCTAAACCAGATACTGTGTGTCTGTGTGTGTGTGGGGGGGGCTGTGCTGTAAGAAAGCAACAGTGTTGTTTCAGTGACCATTTGGAAACCTAAATAAAACTTTCTTCTAGACAGGGTGAGGCATTAATTCTCATTTTATTTCAGAGCTCAAACGACATTAAGTGGACTACAGTCCCAAAAATTGGTTGCAACTTAAGGAAATCACTCTTTGAAAAAAGATAGTAATAGCAGCTACTGAGTGGCTCCGTAACAGAAAGGATGGGATATAATTGAGAAACAAAGGCAAGGCTTTTTTCAGGAAAAGCCTGAAAAAAAAAAAGAGGACTTTTTCAGAATGTAGTTTAGGCCCCTTTCCTCTTTAGAATTGAAAATAATTAGGAAAAGAAAACCCAAAACATGGCGGGAGGGAGAGGTTATTCCATGTTGTAGAGCCCCTTTTTTCAGGCTTCCACCAAAGCATCGCCCTTGTACCAGATTCGAAGCCCTTCTTCCCAATCTTTCCCAAAGTCTGTACAGCCCCAATCTCAGGCTTTCTAGCTCAAAGCACAGATAGCTTTCAAACTTTCTAAACAAGTCAAACGACATCTAGGCTTTGAGAGAAGGATCCTGTCATGCTGACATAATACAGCCTAAGTCTGATTTTGGCCAAAAGTCTCATAGGAAGCCTGTGTCCCGCCAAATTGTTTATTTCTGTTCTGATTCCTAAACATGTTCAACTCAGCTAAGCATGCCAGAAAGGATCATGGGCACTCTTCACATTACCCTTGTCAGCTGCCAGAAGTATTTAAAAAGTGGTGAGATTAACAATAAAAAAAAAGCCAGAAACTGTTGCCCATCTTGCAGCCTGATACAAAGTTAATTCAGAGAGGAGAAGCAAGGAACCGGCATCAGGAGAAGAGTGGTTCAATTAGATCAGAGGAATTCTGCAGGTCCACTGTGAAAGGGAAGAGCTATCTGGAATGAATGAGCTACTTTCGCTTCCTTCTTGCTGGAGGCCACAGAGAAGAGGAGCTGTGCCTAACAAGGGAATACTATTGTGATACATGCACAGGTTGCCAAGTGGAAATTTCTCAGCCACCAATATTACTTTCTTTTTCTCAGTCCTCACTCTCATCTTGCATCTGAATTGCATTCCGAGTTGGACAATTATATCCTAATTTACAGGGCTACAAGAAAATGGATTTTCCCAAAGTTGCTTTTTCAAAAGGCAACTGGACTTTAGTTTTTGCTTGAAGACTTTTCACTTCTCATCCAAGAAGCTTCTTCAGTTCTGAATGAACAGTAGAGAATGGAAGGATTCATATCCCTTGCAGTCAACTGATCTTTAGCACTCTAATGATGTCTGCGAGGAATATAAATCCTTCCATTCTCCACCATTCAGTCAGAATTGAAGAAGCTTCTTGGATGAGAAGTGAAATGCCTTCAAGCAAAAACAAAGAAAGTCCAGTTGCCTTTTGAAACAGTACCTAAAAGCACTATTGAGTTTTACTGATTAGATAGATTTGTTATAGAAATGGCTAGTTTATACTATTATGTTAAAGTAAAAAGTTGAGGTTTGATGTTACTGTTTTATTCTACTGCATCGGAGGGAGTCAGAAGTCAACACTTTTTTTTCTTTTGTCCCCTCTTCTACACTTCTCCTTTCCCCTTTCCCTCCCTTATTTTCCCTACTATTTTGCTTTTGAATTTTTGTATTTTATATTATAAAGTAATAAAAACTGCAAAATTTTAAACAAAAAGAGAATTTCCATAGAGAAGAAAATGGATTAGTGAGGTAATGTGTCTTTAAGCACTTGAAAGTATTGTGCAAATACTAAACTTTGCATACAATACATTAACATGTGAGGATTTACAATTAACAGCTTTATTTCTGCTCTAATCTGAGCTGCTGGGTTTTATGAACACAACTGGCCTTTGTAGCATAAAAATGAATATATGGGGAATTGGATTTTACCTGTTGTGCACAGATGCATCTGTGAGAGCTTCCCTTCAGTGTCTTTGAATAGCATCTTTTCTTTAAGCCATGTCCTCACTTGCCCCTCGTTATGGACCACAAGTTGACCTCATGTGGTTGTCTTCCTTTTGTCTCCATGAGTAGGACAGACTTGCTTTCCTTGGGTTTATCTGCATTAATGGAGCAATTCTGTCCTTATTCCAACATGATCCAAGGGCAGACTCAAGCATATAAAACCCATTTGACTTTTATTTAGTGAATGCAACAGCTGAAAATGGAAGCACTGGAGGCAGGATTGGGACTAACAAATGGGATGTCAAACTTTTTTGGTTTTCTAAAGATTCAGTGATGGATGGAGAACATTTTAATTCAGTAGTAAAAAATGACTCAACAAATAAATCCCTCTTTTCATTAAAGAAAGAAAACTAGTTCCCATTGTCCATTCCAGATTTCAATGGGGGGGAGGGGTACTTCAAAAGAATGTACAGTTGATTCAAAATTTTACTATCAGGTATAAAACATTCCCATTCACCCCACACCCTACAAACACATTTACAAGTATATTAAGCAAATTTGACTTCTCCAAGGACCTATGTTATCACTGGGCAAAATTTATAAAGTTATCATTCATCATTACCCTTCAACTGAAGTTTTTGGAATGAGCATCCCTGTATCTACAGATATTTCTTTTGATACCTTCAGATCCCTACCCTATCCAACTTTTTTTCAAAATAAAGTTTAGATAAACAGTTGGGGTGTATGGCTTGGAAGTTCTCCCCAATCTATGACTACTGCTGTACACATAGGAAGAGTTCTACTCCAGACTTTGCCACTCAACATTACAAGTTAGGTACTGAAGGGATAACGTTACTGTGGCATATGTGAAATGCTTGGCTTAGCTCTGTAAGGACAGAGTCACCATCCGAGAAAAACTCAGAGGTGAAAAAGAACATAGAATCATAGGGTTGGAAGGGACCTTGGAGGTCTTCTAGTCCAACCCTCAACTCGAGCAGGAGACCCTAGGCTATTTGTTCTATGGTTCTACCATTTGTGCTGTGCAAAGAATATGTCCTGGAAAGCTGAAGGTTACTAAGCTATAGAATATTTAGAAGATAAGTCAAAGAAACCTATGTGTGTTCCAGTTTAGCAATTGCTGTTATTGTTCCATTACTTGGAACTGAGTTGGCCGCAAAGGAGTCATGGAACTATCTAGCATCTTGAGGAATTAGAAGAAAACATGGACAGACAGATTGTAAAGCTGAAAGCAAGAGCTGCATATCCTTCTTTGAACAAAAGATTTTGGGTTTGAACTGTGGGGATTAGTTTAGATCATTGGTGTATCTGGCATTCTGTTTTGCCAGATTGTTTACATATTGTGGTTCTAACTAAAGGAGGTTGGGCAATCTCTATTTTCGTTTCAGTCAGGCTCCCCAGGATGCCCAGAGGAAAAGGTGATATGTACCTCGTACATAGGAGGAAATAACTTATTCAGATTGAATAGTTTCCCTGGGTGCTTTGGTTTTAACTAATGTGTAGAGATAGGAGGCCAGAGCCAGCAAGGTGTGGATGACGGAGGCAAACCCTGGAGAGCATTACTGAGCCAGATGGTTGTATTCTACGCTCCCTTTTTACTCTCTGTTCAACATTCTTGGCTGTCTTCCACTGGCAGGGTCAAGCCAT
>JALGBA010000717.1:0-45000 GCA_023970755.1 Azemiops feae | reverse complement strand
ACATTAAGAGTCTGGATAAATATGTTTACTACAAAGAACCGGGCATCCTTCAAGCTAACAACATCAAGCAAACTTAGAAGTTTGAAGTGAATGCATCATGAGAGTGAAGAACATCTTAAAAGTCCAAACTCAGTGGAGAAAATCCCATCAAAGCAATGAACACCTGGGCAAGTCCATTCATTAGCTACGCAGCTGGAATAATAGACTGGACTCAAGCAAAACTAAAAGCCCTGGATAGGAATACCAGAATGATAGTTACAATGAATCATGTCCTTCATTTATGCAGCAATATCGACAGACTCTACTTACCAAGGAAAAAATAGGTGGATGTGGAATATTGCAAGTACATCAGACATTTCAAGAAGAAAAAAGGGCATTGGAAGAATATCTGAAGGACAGTGAAGAAGATACACTGAATCTAATATACCAAAAGACTTAATAAGTACTGGACATACTAAACTGGCATAAAAGTAAGAACAAATGAAGAATATAAAAGAGATGTGTCAAGACAAAGTATTACATAGCCATTATTTTTTTTAAAAAAATAGCAGGTAAAACAGATAACAGTAACTGGCAATGGTTAAAAGCAGAAAGTTGAAGAAACAAACAGAGAGGTTAATTCTGCATAAGACCAAGCCTGAAGAGCAAATGTATTCAAAGCCAGAACTGAGAAGACAGCAACAGACAGCAAATGCTGCCTTTACAAAAAGATGAAGAAACTGTGGACCACCTAGTTAGCTGTTGCAAGATGATCACACAGATGGGCTATAAACAATAGCATAACAAAGTAGCAACAATGGTGGATTGGAAGAATCTGCAAGAAATACCATTTGCCTGCAAGCAAGAACTGGTCAGACCACAAAATAGACCAAATAATACAAAATGAAGAAGTTAATGTGCTCTGGAACTTTAGAATTCAAACAGACAAGCACCTGCCACATAACACCCCAGACTTAACAAAAAAGAAAGACAAAAAAGTCTGGATGGAAGATGTGGCAGTCCCTAGAGACAATAGAACAGAACAAAAGATACTGAAGAAGATAACAAAATACAAAGACCTGCATAGAAGGAGCATGACTGTGGCAAAAGAAAGCAAAGGTTGTACCAATAGTAATGGACGCCTTGGGTGCAATCCCAAAACGATTGGAGAACCTCTTGAACACCATCAGCATTGACAAATTTCTCCTCACTCAATTGCAAAAGGCAGCTTTACTCGAACCAGCTTACATCCTGCAATGATACCTTTAATACCACTAAACAACAACAATCTCAGCTCCTTGACAAGGACTCAATAGGTGGACAAAAATACCGAATCCAGTCTAAAGATATGGCTGACTGGGCAACCAACGATAATAATAAATGTTTAAAAACCTAACATTCTCCAAACAATCTCTTTCAAAGCTGAAAGAGTTTCTCTTTTAGGAAACTCAGTAAGGAGGAGGTGGTGCTCTTATGTAGAACACAGAAGGGGCCCCACCAAGGAAAAAGTGTTTTGGGAAAATTATCCATGTAGAAGTTATCACAACCAATCAGGTAGGTTATTCTAAGAGTTTCTTGGCCGCGCTGGGATTTAAACTCAGATCTTACAATGATATCAGCAGAATGCTGCTGTTCGCTTCAGTACAGAAAACAAATCCACTTTTTTGCTGACATTGCCTGGGTTTTCTTTATGTTAAGGGTTTTTAAGTATTGGAGCGAGGCTGTCCTAAACAAGCAATTTCCCTAGCCACTTCAGATCTCTTGAACCTGGAAGGCAAGAAGGTAGTTCCACCCTGGGGGTAATCAGCCACTCTTTCTGCTTTGTGAAAACTTGGATATGTTTGGAATGTTAATATTCCTGATAAAACATTATTAATACTTTCTAAAGACTGGCTATTATTTGCAAGGGGAAACTTTGCCAAACACACACACACACACACACACAGGGAGGGAGGGAGGGAGGGAGGGAGAGGGAGTTTGCTCATCAGATCAACCAGCAGGATAGCCAAGCAAACCCCAAATCTCTTGAGTTTTGCAGACTTCTTCAAAGGCCAGGGAAGTGCAAGGAGCAGCCGGTGGGTGTTCTGTTGGAGGACAACTAGAGCTGGCCCCTCCTGGCCAGGCTGATCCCTCAGCTTCTGAAAGTCCTGACTAATGTGTGGCTCAGTCAAAATACCTCAAATCACTGCTTTAATTGGAGAGGGAACCAAACACAATTTCTAGATTAAATGTTAACGTAAGACTACAGTACTTCTGCTTTTATTCTGCCATGAGGGAAAATTGCCATTGTTGAAAATTTCACATTTGGGATCTGACAAACAAATTAAGGGTCGCGACATGTTGTCTGCACCGAGGATTCCATGTTGGGCTTTATCAGAGCCACGTTGACTCTATTGTAAAGGGTTCAATGTCTCTTTGTTTAGACCATTTTGATTCAATGCTATCAGATTGCGCTGATGGGAATAAACATGAAGGATTGCCATTCTGCTCATTGCGGTTGTGATTGTGAACAAAAGCACATTCTTCTAGGCTTCCCTAAATTTTCATTGATAGCCTTGGCCACACAAGCAGGCAGAACCACTCAGTATCATTACAATCCAGTGGCAATTCATCCAAATACAGCTAGTTTGTATGTTAAATGAAGAGAAGACATGATGCATGGTCCCATTTGTTCACATAAGTGTGTTTGTTTGTAAAGTCTCTGCCAATCCAGTTGGGCTTGGGAAGCCAGACTTCAATTACTGCAAAACAACTCCTGCATTACCTGTCAGCGGAAACACCTTTCTATGGCTCAGCCATTCATTCCATGTGGGATCCATTCATTCTTCTGGGGATATGCAGATTTTTTTTGCTATTGATATTTTAACAGAAGAATGCACCAACAATGGAGATAGGTTTCCAGCTTGTTAAACAGATGAAAATGCACATGTATACCATACAATATTCATGAACAGGGAGCCAGCATATTCAGAAGATGGAATAAACATTTCAGATTGCAACTGGGAAACTGAGCATTTGAAAGCAAACAAGCCAATCCCTCATTCCACACCCTAGCCACAAGTTTTTCTACCCATCCAGCCTAAACCTACCACCTTCCCTACATTTTTTGGAAATGTTCATATATTTTTTTCGAGGGTGGGGCAATATTTAAACATGTAACTCCCTTACCTGCAGTCAAAAGAGAAACAGTGGTGTTACCACAATTAGTTCTAGAAATGTCAGCAATCTCTATATTTTGTAAAATGTCTAGAAATGTTGTCTTGAATGTCTTATCGCAGATCTCAAAGTGTAGTCTGGGAGTCCCTGAGGCCCTTTCAAAGGATCCAAGAAGTCAAATAAATATAAAAATATAAACTAAATATTTCCTCAGATTTAATTTCTAAAACAGTGCATATTAATAGATATAACCCATCTAAGCCAAAGCTCTTTGAGATTCTTAATCATTTTTAAGGATGTAAAATGGTCCTAGAACTAAAATGTCTGAGACTCACTGTTTTAGCACATATAGAAAGGTGTTTTTATGGGACTATGTTGAAATAAGTGACTCCTTCCATATGTGTGATAAATACCACTGTACAATCTTTTGAAATCTGTATCATGTTTTTGATAAACTTTTGAATAACCTTTGACATGGTGAATTCCAACTTATGCTCTTGTTTTGATAAGTTAGCAAAATGTGGAGCCCTAACTCATTGGCATTCTGTCCCAATCCCAAGGAATTCAAACATTCATAATTAACTCTTTTGAGAAGAAATGTTGAATTAGTAGGACTTCTTGATCATTGTTCTAAGAATTGGTACAGCTGAACTGAGAGGCATTTATGAAAAGATTCAGTCTAGAATATCAGTCACGAAGCACCTCTGCAGAAAATCATCCCAGCCTCAAAGATGTCTCAGCCCACTGGTAAATCGTATAGAAAGGTGCATTAACTTGATACATTTTCTTTTCTGTGGTAAACAGCAGCTTTTGGGCAATTTTAATTGGGGAAAATGGCATGGAAACAAAGAGGAGAAATTCCCCCCTCCCAACTCAATGATACCTGCACTTTTGTTAACTTACTGTTAACCCTTTCCCCACTTCCAAATGGTGGAGATTCCTATATTCCATAATTTTTGAATCTCTTCTCAGAACAGGCTGAAGTAGATGGTCAGCTTCAAGAGCGTCACACATATCACAGTGCAGACAAGATTTCCTTTGATTGAACCTTCTACTTCCGAATGACAGATCAGGCAAAGGATTATTTAACAGATGACACTGATAGGCAGGGCCATCCCTGCCACTTCCATAAAGCACAGCGGGTGTTCAACCTTCCCATGTTATGGGCAGAGTAAAATAGTGTTGTGGCAGGATCATTTGGGGTTAACAACTGCTATTTACAACATCTGAAAACTGTTATTTTTTTCTAGCTGAGGTTTATCCTGTAGCTTCATAAACTTTCCATTTCAAATTAAAGAGCTTCCTTTTAAAACTATAATAAACTTTTATCTTGAAAAATGGTGTGTGCCTTTTAATCATTCCAACATATTTACTTCAATTAGGTTTTTTAAAAGTTTACAGCACTGTTCTTAATTTGAGCTATGAGGTTTCTTCTATACTCAGCTAACATCAGCTCACCCGGATACCCCTGTGAGGGTGCTGACAAGACTACCACCATTTTAGACTTCACAATCTCCACTTTAGAATCCACTGTCCACCTTAATCTTGTTGATGAAGTGCCTTTGTTTCCCCACATGTTATTAAACTGCAATAATTTTTTAGCTGAAGAGCATGGCAGCATCACAACATCTGACTGTTGCTGTTGTTTAAAATAAGTAACATGAATCTAGAATCTGTTACCAGATTCTAGATTACATCTGTTACATCACCACGATGTAAAAAAGATGTTGAGACTCTAGAAAGAGTGCAGAGAAGGGCAACAAAGATGATTAGGGGACTGGAGGCTAAAGCATATCAGGAACGTTTGCTGGAATTGGGTATGTCTAGTTTAATGAAAAGAAGGACTAGGGGTGACATGATAGCAGTATTCCAATATCTCAGGTGTTGCCACAGAGAAGAGGGAGGCAAGCTATTCTCCAAGGTGCCTGAGGGCAGGACAAGAAGTAATGGATGGAAACTAGTCAAGGAGAGAAGCAACCTGGAACTGAGGAGAAACTTCCTGACAGTTAGAACAATTAACCAGTGGAACAACCTGCCTGCAGAAGCGGTGAATGCTCCAACACTGGAAGTTTTTAAGAAGAGACTGGACAGCCACATGTCCGAAATGGTATAGGGTTTCCTGCCTGAGCAGGGGGTTGGACTCGATGACCTCCAAGGTCCCTTCCAACTTTATTATTATTATTATTATTATTAAGTCTCTATAGGAAGCCCTTTTGAAGACAGGCGGAACATAAATACAATAAATAGAAAAAAAGAATAAATACTGATAGGCATAATTCAATTCAAAATGCGGGTTATTATCTAAAATCCCTATATGATGCAGCACCAGAATCTATCAGATAATGTTGCATCAGAATGGAATTTGACATCCTGTAGAAACTTTGAAGGAGGCCTCTGAGAAGTGCCTTGGCAGGGACTGAGTGATAACATTTCTCAGTGGCAGCCCCCACCCTCTGGATTACTCTCCCTGCTGATGCCCACCCAATCCCTGTACCACTTCTGTTTAGAAAACCAGTGAAACCAATAATTGTTCCAGCAGAGCTTTGGTTCCCATAGATTATGGATTGCTGTCAGAATGGTTTGGCTTATATATTTTTTTGTTTGTTCCTTTTTCTTAGGATTATTATGTTATTATTTATATATTATTATAGATAAAATATATAAAATTATATATAAGTTTCCACTGCATTAACTTGGTTTGTTAGCTAACCACCGGCTGGAGTGGACTGTAAATACTGTCAGTTAAATAAATAAGTAGGACAAACGTAACTTTTTCTACTCAATTTCTTGATTTTATTCTATTTATTAAATTATTTATTAAATTTGTTTGCTGCCCATCTTACGGCAATGTGCCTCTGGTCAACTTACAACAACAAAACCAAACCACCAATATATATACAAATGTAAAAACAAAAATCATAATAAAAACATAATAAAAACACACATTATAACTAAAATTAATACATGGGGAAGAAAGGATCAGAATATACAGAGGGGGGAGCTGCTATGAGTTACTCAATCACCTCCAATGTGTCCTCCCCCATTGGGGTCCCAACCTAACTGGCAAGGCTCCTGCAGAAAGTTAGGAGGGTGGGAACAATCTCACCACAGGGGGCAAGATGTTCCAAGAGCCAGGGACATGGCAGAGAAGGCTCTTCTCATGGACCCTGATGGGACCTGCAGCATGCCGTCTGCCAGCAGGGGTGGGCTGGCCTGTCCCAAAGGAGTGAGACAGTTCCTCAAGTTACCTGGATCCATGGCATGCAGGATTTTATAGGTAATAACGAACACCTTGAATTGCATCCAGAAGTAAACTGGCAGCCCCTGCAACTTGCAGAACAGCAGTATATCAAGGGCCTTTCTAGGGGTCCCAAAGACTGCTCGGGCCATGGCACTCAGCACCAGTCGAAGCTTCCAAATGCTCTTCAAGGGTAACCCCATGTAGAGCGCATTGAGGTAGTCCAACCATGAGATCCCCAGGGCTTGAATGGCTGAGCGCAGGGACTCCTGATCCAGAAAAGGCTGCAACTGGCACACGGCCCAAAGTTGTGCAAAGGCTCTCCTAGCCACAACTGCCATCTGCTCTGAGCAGGAGTTGTGAGTCCAGGAGAGCCCCCAAGTCGTGAACCAGGTTTGTCTGAGGTAGTGCTACACCGCCCAAAGCTAATTGATTGAAATTTCTTGCAAAAAGATCAAAGCACCTGAATACGGGTGTAAGAAGCAATGTGTAGTATTCATAAAATGAATTGAAATATTCATCCTAATTAACAAGGGAATCCAGGGAGAATCATAACATTAATAAAAGCCAGCAACTGGGGTTTTTTGATAGAAAAACACGTTCCCTGCCTCCAAGGAAGTGAATGTTTTTCTGTTAATGGAAGGAATTTAGAAATATCTCTCGGTAGAATATCCCAGGGAAACCATCTCTCTGGGATGTTTTGAATATCCACCATGCAATAAATATTTCATAGGATACAGTATTATTCCCTGACAATACACTCTTTATTTAAGTAGCTCTTCTGGCTTCTGGGGCACCAATGGTTTCTCTGGTTTAATAGAGCCGTGGATGAAGTTTCTCCCATAAACAGAGCATTGAAATGCCATCTCCTCACCCCACCCACATGCGGATGCTCTAAGGGGAAATATGTTTTGAGTTCCAACCACACTGCGCTAAAAAAAAATATTTTATTCCATGTGATTTCCCCGATGACTCAAGATAAAATAGATTTTTCTTTCACAAGAAGAACATTATCTAAGTTCTGGATGTCTAATGAAGCATAGTGAGGGTTCAAGTGAATATCACCCCCTCCACCCCAGGATGGAATTTTAGTTTGTGCAGCCGACATCACACTCGATCCTTGATGCATGAGGACGGGAACTAAGGATGGGCTGGAGCATCTCCTATAATGAGTGCATTTGCATTGTTGCTTCCTTCTGAAAGTGTCTGAATATTGAGGAAAAATTGGTTCTAAGAGACATTATAAGGGGAAATATGATCAAACGAAAGCTTCAAAAACCACATTCATAAAGTTCAGTTGGTGGAATCTGGCAACTACTGGAACAATATGTGGTTTTTCTGTGCTCGTGCAGGATGATCTCCTATATTAACCTGAGCGTCCTCATCCTTCTCCAGGACTGCTTTTAGAAATGCAGAATCAAAGCAGTTTTCTGCAGGATTTGTTTTTTTACTCGGGAGTTCCATCTTAGTCAAGATAATTTTGGGGGGGAAAACAGAACCAGCAGATTTATTGTGAACTCTCCATTCCGTCCATCTCTTAGTTCTGGTTTTTTAAATCTTAATCTGTGCACTTTTAATGTTTTAATACTTTAATTATTTTTGTACTTTTTTTTATAACTTGTAAGGCAGGGGTCCCCAACCTTTGTGGCTTGGCAGCCCAGCTGGGGGTAGGGGGAGAGGGGAACCAGGCCACGCGACTGGCAGGCCGGCGTTTGTGTCTGCACTCAATTCACATGAGCAGCGGGCCGGAGTATGTAGCTCGATTTGTGCAAGAGGCAGGCCGGCACACATACTCATGTATATGCAGCAAAACTGCAAGTTGAGCTGCACACACATGCACGTGCACGCCGGCCCGCAGCTCGCACAAGTCAAGTTGTGTGTGCTCGTGTGTGCTGGCCCGTTGCTTGCATGAGTCGAGCTGTGCACACGTGTAGCTTGGCTGCAAATAGGCCACGGCCCATTGGTTGGGGACCCCTGATCCCCAACCTTTGTGGCTTGGTGGCCTGGGGGTTGGGGACCCCTGATGTAAGCCACCCAGAGTCACCTTACAGGAGAGATGTCAACATAAAAAATTTATAAGTAAATAAATTCCTTTACATGTTTCTTTCAAAATTAAGATAGTGTTTTTAGTAGGATTTCCTCTCATACAAGAGTGCATAGGATTGACACCCAACAGAGTAATCATCTACTTGTTATTTGGATTTCAGTGTGACTTATTTCTAAGCATGTCTTCCCAAGATTGAGAAAGAAAGAAAGAAAGAAAGAAAGAAAGAAAGAAAGAAAGAAAGAAAGAAAGAAAGAAAGAAAGAAAGAAAGAAAGAAAGAAAGAAAGAAAGAAAGAAAGAAAGAAAGAGAGAGAGAGAGAGAGAGGGGAAGGAAGGAAGGAAGGAAGGAAGGAAGGAAGGAAGGAAGGAAGGAAGGAAGGAAGGAAGGAAGGAAGGAAGGAAGGAAGGAAGGAAGGAAGGAAGGAAATGCAATTGTAAACTTAAAATAATATTTTGTTTATTTATTTTTAAAAAGGAGTGGCCTAAATATACAAACCTTTTCTATTGTCAGGTAAAAATATTCTTTAGAGTAGGGTTTTCCAAAATGGTCAATATTGACTCCCAAGAGGCAATGTAATTATCAATCATTGTTGTTATTAGTGGTAGTAGTAGTGTCAGTAGTATCAGTAGTATTATTAGTTAAAGCAGAATTTATTAAATTATTTTCAGATAATAAATATTTGGAGGGTAGATGAACAAGCTGAAATTTCACAAAGGGGTCAATGAGCTGAAAAGGTTGGCGAACCCTGCTTTAGAGGAAAGCACGATCAACTTTTTTTTTAAAAAAATGCAAATTTAGTACCGAAGTCACAAACAAAGCAAAAACCAGAGACCTTTTTGCAATTTTAACTTCATTCTGTGCCAAACACCAGCTGCTGCGCTTCCCCGCTAAAGATTTGTCCTTCTCAGGATTAACCATAAAAGTCTTCAGGTGGCGATTCAGCATTTTACCCCTGATTTCCTCGTGGGCTGCTGCCAAGGTCTGTGGTTTTCATGCCGTGCCCTGGACCATTTATGCTAGAGACCTCTGAGCAGCCATTTTCAGCCCACGGGGTTCTAGGGAACGTGAAACGATGGCTCATAACTCCCTATCAATGCTACTGATTTTGGAAGAGAGCCACAGAGGGTAGATTCCAAGACCCACCTCCTGAACCTGAAAAAAACTCTGTGCCTTTTCAAAGGGTATTAACCCTTTTTTTTTTCCCAGTAGTTTTAAATCCGAGATTTTCTACTTCCAGGATATGAATTAGAAAATGCATTACAGCTCTGGGAAGATGTAGGAAGAGTATTTTGATCAAGTCGCTTCACCTTTCTACTACTGTGTGATGCTGTCTTTGGATCATAAAAGCATAACTGCCACTGGGAAGCTGGCTTGAAACTGCTTTAATGTGCCCTCCCCTATTACCCAGGTCATGGGTCGAAAGAGTCCTCCAGTGGTTCATAGAGAACAGTCTACATTTAAATCTCCATTCTCCAGCATCATAAGGTTAATTATGCTTTTATGAGATCACCTGAGAAACTGAGTCACGTTGAAAGTGAACTTTGCTTCCATAATAGCAATGGAGTCGTAGCATTTAATTTCCTCAGGAAAATTTCCTCTCTTTCCCAAGAAGATGCTTAAATACCTAACTGAAAAGGAGATGTGAATGCTCTGATTTCCGAGAATGGAAATGTACATACTGGGTTACTTGAAGTAAACCTGTCCTGGAAACATGCTTTGGGGGACAGCCAAGCAAAGATGTATAAGATCAAGGAATTGGGAGGAGGGTATTTTTTCCCTTTTGTTTTTGTTTTTATCAAAGTTAATAGGTTTATTTCTCCCCGCCTAAAAATGATAGGTAACCTTGCCACATAATGCCACTTGACAGGGCATACCGGGAGGTACAGGCTGCTCACCCCTAGTCCCAAAGTAAAAATCCAGAGTAGCATCTGGCAGGTCTTTGTGCCCCTAATAAGCTCTGGAATCACTCTGAAGTTGCTGGGGTTGACCTTAATAACCCTCCCTTCTAGGATTCCCTCTGGAAGTGTTCCATTAAAATGCTGGTCTTTTATACGTCATTTCCATCATTTCTCCTTGTCTTCTAAATAGAACTATTTAATGCATCTTTTTTGTGTATGCAAATTAAAATGTTTCTTTTCAGTTCATACACACTGAAACAATAGCATTTGTTGGAATCTTTCCTTCTTTTTTTCATAAATTTGCATTTAAAAATTAAAGAACAGAACAAAACGGGAACACCAAAAGTTAGAAATCCGATCCCACGAATTCTTCCTTGGGCTCCAAGAAATTATTTCCAATATTTTTAACAATAGTAAAAGCAGTGACTTGCATTTTCCTTATTCTGAAAATGCTTGGAGTCTGTCTTTTGTAATCTAAAAAGCTGAAATAAGGTAGGCCACACAGAGAATTATCAGTAGCAGTTGACCTTCAAACATGCTCATGTCCTGTAACTTATAAATTATGAGGATAATTTTGTTCATCAATTCTTTGGAGAGCATACAAACCATTCAAGCATCTCCAAAATCCTATCAACTGATATATATTGAATCTACGGTTGGCAAAAAAAAAAAACATAGGTTTTTTTTTTCTTTTTTGAAACCAGCCATTTACCACAAATAACAAACACTTGTAGCAGTAGTCACAGTGAGTTATCTCTGAGCAACTCAAAGCATGAAATTCAGTCCTATAAACAATTTGTCAAAGGATTTTTGAGTCACGAGCTAATTAGTAACAACTGATGTCTGAGTATGAACGGATAACCCAGGAAGAGAAATCAGCTAAAAGTATATTGAATTAAATGCATGCTAGGATACATCAAATTTATTTGGAGAGAACTGTTTGCAGACCTTTGGGGATGGCTCTCGAGATAAGGGTAACAACCCTGAACCATTTATAGATATTCAAGATATCTACCAAATGTGGCAATGGAATGGATATCAGAGTAAAGATAAGGCTCCAGATGTCCGCTCCATATCTTTGAATGCCATAAAAAAAAAGACTGAGTTCTGGCTGCATGGAGAAATCCCTTTGGATATGCAGTAACTCTGTTCTGATGGTCAGACTATGTACTAAGCATGGGAATGAACTCCATCCCATTCTTCTCCCTGTCATTGCACTGCCCTAAACCTTTATAGGAGGAACTGGGTTGCAAAAGCTAGATTTGCATTAATAAAGTGAGTAATTAAACAATGCAGTGTTATAATAACTATTTTATCTTATGCATACTTCTGAAATTATTTAGACAACTTTTTTTGGACCACAGGAGCTAGTAGAGCAGCTCCCAGCAATTCACTGATATTTTTTTTTCAAGCTTTTGCACCAGCCTGGTAAAATAAAGCCATGGTTTTAACAGTTACAGTCATTTTAATGAGTGGATACTTTAAAACACTTAAGAAACCGAAAATGCTGCTTTAACAGCAGTGGTGATATCTTCCTATTTAATTATTTTTACAGCTCTAGTAACCATACACTATGTGAACATCTAGGCCAGGGCTTTTCAACCTTTTCACCCATTGTACCATTTTTCGGATAAGGCAATATCCGAGTACCACCACTCGCCCAGCAAGGTATCAAAAACTTGACCAAAAAAAAAAAAAGGAAAAAATGAGAAAGTACAGGTAGTACTTCGCGAGAAGTTAGAAAGTCTCATGGCACTTTTTTTTTGTCTCACAAACACATGAAGGCCGAGAAGGACAGGAGAAAGGGAATGCTGCTGAAACCAGGTGAGTAAAAAAAAATGCTTGGGGGAGGTGAGGGCATCTGGGTGGGGGTGGGGGGGGCAGGCAATGCCTTGTGCAGCTCCGGCAGAATCTCCCCTGAAGACTGCGTGAGGCTGCCTGCCACCCCCAAGGCCGCCACCAATCAGCTGGAGCTGCGCGCTTTGATCCTGGGCTCTCAGTAGAACCCAGGCAACGTGCAGTTCCAGCTGACTTTGCCACAAGCCTCTGCGGCGCTGCTGCCGCTTCACCTCATCCACTTTTACACTTTTTTTTTTACTTTTTTTTTTCAAAAAAATTTTTTGAATTTCTTTTTACATTTTTTTTCAACCCGTCCTATGCGTACCACCAGCCATGTGCTCGCGTACCACTGGTGGTACGCGTACCACGGGTTGAAAAGCCCTGATCTAGACTAAGAGCTTCACTTTGCAGCCAAAGGTTAAGACTGATACTTACTTTTAAACTCTTGAACCCATGTTGGTGCAGAAGAAAAGTTGATAAGTGAATAACAGAAAAAAGCATAAGCTCTAGAATTGGCCATGGAATAATATGGAAATCTATATAATCTTTTCCCCAGTCTTATGCTTTCTAAATGTACTGATCTACAGTCCCTATGTTCCTTCGGTCAGGCTAGCCAGTGACATATAGTTAAGGGAAAAGTCATCTATATCAACTGGCAAAGCAGGTAAGAGAAATTATGGCTGGTCTCCCAGTCTCTGAATTAAAGAGGTTGGGGCTCTCTATGAGTTTTGTTGATACATATATGGGGGGGGAGGGATGTTGGCTGGATTTTGTTCTTTATCTTGTCCTTTTCCTATTTCTTCCTTTTGGTGTTGCCTTTTTGAATTGTCATTTTATTCTCTTTCTCATATTGTGAACCATTAATTTTGGAACTGGATGGTAAATTCAATTCATTTCAATTCAATGATTGAATACTACAAAAATGATTTGGGGGAAATGCTTCAGACCTCATACTTTTCTGCTACTTTTTAAAGCAGCCATATCTTTATTCAGGGTTCCTTGTGAGACTGAAAAAGCATGTGGCTGCTTTAAGGAATAGCAGAAATACTTCCACAAGATCCTAGCCATTTCTTCCAAAGCATTTTGAAAGCATGCCCAGATCTTTTAACTGTGGTATTTATACCACACTTTTCCTCCACTGTGCAGCTCAGGGCAGATGTAGAATTACATGGCAATATCCCCTATTGTTAAAAGGATTCAGTTATGTGAAGTTTCTGCATGGCTACTTTATGATATGGTTTTGAAACACATTATGGGGCCAGAACTTGCCCAACACATTCTCCTGTCTGACACAAATCAGGCTTTAATTTTATTGGAACACTAGGAGCGGATTTGCATTAACCATCTTGGGGGGGGGGGTAAGGGATGCAAGAAATCATTAATAGTTTGGCCCTTCCCAAACTATTCCCAACCCCTTTTCCTTGTCATGGGTCACTTTTGAAGTAGCCTCCTGACTCTGTCCAATATTAGAACTGGTCCTGATGCTCCAGCACTCTAAGATCTCATTAGTTTTTTCAGCCAAACTTGGCTGATACTTTGAGAGACTATGTTGTTAGGAATTCTCACCAATCTGAAATTTGGAGGAGACAGGTAAGAGATTTGAAAATTCACCTGTAAGAAGGAACTGGGCCCAGAATAGAGTAATTCCTAGGCCTTCTAGAAAATTCCAAGCATTTCTACAAACCTGAATGTTGAAAAGGACAGTGATGGATTGTTGAATATTACTTGGATCCAGTCAAAGCATTTAGAACCACAAGCAGAGCAGATCCTGGATCACAGCAGAGTTGCAACTCACAATGTTTTCCTCCCCTTCACATGCTCTAGGCCAGTGGCCCCCAACCTTTTGGACACCAGGGACCGGTTCATTGAAGAGAGGTTTTTCCACAGACCAGAGGGAGCATGGTTTCATGTGCTGCCTGCATCCTGTGGATATGATTTCGTTTGTTTGGACGGCCTGGTTTCTGGCATGCAGTGGACCAGTGCTGGTCCACGGACCAGGGGTTGGGGACCCCTACTCTCAGCTGTCATTGCAAGGGAAAGCAGAAACATGTGGATCAGATTGGTCAAATAGTACTTGGCAGGTCCCTGTACCTGTTACATGTTCTGGAACCACTCTGAAATGTTTACAGTTGCATGCATTGATGTATGTGTATCAAGAGTGTCTTCATTATTTACAGAGCAAATATTGTGTAATTATTCCAAGTTGAGAATCACGAGCCTATTATCTGTGATACTGTAACATTTCAGCTATTTTGCACTTGATCATGAAGTTGTTAGGCACTCTACACCCCACCAGGAAATTTGAAATGAAGCAATCTGAAACAAGCATTGGTCTGACTAATGTTTAATATTTTGTCTGCTAGAGTTCCAAGCAGAAAGTCATTTACAACAGCGTAACCAAAACCCATATTTATATGCAGTTTGCTTCACTTTTCATCTAATGCCCTCAGTGATATACAGAAATCCACTATTTGATCAGGGGACCTGACTCCAGAGGCTTCATGGCTTGCAAACCACAGCCAACTAATAAGTACCCTGCAGC
Source organism: Azemiops feae (assembly GCA_023970755.1). Taxonomy (NCBI): domain Eukaryota; kingdom Metazoa; phylum Chordata; class Lepidosauria; order Squamata; family Viperidae; genus Azemiops; species Azemiops feae. The sequence continues at coordinate 30,302 of JALGBA010000717.1, read as the reverse complement.
TTGTTTGTTAAAATAGATCTGTGCTGGCAGACACTCAAAAACTCTCGCCTTTGAAAACTTAGAACTCTTCCACTTGCCCAGCCCATTGTGTGGCAAGCAAGACAATAAAAACTCCAAGTCTTCTGAAGACTTCAACAATTAGACATAAGTTAGTTATACAGCTGTGGTAAAAGCAATGCCTTGTTTCAACCTGGTAGATAATCGGATTTCTTTCTTTGGGTCATGTTTTCTAGAAACGTAAAAGAAATCAGAGAACCCGTGTATGCAACATAATGGTGCCATTTCCTTCTTAAATGAAAAGGCAACTGCATATGAGGGTAGGAAGGCTTTTGGCTTCCAGGTCACAAAAAATGAAAAAAGACAGTATTTATTCAGGACTTTCTTGCATAGTTTGAGATGTATTATTTTTACCTGCTGTCATCTCTTAAGAGAGAAGTTTCTTAATGGTTTCCATTTAAATATACGCCACTATAAAACAACTCAGCTTCCGTGCAATTTGCTTCTTTTTCTTTTTTTCTTTTTAAAGCAATAACTGTGGACATAGCTCTGTCCTATATACAACAAAACAAAAATCCTTGCAAATCACCGTAAATGATATGCCTTACACTGTTGATTTCTAGCGCAGAACTAAGTTTACTAATTATATATAATACGTGATTTACTATATAATCATATAAAATGATTTAATTAAATCTTGCAATTTCCAGAGTGTAATAAATTCTGACCTAATTTGCTACCAAAAGAAAGTAAAATCTCCCTTGAGTCATGTTTAGCTCCTAATAATTCCATGGAGATGTTTTCTTGTCAAGAGGGACAAGAAAAAATGGTAGGGAAATACCATTACCTTATTCTAGTAAATATTTTCAAATTCACATACTAGACTATAGCTGTGGGATTTCCTCAAGAACTCCGTTCAAGGAGCAACCAAATTCCATCCTGCTTAGCAAACGTTGGCCAGATGCCATCATCCAGTTTGGTGCAATAATTTAAGGCAGAGGTCCCCAACCTTTTGGGCACCAGGGACCCATTCCATGGAGAGAGTTTTTTTCACGAACCGGAGACTGCGTGTTTTTGTGTGCTACCTGCATCCCGCGAATGGGGCTTTGGTTGTTTGTGTGGACCGGTTGCTGGCATGCTGCGGCCCGGGGGTTGGGGACCCCTGGTTTAAGGCATAAGGCTAGAAACTAAGAGACTGTGAATTCTAGTTCCACCCAACTGGGTGACAGCACGCACACTCTCAGGGAAGAAGACAAGGGCAAACCACTTCCAAAAATGTTGCCAGAATACTGTAAGGACTAGTTCAGGCAGCCAGCAGGAGTCAACACTGACTTGAAGGCACAAACAAGCAAACACACAAAATGTTTTGAAAGAGGTGTATTGCATCTCTCTTCAAACAGCCTCCATCTTTCTCCATGAAGCTGCTTTGTAAATATTCCTGCTGTTTCCGTGCAGTGCATGCTTGACATACAGTGTTGGTGCATACACACATGCAGAGACAATCATGTAAGCCTGGAGCAACAGCTTGTTTTAATAAATGGAAGAGAGATGCTTTGTACACTGAAGCATTTGTGCACCTCTTTTAAAGCTGGTTTGCTGTCATAATAACTTCCCAGTTTCACAGAACAAACAAGCAGCAGCTACAGAGATAGAAAAGTAGGCCAGAAGGAAAGAAGAAAGAAGAAATACCACTTACTGTATCATCTAATTTGCCCTTCTGTCTAGATCAGCCCTCTTCCTTTTGTGCTCAAGATTTGTTGTTGAAATATATCATACCTAACAATATATGGACATCCCTGAGGTGTTGGAATCAGTAATCCAAGGAAAGAATCAGCCTTCAGGGATACTTAATAAAAGCTCTAAGGATGCCAGTACACACATTCACAGTCAAATGTTCTTTCTAGATAAAGGTTTGTGTGAAAGCATGTTCCCACAATATATATTCACACTCATGTGCCTTGCATTTAGTTTCAGTGATCCAAAAATTTTCATAAGAAATTTGGAAAGGAACAGATATTGGTGGAACTCAACTTGTTGCATGTTGATGAGGAAGCATGGATGTTAATCTACTTCTCCACCAGTAGGACAAATGGCCAGTTGATGCAGAAATGGGGCAGTATCTTACACAGAAGAACAAATCATAAGACCAGCCTGTCTGCCTTTTTTGAAAGCAGTAGCCATATAAAATACTAAAAGAACAGAGGATATGCAAAAATGAGCAGGTTGTGCTCAGTTTCACATCAAAACATTTCACTGACATCCCCAATTTTGTTCAGTCTTTAAACCAGTCAGTCGGGGAAGTGCCATCCATTGCATTACTGAAAATCCAGAAGCACATAATGTTTATTACTTAAAAGCATGGTTTACATACATGTTACTATTATTGACCATAAACTAGGCTATATTACAAGTCAGGGTGAAATTACTCACTAATTGGCCTGTGAAGATCGTGTTTAATGGAATGTATAAATCTAGCTTCTCTCTGCAGGCATAAAGGGCCTCATTCATTAAATGTGCACATAGGCAGCTTTTATGCTGAAACAGGGGATTTTGATATATAATTCAAGGTGAAATTATCCACCTTGAGATCTGCAAAATCAAAACATTTTAGTGCTCTAGCTCCTTTTACTCAATGTCAGTTAGTTTTGAAAAGTTGGGTCTTTCCGTCAAATATTATTGAATGGGGGGTGAGAAGGAATAGACAATTTTATTAGATATTTTTGAAACACTGAAGAATACCTATTTACTATGCTACGGGGGAGGGATTGTCAAGCAAGAATCTCACCCAAGTGAGGTTTAGCAACATTAGTACTGCCTAATTTCAGTGGAAACCTGCCATACATGTTACAATTTTTCACAGAAACTTTAGGCCTTAAAAACATTTAGGCCTCATCCCAATTCTTCTAGGATAATATTGTAACTAAAAGAACATCTTGCTTGGAAGGCATCAGGTTGAGCAAGTAGGACTCTATGCAATGGATGGATTGGATCCTTAATATGCTCATCCTCACTATATACTGCCTTATGATCCAAAAATGACCCAGAAGTGGAGGCTCAGATTTACAATATTTAGGAGTAGATTAACCCGATTGTATGGAAAGAGCAATATCATCAGGGGAGTTAATTGCATTATGTTGATTGGGAAACTAGTAAAGGGATTATACGACATTCCTTTCACACACTGCAATAAGCATACAATACTACCAAACATTTATTCAACCATTCCAAATATTCATAAATTGTGTAAACATTATCTAAGGTCTAATCAAATATGGTGCTTCTCGCTATTATCAGTGGCACAAATGCATTTGCCTGGCTTGGCTTTTTAAAGGAAATGAAAATAATATGGGGACAAGAGAAGGAGAACTTTTTCCCAGCAAGCTAATGTCCCAGGAAAAAAAACATCCTATGGATGAGACTATACATCAGGGGTGTCAAATTGCCAGCCCACGGGCCGGACGTGTCACGTGGAAGCCGCACCCACTCCATTGCCGGCAATGGCAAAACTGTCCCGATACGTCGCGCAACGTCACATGACATCACGAATTTGACATGTCTGCTATACATCATGGAGAGAAGGAGACCTTGCTCCTTAAGCAAAGAGCAGCCTCAGTTTCTGTCTGTCTGTCTGTCTGTCTGTCTCTCTCTCTCTCTCTCTCTCTCTCTCTCTCTCTCTCTGTTTGTGTGTGTGTGTGGTTTCATGACTTAGGTGTGATTTAAAGCAGGGACAACTTTCTGCTTCCGCCAAGGCCAGTCTTTTAACCACCACATTAGATTAACCCCTTGAGCCGACCTCTTCCTCAGCTGCTTTCTCTCTCAATCGGTATAATAAGAACCATCTGTCAAATTAGGCCATATTCACAATGAATGCAGAATTGGGGGTGGGGGGGGTGGCATATAGGAATTTCTTTCTCTCCTTAATTGTTCACAACTCATAATACCAGAGCAATGAAGCACTGACTTAACGGGTGAAATCAACAAAATCGTTAGAGGATTTGAAGGCTTGAAAAGTGACTTTAGAACTATCAGATAGAAACTGAAGATAGAACGGCACCTAACTAGAATAAGCTGTGTTTTATTCTGTGGGTTACTTTTATGATAAAAGCCAAAGGCCATGACTCACCACATGTAGCATTCCATCATATAATCAAATAAATGCAAGGAAATATACAATATGTAACCCTAAAATTGCCAATTGCTTCCCAAGCATAAATTAAGGTGCTGATATTAACCTTTAAAGCCCTAAACAGCTGGAGGGGCTGCCTCTGCAGCTTTAATCCAGTCCCACTGCTAACATTTGCAAGAGCTGCCCTTCCAAAATGCAATAACACTCACAGGCTTCTCTGATGCATCAAAAAGGGCTCCTCCTGCATTACTCCTAAGCACTGGTGACACTCCCTGTGGAGTGTCCCACTCCCTTGGGCCCCATTTGCTCAGCATTTACAAAAACTGCAAGGCTCCCTTTCACCACCCTTTCAAGAGCAAGAATTTCCACTATTTCTTCTATTTCCTTTCTTCTCCTCCTCCATCCCTTCAATAATATTGACTCCTGGTGACTACCTGGACTGCCTGCAGTTTTCTTGAAAAAAGTTTACAGAAATGGCTTGCCATTGCCCGTTTCCTAGGGCTGAGTGAGAGGAACTAGCCCAAAGTCACCCAGCTGGCTTCGTGCCTAAGGCAGGACTAGAACTCAGAGTCTCCCAGTTGCTAGCCTGGTTGCCAGAAACCACTACACCAAACTGCCTCTCATCTATTTCTGTCCCATGTGTATACTTATTTTGTTTCAGCTGTAAAGTGCTTCGAGCTGGTTTACTTCCAAGAAAAAATCCAATCAGCAAATAAATAAAACAATAAATGGAATAAAAACTCCCAAGTTCTTATAATTAATGAACTGGATTGTAATCAGCAACTCCTGGGCTGGGAGGATTCAAGATCTTGTTAGCCTGTTGAAAGATATTCTCATTTCAATATTGTTTTGGAAGGCACCCCATTTCTCCCATCAACTGTTTTGCACTGCACAGTTATGTTCACTGGCCACACCCACCTTCCCCGTTTTTGCTCTAATCAATGCTCCAGCCAGTGAGCACCGGTGAGCACCAAATGCAAGAGGCCCTTGGCAGGAGCCAAGCTGATTGACTTAGGGGGTTAATCGGCTCTGTTTTCCAAGATGGATGGAACTGCCAGGTGGATGCATCCCTGGCATGTTGCAGGGGATCCAAGATTGCCAATTTGAAATAGTTTCTCATTAACATTTTAGAAGTCTGTCACTGCCTTTCCTATCTATAATTGCTGACTGAATCAGCACTGAAATCTTTTCTTTACGCAGGAATGGTAGGCAGTGAAATCTGGCACTGCTAATGCAAGTATAGGCATGCAGGCTGGGCTCATCCAGAGAAAGCAACATTTTTGGTCACGTGAAAGCATTCATGATGCCAATGAAGGTCACAAGGCAGTATTGAGAGTGGCCTAAATATGTGTCTGAAACTGATCTAACATCGCTATGTGAGCTCTTGTTTTTAAGTAAGTATGTAAAGTATGTACAGTTAGGAATTAATTTATATTGCAGAATTTGATGTATTTTCTCCTTTCTTCACTTGAAATGTTATTAGTATTTTTCCTGTTAATTGTTGATATCAGATTTTATTCTAGAAAATAAATACCAATCTGATTGCTATTATTTTAAATATATAACCAAACCAGTTTCCTTACAGTACAAGATTAGCCATTCTTAAATGTAGTAATATATTTTATCCAGTGAATGGACATTTGTGTGTGTGTGGGGGGGGGGGGAGATTTGAATGTTGCACAATCTGATGGGGGGGGGAAAGCATGATAACAAATACAGCAGAAATATCTTTAAAAGATATTGTTTCATATTATTTAAGAATATAGTATAAAATAGTACAGATTTATTTTAAGATGTTATAAAGCAATATGCAAAACTAGGCGTCTTGGCTGTCTTTTGCTGTGCATGGAAACTAATGTTCCTGGTTGAAAAGACTGGTAAAGCTCAAGCAAAAAACCTATAACCTATATGAGTTTTGGCCTCAGAGAAATCATAAGGTATTTCATAAATGTAATATTTTGCTAGCAGTAGGGGAAAAAACCATCCTTTTGGCACAGAGGCTTTTCTTTTTTAAAGAACATTTATTATTATTATCTATTTACTTAAAACTGAGCTTATTGGGGGTCTCTGGAATGGAGCAGTCTTTCTCTCTATCTAGAAATGGAGGCTCCAGTAGCCCAGGGCCTCTGCCAGCAGTGCAGGGGACTGAAGAGGGATGATGGTGCTAGATCCACACATTGGGGAGGAGAAGGAAGAATCTCCTTCCGCCTTGCTTTCTGTCAGACTTCTGGATCTCTCCTGCTCCCCATTTCATCTTCCCCACAACTTCCCTTTTGATCATGTTCTAAAGATTCATTTCAAACCATTTCCACATTGGTTTGCGGCACATTCTCTCTCATCACCTTTCTGCACGCATTTCTAAGTCGAGTGTTTTCATTCATAATTTTCCTGGTATACCGTACACATTTCTAAAATGATGCCCCTCTGAATATCATATGGATTAATGTATATTTCCCTTAATTTACCTAGTTTTGAGCAAATGAAACTATCCCTTTTCTTTAGGGATGCCCTTTGAATGTGGCTGAGGCTCCAGTTCTATAAGAGCAAATTGTTTTAAGTTAGTGTAAATCTATGAGAGGAATAAAAGACTCTGCTGCTTTTACTTGTGGGCTGGTAAGATCGGGAATAGATTGTTGTCGGCAGAGATTTAAATGGATTTGCCTCTGAATGAAGCTGAGGAGCATCAGGCTAAGCTCTGAGACCTCAGCTTCAGACACCACACAGCGACATTCCACAAACGCCACTGGCATTTGCACTTTATCACCTTTCTTGTAAATCCGGTTGGTTCCTTGCTATTCCCGTTCTGTTCTCTCATATTTTTGCACTAAAATGCACTGATCAATAAGAGTCCACCTTCTGGCACGCTCTTGTGTTTCGCCACAAGGTGCCTAGATGAAGAAGAAACTTTTCCTGGAGTGTAAGTGCAAGGATCGGGGGGGGGGGGAAACACGTGCAGGAGAATTTCTGCTTGCTTTAGAAGCATTCACTTCTTTTGTGGCATAGAAACAATGAGGAGAAAAGATGCCATCTCTTCAAGGACTCTTGGGAACAGGATTTCCAGTCAAGAAATAGTTTGAGGGGCACTTGGTATTTTTAAAGAGCAAGTTGGAAGAGCACAACTTGAAGTCCACCTCAGAAGTCAGCAGGACCACCACTGCAGTTGAAGGATGCCACGGTTTTCCTAGAGGTGGTGTGTAACAGAAGCTGCACTCAGAGGGGATGCAAATTGCCTGTTGCCTCCTTGTGTGCCCAAATACATCCTGGGAAAGCTGGTAAATGCAGGCATATCATGAGGATCCTAAGACTCTGGAACACTTTTTGTTCACAGAAGAGCAGTGTACAATTCAGACTCCTGTGAGTCTGTGTACTTGAAGTATTGAATATGACAGACAGGAGAAGTCATTACATACACAAAGGAGCAATCCTTAAATTGTGCAGCGCTTTGGATTCAAAGGCAAAAAAAGGGGTTTGGAGATTGAACACTGAACAGCATGAACATGGCATGTCTCATCTCAGGTTTTTAAGCAGCTGCATTTGTTCTTGGGATCCTGAGGCAACTGCAAGGGGCAGCAGCCACACAAGCCCCCTTGCTCTGAAGAAGCCTTCTGTGCTTGAATCTCAAATGCTGCACCCCTTTACCAATCAGATTACACATAATTTGAAATCGAATTACCCACCACCTTTGGGAAAACAGATTCTGGTAGCCAATCAAAAAAAACACACATTTCTCAGCCACGAAATGTTGAGCATCCCGGTCATAAGGACTAGAAACTCTTCTTCAAGTGGCTAAATTCTGCCTAACATTCCGGTCTGTGACACGTGATGGAGCTCAGTATGGATAAAAGTAAAAACAAACATTTTGGCAGTCATGAGATATATAACATAGAGATGGGGGAGGGGGAGTTACATTGCCTCTTGACTAAACCCAGTCATTTGGCTGGCTCTGCTTTTACTAATTAGACAAATATGAGCTATGTCTGGGCCAATTCTGGGATATGTGTAGGTCGTTGATAAACAGCAAGAGAAGCAAGCATTAATTAAAGGTGGGTGGTCACAAATTTCTCTTCCCCACTCCCCTCGAACAAAACAATTGAAACAATGGCCTCAACTAAGTTCGGCAGTTCTCCTGCTACCTGGAGCAACAAGCAGCTTTGTTTAAGCCCTGCCCTCACTGCTCCAACAGAGTTAGTGTGCCACGGTGCAAGAAAAGTCTTTGCAATTCTGATCCAGTGATTCAATCACTGAGCTCGCCTTGTGACTGACTATCAACAGAGATTTCCTCTGATGGCAGCAGTGCAGTCAGGTTTTTAGAGGCGGAAACTGGAACACTGGCTAAAAAAAAGTCAGGTTTGGACCAAACTAATTTTTACCAGCTTTAGTTCAATATGATTTCTATTTCGATTTTAAACCAGGCACTCTGTTTAATCCCAGCCCATTAAGGTTGGTGTTACTGCAGTCCTGAAGTCACTAACCCCACCAATTTGAAATACGGAGCCCAGTTGAAGTTTGCCGTGCGCGGCCTGAAGATAATATTACATGACACCATGAAAACAGCTGTAATTCCAGATTATGGATTTACTATGTCAAGATTGAGGATAAATTCTGGTTTTAACAACCCCAAACCATAAGATTTGTATTCAGGAAATGTTATTTAGCAAAGTGTTTTGGAGTCTTTCCTGCCTAGATGGAAGACTATCCTTTCTACTCTTATCAGCCTAATAAAAAGGGACACCTGGTTTAATTTGAGGTGTAATGCTGCCCCCTTCCGAACATTCTGGATATTGTAGTCCCATACTGGATATTTCTTGGTTGAAGGAACTGCAACCATGTTAATACCACATACAACACAATCCCTCCCAAATCACACACCCAAAGATCACCTCCTAACAATTTACTATTAGACACAGAAGGAATCTTTGCATCTATAATGCAAATAGTGTCACTGCTTTATAAATGTGTGTTGACATGGTGTGGAAAAAAGACTCCTTTTTCCTGACGATGAACTTGACCTGGACAATAGACCTGGTTCAGTGTAGACCAGGGGTAGGCAACCTTGGCGGACTTGTGTGTCAAGCAGGAGGTCTGTATACATGGATTAAATAAATGAATAGATCAGAGAACAGGAAAAAGAACCAAGCTGGGGCTTCTTTTACTTTGAAAAGCTCTGTTTTGTACCACCAAAATTAAATGATAACCTCTTACAAGGTTCTTTACATTTTTAATTACAAGTGAAACATGGCATTTCATGTTTGAGCTGAAGAATTTTGGTTAAACTCAGTATGTTTACAAATTGAAATGATGCCATCAGACGTAAGAACTAGAAATTCAAGAGATATTTTCTCTGTCCCAGGTAATTATGACCTATATAGCTTAATTGTGAAATGTTATTAGTGGTTTGTTTGTTTGGGGGAGGAACAGTGTATTTATAATTTGGTCAGGAATTGGGAGGGGAAACAGAATTTCTTTTTTCTCTTGCAATTTCAATTTTCATTTTGTTATTACCTGCCTTACAGAGTTACCCCTCCCAAGGAAGATTGTAACAACACATTAAAAGATGAAACATGACTGAATAACATGGCGACAGGGTCACGGATAAAAGAATAGCGAAACCACTGCAAATTATCTTAATTGTCTGGGCTCCTCCCGTTTCCAGGAGCTGGTGATTAAAAACTTTCTCTGGAGTCAGGACGCTGAAGGCGGTTGGAGCCCTGAAGCCCATCAGGGTCAGATTCCTTTGCCCTCCGCTTGTAATCCATCAAACTTCCTCTTTGGCTTACAAGAACAAAGTCTCACAGCTGGCCAAGTTACAGCTCCATGTTCTCAAAATAAGCCATTACGGCCCATTTTGGTATTTATTTTTTCCTAATTAAAAGACACTTTTAAAAAGGCATTATCTACTTCCTCCAGGATGCAAATTAATCATGGTGTCTATCATTCTAATTGACACAGTCCTGGAAAGCCCACCGTGATGCTAATGGGCACTTAATCAGAGCGTAGCAGTCATGCTGGAGAGGGGTGAAGGTGCTGGCTGACGGGGGGGGGGGAGAGAGGGAGAGAGAGAGAGAAAGCAAGCAGAGGCAGGAGAGAGGGGGGCCTGTCTGGATGAAAGCACTTAATATTTAAATCCTGAAGCATTGATTGAGGTAGAACCTTGCCAAGAAGCTGCTTCCCAAAGAGAAGAGGATATCCACAAGATAAGAAATGTGTTTGGCTGTCTGGTTATTAGAGTACCACTTAGAACAAGGGGAGGCCTGCTGTTGACATCTCCCCCAAGATCAGGGTGCACGACCACCCATGGAGAGATAAAAAGAGCCACTCAATACAGTAATCGCTCTGCGGTGATTAATGAACCAAAGGCCCTCAGCAAGGAAGAGATTCCGTCATATCTGGTGGAGGGCTCTATGAAGACTAGGCTGTGTTTGTGACTGTTGGATACAGTTTGGAGCCCAAAGGACACATTGAAATGCCAGCACTAACGCTGGATAGTTCAGATTACAAGACAAAGGAATTCTCAGGGCAGTATCCCAAAGATACTCTTTTTTTCACGAGGCAACTGGACTTTCCTGTTTTTTCTTTGAAGACGTTTCGCTCCTCATCCAAGAAGCTTCTTCAGCTCTGACTGGATGGTGGGGAATGGAAAGATTTATACTCCTTGAAGACAGCTGGTCATTTGCATTCTTTTAATACTACCTGGAGGCTTACCTGTGTCCTCAGGGTCACCTGAGTGGTGCAAATGGGTGTGGAGCCTTCTTGGAACTGCTGAAAGGACTGTGTTGTAGACTGGAGAGAGATGATGTTGTATCCCTCCCCCTCTGTTGAGAGAGAGCTGTTCAATTTTGACATAGATGGCCTCTTTGACACACACACACCCAGCTCACCTTTATAACTGGTTGCAGCATCCCCCTGGCCACGTGACCAGGATTATTTATTTATTTATTTATTTATTTATTTATTTAGCCAGTTTCAGACATTTTTTGCCACTTTTATTGAACCTCAGAGCCTAGAATTGCAGCAGCTATCTAGAGCATAGGCTTTACTTCCAAACTGGGTGTTGTTCCACCAGAGATGTTTTGAACGAGAGCTGGAGGTTCTCTGCAGATGGCTCAGCCATTTCTTTGTAATTGGTGTATGCCGGTGCAAGCCCCCTACTACTAGTCCAATTTGAATGGTAGCCATTCAACCTCCAAAGTCCTGATATAACATAGGGTAGCCAGTCCAGCTGTTGGACAAGAGCAGGTCTTCTGGCAAATCTCCCACTGGGATTCCAGGCAAAATGAAATCTTGTTTACCGTCCCAAGGCCTCAGGGAATCCTGGCTCTTCTCTAACGAAAGCCTCAAAAATGAAATAAATCTGTTTATTAGCAGGTTTGTTCCCATGAAAAACCTTTTGAGGGAACAACTTTTGCCTGTGAGGCAACAGAGTTTTCAGTCCCTTCACTGGCCAAAGAGCCCCTGTTCAAGTCTCCATCCCAATTCCAGGACAGTACATATGTACTGGGATTTCTCCATTAGTCTAACTTTTGATCATAACCTGTTAATGATGTATTTTCCCTGTGAAAAGATGAACACTCCGGCTAAGGTTCCTAATTTTGAGCGGGAAGGGGCACTAATCAATGCTGGAGCTTTATTTACATAAAATAGAACAATTTGGATAATAATCAAGGTATTTATTTTCAATCTAATTTCTGTCCTCTTTTCTTTTGTGGCTGTTTCTATCCATTGTCCTTTCCCGCCTGTCCTTAGTTGTGATAGTGATAAATGATAAGAGTGCTAGAGATGGAAAGTTCAGTTTGGAGAATTGGGTGGTAATAAGTAATGGAGGGGATGGAGGTTTTGTAGGTTGCTGAGGTTGCTTGAGAAATCATCATCCTTGACCTCAGACGTTTTCCCCTTTTATTCCATATAAATGCAAATGTTAAGGGGGAAAAAATCACCGGCACATCTCATATCTCCACTGAGCTCCTCTTCCAAGGAAACTGACTTGTAAGCCTGTTCTAGTATTTCCTGCCACTAGGGAAGTGAGATGAGCAAGGCAATATCCAGAGTTTAATCTGTTTCATAGGCTCAAGCATATTGCAAGCAACATAAAGAGGCTCTAGAGAATTCCAGGCTCAAACCACCCAATATTTACTTTCCCTGCAAGACAAGTGGCTATATTAGCAGAAGCATTAAGTGAGTACATTCCCAGGATCCAGGGCTCTTTGTCAAATGAGGGATCCTGGGCCGTTGAATTTCCTAACCCCCCCCCTCCTCGCCAACCCCCAATGTTCTGCTGAGAGTAAAAAACCTACCACTCCTACAGGGAGCCTGTGTATTTAATGCATCTTCCCTTTCCCCTTTCAACCCCTGGACCACAGCTCATGATTCCCCTGCCAGCATGGCTCTATTCTACCTTCAAGAGATTCTTTACCAATTTTCAGTAATGAAATTCTCACAGTAGGGGAATGGATTGTGGACATGTCAGAATCTGAAGAAGTAGAAAAACCAATTTATCTGGTCAGAGAAAAGACATCAAAAACTTTTCTGAAAGACTGGAAACCTGGCTTATATGGACTTTTTGCTGAAAGATGAAACAAATGAAACGGTGATTTCTGGATTGAAAGGCTAAGAACGATGTGGGTTAAATGAAGAACTACTGAAGGGATTTGTATAACACTGAAGAGGGAGGAGGGCAAAAAAGACTGTAAGATCTGTTGAAAAAAAGATCAAAAGACTTTCATATATTTCTAAACTTTAGGGATTTTTCTTTTTTTTTATCTCTTGTACTTTCTTCTTCCTTCCTCTCATTCTTTCTTTCTTTCTTTCCTTCTTTCTTTCTTTTGATTAGTCTTTTACTGCATCCTGTGTAAAAATTATTAATAAGCATTTTTTTTTTAAAAAAAAGATGCTTCTCTTACAAAGCTATGAAAGGAAAACAAAACTACAAGGGAAAAAAACCCTCCTTAGTCCCATTCCTTCTCTCAGCATCTTTCACAGAGTCCTAATTCCTGCCAGTCCCTCTCTTTCTCAGCTTTGGTGTGTGCTACCCCTTCCCAGTGACCCTTTTACTCTGGCCAGGCAGCAAAGAAAAGTGTGACTGAGAAACCTGAACAGCCACTTAATGGGCTCCCATTCATCCACATTGCTCTGGCAATTGAACTAAAGGGCATGAGGCTTCAACCGTGCACTCTCTGTCCAAGTTTGGGTGTTGTATTTTGGATCAGGTTAAATGACCCTGCAGACACCTTAAAAAGGACAACCTCTTCACCACTTAGTGGTCAGAAACACGCTTACAACTGTTCAGGGATCTGAATATCATAACCTCATCAGAACTGATGATGTTACCTAGTTTGGGTAATGAAAATCTGCAAGAAAACAACTAAGCTCAGAGAGCACCAAGGACCCCTCATTTCAACCCTAAGCTACAAGTATTCTCCTTTGTAGACATCTCGTTGTTTTTCTATGTTCCTGAAGATTTTTCCTATTTATTTTTAGAAGAGATAATGAACTTCACTTTCCATTGAAGCAATCAGCTAGCATACACTTATCAGGACCCTGATCTCATATGAGTCTCTTATCAATGCCCAAATGCCAGAGTGATGTCCACACAATATATTTTTAAAGACTTCCTTCCTTCCATAATATGCATTTAAAATAGGAATGGACAATACTTTAATATGTTGAGAAAAATACCTTTTTTTCTTAATTGACCACTGATGGTAGTAAGGTCCACTAATTCCTTCCTTCCTTCCTTCCTTCCTTCCTTCCTTCCTTCCTTCCTTCCTTCCTTCCTTCCTTCCTTCGACTTTTAGGTTTACTTTTTTTGTTATTTCAAAAAAAAGATTGTTTGCAGTTAACCTCTGAATTTTGGCAATGCAATTTTAGTGAGCTCTGATAGCCACAAAAAATGGTCAGGGCTTTAAAAAAAATGACATTGGAGAGCATAGCTTAGTCTCCTATCGCCAAAACCTGCTTTGGAATGTGCAGAAGTGCGAACGCAGCACCTGTCTGCAACACATTCAAGCAGCTGTACTTTCTCAGGAAAAAAAACAGCTGCTTCAAGGTGTTACAGACAGGTGCTACTTTCTGTTCCAACATGTTTTGAAGCACTTTCTGGAATCTGAATCTGAAAGGTTGTGCAGTCCCAGAAAGAACATGGCCAACAACAATTTCATGTGTGACCACATGCATGTCTACATGTTCCTGGGTCTACATCTATATCTACGTGTACACATTCACACACACACATCGATCCATCCGCAATGCAGCTGACTAATGAAAGTCACTCCAAATAAGATCCTGCAATACTTGTGAAGATGTTCAAAGTTCAAGATGCTCCCTGCCATTCCCATCACGCTCCCAGTTTCCTATTCGTGGTTGCCTCATGATGTCCTTTCTCCCTAACGTCATGCTTCTCTCCCTTTTGTCCGTCCGGTCCATGTCATTGAAAGGGGTCAAGATACAAGGAGCAGGATGAATTAAGGACCTTTTGGGGCATCCCAGGCTCTTGCCAATTTCTTTTTATGGAACAGCTCTCTCAGTGCCGGCTGCACACTAAGCAAGGAAGTGTTGGCAGATTGCTCCTTCTTGGCACCGGCTAAGCATGTGGCAGCTGGATGGCTTCTAGCTTGTATATTTTGCAGCTGGTAGTTGTGGCATTTGGCAAAAGCCAGCTGTCCAGATGGACACTAAATTTCCTGTAATGTTCATAACATGTCAAAAGTGAATAATCCTATGTCAAAATGGCTTAGGAGCACATTTGTCTATCTTGTTTACAGATACTTGACTTTGACAGCTTAGGAGCAGCCAAGCCACCTTCAATTGCCTATCCCAAACTTTGGCTCTTTAGCATTTCCCCCCACCTGAGATGCGCTTTGCACTTTCCAGGCACAGCTAGAAGTTGCCCAGCTAGCATTGCTATGGTTTGGTATGCACTTTTAAATGTATAGAACAAGCAGTGCTGGACATTCCTATTCAGAATGTTCAGCCAATTATTTCTAGTGTTAGAATATTTCAATTCTTTTGCCCTCCAGACCCCTGGTTTTCAATGGTGTCTCCAAATGTCTTCCATGTAATAGTCTCTGCTGAAGAACCCAAAGCAGTCCTATCGTTGATGTTCATTTATCTGCACTTTTAAGCACAGTAGCTCTACAAGCAGAAATATGCATAACATTCTATGTATGGATCTATCTTTGGCAAATACTAATTGAAAAAGATAGAGCTGCATTTGGATAATCAATCAACAGACACAGTAAAAGTCATAGACTAGTCAGATTTACTAACCAGTGTAAGGTATATTTCCATTGCACAGTTCGGATACTGACAATGTATCATTATTCAATACAAATAGCCAGGTATATTTCCTATTGACTTACAAATGCTACCAAACCACCCGTAACATCTTCCAATGAATTTCATGCTTCATTTTTTTTAAATCCTAAAGAACTGAGAAGTACCCAGACTTCACACTCTCCAACAGCATATATATACTTAATTACATGGGGCTTCATTCAGCATTCCAGCATGAGGATACATCTAACCTGCCTTGCCTCTGGTTTCAATTATACACTCACATACTGTTTTATCAAGTGTGAGGGCAGTGATTAAGTGCCCAAACAACTGGTTCTTTTGGATCCAGAGACAGCGAGCACTTCAGCGAATAAAGAGATTTTAAGCTTTATTATTAATGCAAGCAAACATCTAAGAGCATAGCATAAAAAGCATACATAGCAAGCAAGACAATACCCAAATCACTTACAAGCTGTCAGGAATTCCTTAATATCAACAGCAGAGATATACCAAGGGTAGCCAGTTTCCACAGTACCCAATGCTAGGTTCTATGCAGAAGCTCCCAAGAAATAACAACTCCAAGATTTTTATCAAAACTTGGTATTATGACTTTATGGCCCTGCTATGGTCATGAGATTGCAAGACCTGACCTTGACTGGATGGCACGTGACTCTGGGATAAGAACTGAAAGAGATTTTCACAGGTTTGCAGCTATGTGAAGATTCTCTCCCCTTTTCTTGGGAGTCTAATCTCTTGCTCTTGCAAGACAAGAGCAAGAAATTAGACTGTTGATATCAATGAAGAATCATAGTTCCAGACTGCCTCTTAAATCAGACTGTAGTGAGTTGTCTTTAATCAAGAATTTAGTCCCTCACTTGGCAAGGAGCCTTAGAATATCTTTGTTCTGCTTTCTGCTCTACTCGCTGGATGCAGAGGCTTTAAGGCCTTACATCATCATCATCTGACTGCTCCAGCTGTTCAGGTGGCGCCTATGTTTATCAACCACAGATGACTCTTGGCTTTGTGTCTCCTGAGGCTGATGTTCCACAGGTTCTGCTGGCGTCTCTTCTTCAAAGTCAGAGTCTGCATCTGAGTCCTGACCCATGACACAACCACATAATGGGATTTCTCCTTGTTTTCTTTTTTTCTCTAAACATTGAGCATATCCCTCAGATTTCATCTTTTCTGAAATGTGAACTCAAAGTCTGTATTTTCTAGGAAGTTCTGAAAGGACCTGAACAATACCCTCTGTGAATTTGAACAAATATCCTCCTAAGAACAATACTCATTTCAAATACACTGGAGTTCTACATCAGGCATGTCAAACTGCCGGCCCGCGGGCCAGATGCATCATGCCGAAACCGCGCCTACCCCATTGCCGGCAATGGGGAAAAAGTCGCAATATCACATCACATGACGTCGTGAGTTTGACATGCCTGTTCTACATGGTATATATGTTGGGTCCTTCAAGAGTGATAGAGGTAGTCACATGATCACCTTCATGCTGTCATTGAGAGAGCAACCATGGCCATCTTGTGTGCAGGCTCTCATTTGTACCAAGATAAACCTTGATTAACTCTTTCCCCTCCTCTCGAATACAACCATCAGGCATACTGCTGATTTCTCTTTTATTTCCAAGATGACTTGGAATGGTACCTAGAGCTTTGGCTGTTGGAAAAATCGTAATTCTGTGCGTGAAACATCTTTGACAGGAACATCATGATTTTGAACACAATACTGCACAATTAATATTGCGTTGTTTTGAACCAAAGATGCTAGCCAATTAGTCTATGTTGTATTGCTTTGTCATTAGTTAGATAATTGGTGCCAGACGTCTAGATCAGCATGTACAATTAAATATATTTGAAGCAACATTAATCACTAATCTTTTTGCATATGTTTCACATTTTGTAAAAAGATAAAACAAAAACATTTACAACTGATTCTCCTCCAAAAAAAAGATTCTTCTATGCTATCAGCTCCAGAATCCCATCACTGGCTAATCCCGTCCCAGAAAAAGCCTGGGAAAACAGATTGGACCTACCAAGACACATGTTACAGATAAGTTTGTTCATAACGTAAGCCCTTGAAATAGCTTGAAAAGCCAGTTTAAAGTTCTTTGCAAAAGCATTGCTATGGTATTCCTAGAGGTACTCAGATCAGATATCATACACATTTACATCATTAGGCATTGTAAATCTTTGCTTGTATTTATTATTATCGAAATATAAAGCATACTGCTTGTGGATTAAGGTCACTTCCACTTCAGATGAAAGGCACAAAAAGATCTTTTCACATCAAGCTGAACTGGAAGCAAATTTCTCACTGGTTTTGAAGTACACCTATTACTCTATACTAGGGTTTGTTTGTTTGTTTGCATTTTCTAGCCTCTTTTTTTAATCGACTAAATAATTCAAGAAATCCTGAAATCTAAGAGAGGGAAAACCACTCCTGTTGATAGGTTAACCCAATCATAAAGTCTGAGGAAACAGAAGAAAATGAAGGCTATGCAATGCATACTTGGAAAATCATTTAGAGTAAGTGCTTCAGACCAGCCTGCAGAAAAGAAAATTAAGGGGAGACATGACAACCATGTTCAAGTATTATAAAGAAAAAGTAGTCAAAAACTATTTTTCATGGCCATTGAAACAAGGAACTAGAAATAAGGGGCATAAATTGCAGCAAAACTAGATGTTGATTAAGGAAAAAATTCTTCATGGTAATCTATGGAGGGTTTTCTATATCTGGAGTATTTGAAGAAGAGCTTGTCCTGACCTAAATGGTTTCCTTGCACTTTACAGAGTGGTAGACTATACTACTACTACTACTATGTTGATGATGATGATGATGATGATGATGTTGTTGTTGTTGTTGTCGTCGTCATCATCATCAAATTTATTTGCCACCCATCTCACAATTTGAAGCGACTCTAGACGATCCCTGTGGTTCCTTCCAGATCTACAATTCTATGATTCTACCTTGCACAAACACAGAACCTCTTTGCTCTTCATTAAAGCAGCCATATTACTTTTCTGGACTCAGGAAGAGGCTTGAAGAGAGGGTGCTGCTTCATGACCAGAACTCCATTCATGCAAGGTCCTTTACTGAACTGTTCTGAAAGCAAGCACAGAAGAGGTGTGCAATATGCAGGTTCAGAGTGACAAAGGTGCTTTGGATTCAAATCCTGCATACATGTACTCTAGTACAGGGCTTTACAACCTGTGGTACACGTACCACTTGTGGTACATTAATGAGTGGCAGGTGGTACGCAGCCCTGCCTAGCCAAGTGTAGTGGGGAAGGGAAAGAGCCAGCACAGGCAAAGACTTACAGTGAGAGAGTCCTCTGGAGCTGCAGATTTTACTTATGAATGGAGCCATTTGGGGAGGCTGCCTTAGCCGGCAGCCAGTACTTACATTTTTTTTTCTTCCTTAACTGCCAGCTGGGCTCCTTACTTTCCTTTCTAGCCAGTAGCTAATTCTTAAAGGGGAAGTGCCTTTTTAAGCTAGTTCACTCAGCAGCTTGTCTTTTCTGTTTCTGGAGGCCTTTCCTTGTTTGATCAATATATGGAAGAGGGAAAATATGGGGGGGGGGGTCAAATTCTTCCTTCAGAAGGAGATGGGAATGAGAAAAAGGGAGACAGGGAAGGGAGGGAGGGAAGGAAGTCCCGCCTTAGCAGTTGGCCACCAGCAGCTCTGCCATTGACTTTGCTTGTCAAAAGGTTGCAGAAGGGGATCACATAACCCTGGGACACTGTGACCATCATAAATATGAATCAGTTGCCAAGCATCCAAATATAAATCACAAGACCCTGTTGCTGCAATGGTCATAAGTGTGAAAAATGGCCATAAGTCATTTCAGTGCAATTGCAATTTTGAACAGGTTTTCTTTTTTGTCACCAAGTTTTTGACACCTTGCTAGGTGGTACTCGAATATTGCCATATCCTAAAAGTGGTACAATCGGTAAAAAGGTTGAAAAGCCCTGCTCTAGTATACAGTTCATTTGGAAATCTTTTCAATGACAAAAAGCACCAAAGCAAATCTCATTGCCTCCCTAACTTTCCTCCACTCACACGGTGAGAATAATAATAGAGAATGGTGGAAAGTTATACTTAAAGCATTGGAAGAGCTTGTAGCTGATACTTTAATGTTAATGAATTGTCTCCTGTTATCACAAAGAAATGCTACTCTCAAAAAGTTAGTTGTTGTTTTTTTCAGGGACACCTAGACCTTGATTCTATTTCATGAATGTCTTCTCTTAAATGAATTCCATTCCTCTAAAATGGGCTTCTGAGTCAGTTTGTTTCTGACCTTAGCATTAGAACCTTTGTTGTGGTTCTGTTGAAATCAAGCAGATCGCCACCGAGGCCAAGATTGTGGGGTTTTCTTCCCAGGAAGACACATCTTTAGTCCACTTTTTTTTTTACCAAGTAGGCAATCATTCTGCGCATTCAATTTAGTACATGCTGATATCTGAGTGGACCAATATAAAATGATGCTGATGCAGTAAAAAGCATTCAGCTATTAAATAAAGAATTTATTAATGACTGATTGATTATGCGCCATTAAGTCATTGTCAACTCTTAGCCACCACATTGATAGATTTTCTCCATCTAATCAAATTTAGAGGCCACCAGACTTCAGATGACTCTGAGTGGCTTATACTTCAAAAAGCAAAGAACAATAAAGTAAAAGAAAAAATGCAAGAGCTCGGGCTATTCCTTTGGACTCCGAAACTTGTTTTAATAAGTAATAGGACCCCTCCCCTTTCTCTCTATAAGCCTAAGTACTATTGCTATTGCTCTAAGCAAGGAAATGCTATGATCCTCAGCAGCTTCAAAAAGTGCTCTCATCTTGAACTATCTCAGAGTGCAGGTAACCATAGCTTTCCGCATATGAGCTTCCTGGCTGTTTGTTTATTAAATTTGTATCCTACCTTTTTTTTTGTAGGAGATCAAGATGACATACATAAGGCTCCTTGCTGTTTTTCCTCACAAAAGCAGCCCTTGGATTAGGTTAGGGACAGAGAGAATTCTTCTTTAAAGCCTTAAAGAAATTTGTGTGATAGGATAAAGATGAATTGAAGAAAAAAAATCAATCCAACAATATTTGATTATATTGAAGATTAAGACTTAGAAATAAAAGCAAGGAATATAAGGCTGTTTTACTGGTCAAGCTTAAAATAAGACTTTTTTTCAATTTTCTGCAATCCTTTATGGACTTTTTGTTGACAACAGGATTTAAAAGTTCATGTTTTATGGATTTACAGATAAAGGGTAGGATATAGGAAGAAGAGATATCTGTTTAAACTTGTAGGAAGTGAAGAGTTATTAAATTTGTTTATACTTGTGATGAAGGTTGGGAGTCACCGTAAATATTTTTATTTTTCTTTATTGTGTTCTTTTCTTTTTCTTTGTTTTTCTTTTTTCTGCATATGTTATTCTTTCTTTCCATTCTCTTCTCTTTCTCCAAGTTTGGTTTGGATTAGGTTTTAGTATTGTAATTAAAATTCTTAATAAAAATTATATTCATACAGAAAGGTTGTCAAAATACTGAGATTTGCAAATACAGATCACAGACCTTTATAAGAAATCAACAGCCATGGGACCAATTGCTATTGGGGCACATCTGCAATTGCATCAGGGCACAAAAAGATTTTAGATTTTGCCTAAACCTGGAACCACTTGTAACAGCTCAACCACAAGCAACATCACTCTTGAGCATCTCATATGTAACATGAGCTTCATGATTCCCAAACTCTTGAGTAGGGCTTAAGTCATGAAGAAAAAAATGACCCAGTATCAGCTATGACATGCAATTAGTGGAATTGAAAATACAACAGCATGGCCACACTAATTTTAGATATCAAAAATGGTTTCCTTCCATTTGTACACAGACTGACCTTATCTCTGACTTTCCTCATTTATACCGTGGATGACTTACAGCACAAGCCTTCAACAAAAAAATGACCTCCAGTTCTGGCTTTCAACTACATACTGACACAGGCATCATTTTGAGCCAATGACCCAGTCAATCAATTGATAATTTTCAGTCACACTCTTAACGTAATTAATTGGCACACGTCCCACATATCCCAGTGCCAAAACCTGATCGATTGGGAATCCATCAACCATAAGAGTTCAAACATATTTGTGTTCCTTATTTATGTTACCATCCTGCTTTGTTTGTTCTACTGATACAAACATCTTTCCATAAGAATGATTCAAAAGGTTACAGCACCTCGCAATTGAAAAATGCATCACAAATGCAGCATCCAGAGAATATTAGTTGTAACTGCCTAAACTACCTAAACTGTAAGATGCAACAGTAGATATTGAATATCTAAAGGAATATTTATAAAAATGCTTTTCTAAATTGGATGTGAAATGTTTAATTTAATGCATCAAAAGCTCCATTTGGTTTGCAGTTAAGCTAGGATTACCATGTGGCAGGCTTTTCCAGGACAGACTTGGTTTGCATCATAGTGACTTTCAGTCAGGATTTGCGGAACAGCCATAATGGTACGGTATACAGTGTTGTTACAAGGAAGAGAACAGGGATCCCCAGTTGTAGTATCTGGAAAAAGCACCACACTGATGCTGTCTGAAGAAGCAGTCTATGGTCTGGGTGGATTTAAGTGGTTTTATGCTGTAGAAATGGATGTGTAGTTTGATTTCATAGCAACTGTTTTAAATGGCAGGCATTTGTCATTTCAAAACAAAACATTGCTTTCAAATGGCAGAGAATTTTGATTTTGAAATACTACTGCATATCCAATTAATTATTCATTAATTGGATTGGGTTTTTTTGGTTTGGACTTAAAAAGATTGTTCCTACACTAGTAAATATTGTTTTTGGGCCCTTTTCATTTTGATGGGTGCAACCAAAGGAGCTGTTGTTCCAAAAGTGTGTTTTTTACAAAAGGCAACTGGACTTTGTTTTTTCCATGAAGACGTTTCACTTCTCATCCAAGAAGCTTCTTCAGCTGAAGAAGCGAAAAGTCTGCAAGAAAAAAAATAAGTCCAGCTGGCTTTTGGAAAAAAGCACTTTGGGGACAACTGTGAGCTGGATCTCCATAGAATATCTCCATAAACAAAGGAGCTGTTACACGTTTGATGAGGCTTTCAGGTTCTCTATACAAGTGAGGTTTTATCTTTGAGACAAGTATTTGCCACTGTCCCATTACCAATGTTTTGTTTTGTTGAGGGTTAAGACATGAATTGAGTGTTGAAGTAAGGAAGAATAATGAAAACAATGGAGTAAACTAATTTTGCACACTGTAGAGTAGGAGATAGCCTTGAAGAAAGAATGCATGGCCAGTTACATAAACATCAGGCAGTCCTTAAAGATGGGGCATGAGAGAAATTCATGATTGCCCCACCTGGTATAAGAGTGGGTATAGGAGAGGGAAGAAAGAATCAATCTTGAGGCTTTCAAGTTTGATGTCAGCCCTTCAAGACAGGCTAGATCAGGAAACCGATTCCAGATAGACTCTAACACTCTATTGTTGCAAGGCTTAATAACAAAATTTTGAAAGCCTGATAGATTTGGTTGGATTAATCTTGGTTTGGGTGCTTTAGCAAACACAGCGAATTTGGTTCATTTATGGTTCCATTTACTCTGTAAATCCAGAAATTAAGGTGGATGAACAAATGATGAATGAAGTGCACTATGTGATTTTAGTCAATAGCACATGCCTTCATGGTTAGTTCTTTCCCTTCCACCCTTGCCTGATTTACTCCGTCATTCCTTCATAAACCAGGAGGAGGAACTGAAATGAAATCAACTCAGTTGTAGTGATCATGTTCAAAGACATTGCAAGGAAAGCGTTACTTATGGTCACAGAGGGCTTAGTAATAGAACGCTTCTCAGGTTGTTCTAAAGTATTGCAAGATTCTTTTTTCCTAGAAGGAAGAAAAGGAAGTGCACTGCCTCTTCTATGGTCAGCAACACATTACTCTTTAAACTAGTTGCAATCAAGCAATCAATAGAATTATCTGGAACACTTAACTTGCAACTGGATACAGGGTATCTTAAAACAGGGTGGGGATGTGGACTGCATTTAACACACCAGCTCTCCATTTGTTTATGCCAGATACAACTTTCTTGATTTTTTTTTTCTTTCATGGGGGGTGAGGTGTTTTTAAAACATGAAAGTGTTCTAAACAAAACCTTTGAAAATCCTAAAAACTCCAATCCATTTCCAGAGGTGGGGAGCTGTTAGGAGGCTAGCCCAATTAATATTAGTTATAAAATTACCAATCACAATTCCTGCAGCCCCCAGTTATGGCAGAAAGCATCGAGTTCCCCCCCCCCGGATGCAAAAGATTACAAACTGCATCTTAAGGAACCTTTTACCTATATTCTGCTATGCACATTTAATTTTGATGTATTATCTCCAACAAACAGTATCATAATACGCACATGATGCCAAGCCCTTTACATATGTGTTCTATAAGAGTCTTGTTTAGAAGAGGCAAACTCATTGCTATGTATTCTTATGACTAGGCAGAAAGTTATGAAATGCTAGATGGATATATACATGGACATAAATCAATGTCATTTTCACATAAAAATGTATCATTTATTCGTCATAGTAAAGATGCAGGCTGCCAAAAGTATTAAAGATGCAAAATTCACAGTGGTGTTCAATAAAATTTCCAATCAGATTGGCATTATGTGTGTGTGTGTGTGTGTGTGTATCTGTATGTGTGTGTATGTGTGTATACACAAACACACACACATATGTATATTATATATGTATATGTATAAACAAGGAAATATTGTGTACAACCAATGAGTGAGTCCTCTCCAAAGCCAAAAGAAAGATATGCTTAGGTGATCAAGATTTGCTAGAATTAGATTTAAAAATGAGAGTTAAAATTTTATCTGATGGGTAAAAAGGGCTTTTGGACGTTGATTGAGCTAATACTTTCGAGATTTTTAAGGTTACTCTGGTTTGAGTCAACATTAGATCTAAATTATGGATTTGATTATGGTTTGGAATGGCAATAGGAAAAATTGGAAAATTTAAAATTAAAGAAGTTAGATTGAGATTGAGACTGGTGAAGTATTATTGATATTTTTACTTACAAGAATTGAATGGTAATTAGTGATGTATTAAATGGACTAAATTGAAACAATTGAGGAATTTTTAGGGACTTGGACTGATTTATAAAAATATTGGATAGAGTATATGAAATAGAATATAGTTGAGAAATATTAAGATATAATAGTTATATTATTAGTTTATGATAGAAATAATTATTGTCCTATTATTATTATTATTATAATGTTATTATATTATTATGTCTTATGTAATGGTTTTAAAATATATAAATTTATGTTTATTTACAAAATATGTATGTGAAATAGAATAGAATAAGAGATATAATTTGATTGAGAAGTATAAATTGAAATTGGAATAATAGATATAGGTGAGAAACAATTTATATTTTAGGAATGCTCAAATTGTATACTATATGTTTATGCAAGACTAAATTGAAATAGATTAATTGAAAGTTGGTTAAGCCTGAAAACGGGTGAAAATATGATTGATAACTTTTGTTTTTTGTTTTTGTGTGTTTGTTTTTTTTCTTCTCTTTTTTCTTTCTTCTTTTTTTATTGATAAAATAGAGGGGGAACCTTTAAAGAAGTAGTTTAAATTGTATATGTATGACTGTATTTTTTGTTGTGTTCTATGGAGTGCCCTATCACCACGATGTGTTATAAGCACTTGGCTGTAAAACAAACAAACAAAACTAATAAAACTTGTTATGATAAAAGATTTGCTTAGGTGATCAATGATATCCTATGAATTATCTGATTCAGATCCTTTTGTTTTTTTCTGCCATTATCTTTCAACCACTCATCAAAGATTTATAGTATGAACCCAGAGGTCTGTGGATTTGATCAACTTGGCCATGATTCCAAGTAGATCTAACCCTAACCCTAATTCATTTTCATTGGCAATGGGATATTTCCATGTATTTCACTGTGTTTCATAATCAACTATGAACAAAAGCTGTCAACATTACTTTCCTTAGAATACCCCTAAGTATCCTCTAAAATGAGGATTATGAACCAACATATCTGGAGGGCCTAGATGGAGGAAGATGGATCCAGGCATTTGTGGTACGTCCTCTACTAGCAAGCTAGAAGGAGACTAACCTTTGGCATGGACCTGGACCATGTCACTTAAAAACCTGCCCAAAGAGTTTGCCTCTGTAGCTTACAGCTGTTGTTAAATCTTGTTCTCCACAAATTTCTAATCATGCAAGCCAGTGGTTATTGCTAGAACTGCTATCACAATCTCTACAAGTAATGATGCAAAGAAACATACATATACAGTATAGATAATGTTGAATTTGGAGGTATAAGATGTATTGATAACCAAAACAAACAGGTTGAAAATAAAAGCATATGTAAGCTTTAATGTTTTCTCTTTCAAAAAGTTTTCCAAAAAAAAGGTGAATAATTATTTATATCATGCTTTAGGGTACAAAGCCTTTCCAACTGCTTTATAGAATCTAATTGCCATTTAAAGACACTCCGCCTCCCCTATTTTATTCATCTCCCAAATAAAACTTAGATTTTTATTTCTTTATTAAATTTATATGGCTGCTGAAATTGCACACTGCAACTCTGGATAGCTTACAAAAAAACCCAAATAAATTAAAATGGATCACTTCCACTAAAATATACAAACCAGGTGATCAGGAACCTGCAATTATTATCCTTCTCCATACAGCGACTCCCATTTTCTAGCCCCAATACCTGACAAAAAAGTGGGATTTTTAATTCCTTTCTAAAGCAGCAGGATGAGAGTCAAACATACGTATGTTGGAAGGAGAGGGAGATCATTCCAGAGAACAAATATCACAATGGAGAAGGGATGTCCCCTTGGTCCCAATCAGATGCTCTCCCTGTTAGAATGAGTAGGACAGGAAGATACATTTGGGCAGAGTGGTCCTACAAGAACCTGGTGCTGGGTGACATATAAGGTCCAATAGGTAATAACCAGCTGGTTGAATTGTACCAGGAAATCTATTTGGAGCCAATGTAGCTTGTAGAGGAGTGGTGTTACACAGACATACCAAGGTACAGTCATAACTACCCATATCACTGCATCCTGGCCCAATTGTAATTTCTAATGGCCTCTAAGGACAGCTCCATGTACTATACAGCACATTGCGGTATTCCAATTGATGGTGACCAAGATATGAGTGACAGTAAACAGAGCCTCTTGGTCTCAGAATAGGTGTAATTAGCACACAACACAAAGCTGTACAAAGCTTTCCTGGCCACAGCAGCCAGCAGAACCCCCAAATTGTGTACTTGCCACCTTCTACCCCAAAGAGCCAGGGATGGAAAGTCTCCCGTCCTGGAATCAAAAGGGCCCAAAATTCATAGCCACTTTATCTTGGATTGGCTGGAGCTTAGTTCATGTTGAACATTAGAAAAATGGTCTGAAAAATGAGAACTTACATTCCTGACAGAAAGCATTAACTAGTGTGATGGTCTAAGTTAAAATGCTATGTCTGCCATAGATTCATTACACAATTTTGAAAGCCAATGTTGCAGATCTTTTTGAGTATAACTCTATTCTTGTTCATATTAAAAGGGTTGCCTGGAATTACAGAAGCTCTCAGAATGGTATATACAATCCTTTCCCTTATGTTCTCACAGCAAAGATACAGATGTTATTTCATTCTCCATATCTGTCTCTCTGAGAGTTTAAGGAAAGGTGGACTGCCCATATCATTCTGAGAGCTTCTATATATCCCTTCCTGTAATAACTGGGCAACAGAACCTTCATAATTCCTAAAGTTACTGCAGCATAAATAGTAATTTAAAATACAAAGATGAATGAGTTCACAGTAGAGGGTTTGAACCTCATAGAATAACACCTGGTTACCCACATCTGAGGAATCCCAAAGAGGACAAAACTGGCTACATTGTGCTTCCTAGTGGTCCATGTATTAAGTTCAGCACATCTAGAAAATATTAGGAAATGGTGGGAGACTCTGATTGATCAACTCTTTCCACCTGCTTACATGTGACTTCACTTCTTCATGGTAAGTAATAGGCTATGCCCTTTGGTTCAGTGGTGGGATTCAACCAGCTCGCACCAGTTCAGCAGAACCGGTAGCTAATTTTTTGTTGCCCAGGCCCAGAACGGACTTCCGGAAGCGGCATCCACACAGAGAACTGGTTGTTCACATATTTGAATCCCACCACTGCCTTTGGTTGCATAGTGGATGACAGTGAGACAAGAAAAAGCTCAGTTTGTCAGGTGACTATTTGGGTGAGCCAAATTATTAAAGAGGAAAGGCTTCCTTCTGTTCTTTATGATAATTGGCATTATTGCTCAAATAGTATCTGCTGACTTATAATGCTGTTGTTTTGATATATGTTAGTTTAAATTGTAGCCCTGATGCTTGATGATGGGAAATCAGAGGAAATTCAAGGCTAGAGTGAGAAATCAAAAACCATCCCACAAGGCAAATGGTAAACATATAATACAAATGTGTCCATGGATTCAATAAGACTTGAACTCAGCTTCCAGACAACTTTATATTCATATTTATTTTGTAATTTCCAAAGTCATGGAAGTAAGATGGCAAATGCAGCTTGGTTCCTATCAATGTAGAAAACTGAGTATACAGCCAGCTCACTCAAAGTTAGTTGAAAACATTTACTACTATTCTATGGCTTCAAGGTTTTATTCCCTCATCCTTGAAATTCTGACTCATTATCTTTATGGTTCATGACCCAGACCTTGGAGAGAAACAAAGAGAGTGAAGAGAAAATAATTGGAGCTCTTAAAGGCCAGGTTACTGAGGTAGAAGCAAAGTAAAACAAACGTATTAATTAACATCTGGCATTTATTCCTTTTTTTGCAAGTGCAAATGCAAAATATGTGTGACAGCGCTTCAAGAAATTACGATAGATAGATAGATAGATAGATAGATAGATAGATAGATAGATAGATAGATAGATAGATAGATAGATAGATAGATAGATAGATAGATAGATAGATAGATAGATAGATAGATAGATAGATATAGATATAGATATAGATATAGATATAGATATAGATATAGATATAGATATAGATATATAGAGAGAGAGAGAGATACTGTAGGTCAACTCACTAAACAATGTACAAATTAAGCCAAACAAAAAGACTATAACCCATAGATGATTAAATACAATTCCAGTGCAGAGAATTAAAACTCATACATAGAACAGCAACAATCCAATAAGCATTATCATCATCCATGGTTGCATTTCAAACTTACTAAGCCATACCTGAAGATACTGCCAATCCCACATCAGATATAATATTCGCTGCTTTGAAAACTGTTCGGTTAAAACATCCCAGCTCTGTTGCTTTTTTGAACAAGACTTTCTTTCCCTGGTAGGTCAGCCTGACCCCAAAGAAACTGTCTAAATCCAGGGGCAGAAAGAAACAAGCATTCTCTACGGCTGAAGAAAGAATCACAGTATATTAGAGTTGGAAGGAACCTTAGAGATCACCAAATTCAACCCCCTGTTCAGGGCAGGAATTCACTTTCCTGACCTAAAATTTAAACACCTCCAGCAAAGGAGTCTACATCTTCCAAGGGTGTCTGATCTATTGTTGAATAGTAATTCCTATTTTTAAAATGTTTTTCTCCGCAGTTCAAGCTAAACCGGCTTCTTTTAATTTAAATCCACTGTTTCTTGCTCTTTTTCTGAAACATTTCTGAATAACTTTGCCCCACTTTTTACAGAACAGAATTCAAAATCCTTAAAGACAGTTATTGTATCACACTGTGGTCTGTTCTTCATCAGGTTAAAGATACCCAATCATTCTTCAAAGGCTTTTCCTTCCAAAACTCTTTTATCATATTGATTGCTCTCTGCTGAACATGCTCACATTAATCTAACTTCTTCCTATAGGCAGTGCTAAGAACTGGAGACAATATTCTAGTGTCGTTTTGTTATGTCCTGGGCCTTGCTGAGTCATTCAGCAAGGCTCAGGAAGGCTGCAAGAAGGCTGCAGAGACCCGGACAGACCACGTGTCTGCCCGGGACCCAGACAGGCTGTCTCCGGCCTCGCGCACATGCGCGAGGCGGGAGAACGGCCTGCAATGATTGGATGTGCATCCCCTTGCAGGGGAATATAAAAGGCCAATGGCCATTGTGTTCTTGCTTCTGTTCTGTGACTGTGTTTCAATAAAGAGATCCTTGTTGTGAACCAGCCTCGTCTTGATGTCTTCTGTGCAAGAACAGAACATTGGCGACGTAGGTGGGATTCGCCGCAAAGGAAGACAAAGAAGAAGAAGCTAGGGCTGACTCACCTGAAGGCCTGAAGCGAAGAGAAGTGCGGCGTCCAGAAGAAGCAACCGCCTGCCAGTACGAAGACGCTGGAGGTGGGCTTGGCTTCATGGGACTCCTTCTCCTTCCTTGCGGCGAGAGACATCGAAGAGGCTATCGGTCACAACGATGTCCAAGCTGGGCCATCTTGTCGAGTTTGATACTTCGCACCCAGAACGATGGAGCTCTTACGCAGCTCGCGTCGAGAATTACTTCAGGGTGAACAAGATCCAAGAAGATGAATTGAAAGCTGCTACTTTGCTGTGTGTCTGTGGGCAAGAGACTTTTGACATTGCTGAGAACCTTGTAGCCCCAGCACCACTGGAATCGATCGCCTATTCAGATTTAAAGAAAATGCTGCGCGAGCATTTTGAGCCCAAGCTTTATAATAATAATAATAATAATAATAATAATAATAATAAAGTTGGAAGGGACCTTGGAGGTCATTGAGTCCAACCCCCTGCTCAGGCAGGAAACCCTATACCATTTCAGACAAATGGCTGTCCAGTCTCTTCTTTAAAACTTCCAGTGTTGGAGCATTCACCACTT